>JANEYF010003639.1:202500-597500 GCA_029963845.1 Rhamnusium bicolor
GAACCTCTATATATACGAGAAAATTTGACGGAACCTTTGTGCCTATAGAGGTTAGAAAATACTATTGATCAACTAATCGTTGAGGTAGCCGAGGAAAATGACAAAGGGTTTAGCGATCTCATATTCTTTACGAATAAGCATTTTATTTTTAAAAGTATCTAGAACTAATGGGTTCCATTTATAAATTATTTTAAAACCTTTGCAATGATTCATATAAACTAGCGGATCCTGTATAAGTATTATGTCGGCGTTAAGTTTCAATGTGTTTGATTCAGAGAAATTAGGTATCAGAAATAAGGACAAAGACGGCAGAACAAAATGAATGTGATTATTATATCAATTTATCAAATTAATCGATACATGTTTACTTACATGAAAAATGTCTGGACTTCCTGTACCCACCGAACTTCCACTTGCCCCGTCCCCCCCGCCATGCAAATGCGCCCCTTCACCATCTTCAAAACTAGCTAGAATTTGTTCTCTGTCGTCCGCTACGTCACTAAGTCGATCGTCAGGATCTAAAATTCCACCTCCTTGACTCTGTAGGTTGTGAACAGAGACCCATGAATCAGCACCCTGAAAAAAATATACATAAATTAACATCGACCCGGATCAAAACCAGAGTACAACTTCTAAATCTTATAGATCAATTTTATAAAAAAATATACATAAATTAACATCGACACGGATCAAAACCAGAGTACAACTTCTAAATCTTATAGATCAATTTTATAAGCTCACGGGCTTTATGGCTTCTTGTGGAACACCAAAAGTTGTCGCAACTAAATAAAAAATGATATGATAGAAAGTATAAAATAAATACACGCCAATATATTATTTTAGAACGCATTTTTTAAAAGCACTTTCTGGTAAGTAAAGGTCTACTCAAACCAACGCAGGACTGCGGGAGCGGGAACGGGAACAGGAGCGATGCGGTATGTGCGGGAGCCGATCAATCGAGAGACAATACACTGACGCGTCAAAAGTTAGACGGGACTATACAAATTTATTTTACTTGTAGTTTGGTATTTATTAGTTTTATAATTTCTTTGCTAATATTAACGATTATGTTCGACAGTTCTTCAGATGAGGAGGAACCTCTTCTGCTTTTAGCAGTAGCAGAAGATGAAGAAAACGAGAATTTAGTCCTGGATAAAACATTACATAAAAAAAATTGGTGCTATGATTTAATTCAGGACTAAATTCAGATCCCCTTTTCGGCAATTATCGTATATCGTATAAAATAGGATATTTTTGTACCACTGTGATCACTTTCTCTGTAGTTCAGCCATTTTTAACTCGAATCAACGCAACAACCAACGTAAATGCACGCGGGAACCATGCGAAGTGCGGGAAAACCGTGCATGCTGCGAACCAAAATTATTTCGCAGACATCCCGCATTATCGCATGCGGACCGCCGTGTCGGTATGTGCAGTTGCATATCCCGATATAGATTAATGTCCCGCATTCGTCCCGTTCCCGCTTCCGCAGTCCCGCGTTGGTTTGAGTAGACCTTAAATGTGTCGGTAATTTGAATCAATTTTTGAACTGTCAATATATCAGTTTTACATGTGTTCGATTGCATTAGTTTTGGGAAATATTTAGTGTGTTAAATTACCATAATTGTTGTTTTGTTTTATTGTGCTCAATAGGGTTATTTTTTTGCATTTTACAACAAGGCACGTTAACGCTATCAAAAGTTAAAACATGACATGGACACATGCAATAGTACACATCAAACTGTTTTTAAACTACACTTTTACCAAGTCATCGTGTTTACAATTAGAAACGGTCGACAGACACATACACGGACAATACGGACATTTATTTGACTTCACGGTGTCTTGAAACGGATATACGAGGGGTCGTTTTTATTTTCTTGTTAAATTTTGAACAATTTTCCATTACGTTTTTTTTAAATCACATATGCCTTGGAAATTTACACCAGTGCACAAGTCATGACTTGCAAAAGTTGTTGTTGCCGATTGTGGCTTCGAAGAAATTGAACACCAGCCTTATAGTCCAGATTTAACATCCAGTGACTAATTTTTGTTTCCGAATCTCAAAAAATACTTAGGAAGACAAAATTCAGGGACAATGATGAACTTATTGTGGTAATTTTGTGGAGAAACCAAATGAATATTTTCACAACAGATTAAAGACGTTATTGGGATGGTGCAATATCTGTATTCAAAAGCAATGGAACTATATTGAAAATAAATTTTTGTTGCTGCTCTAGTATTTTGTTGTCACGCCCAGTTCGGGATTATAAGAACAACTCTTCGTACCAATTACTTTATTATAAATTAATGTAACGATTTTTTTTCTTGTGATTTTTCTGTTTGTTTAATATAAAAACGCCCAATGGTCCATCACTGGATACTTGTAGACAATAACTAAGACTGATTAAAATGAATATATTTCTATCTTTTCAGAAGATACTTCTATTCTATCCAACCCAACCTCACACAAACAGTTTATAATTAAAATATAATTCATTAAACGGTGTTGTAAAAACATAAATTTTACTTGACTGAACATACTTGCGTAGTGTGTTTGCAGCAACAGAAGCAACGTAAAAATATGAAGTTGCCCATGTTACTCCCAAGAACCCGTCGTGAAAGAAACAGGTATCAAAGAGCACCTTTCAAGGTCACAAGTAGCAGACCTGAACAATTTCCATGTCAAATTGATCTTGATTTTTTTGGTTAATTTGCTGAAATTATTATTTCGAGGATGTCATCGCGAATAATGAAGCGGAGGTGAGAAACGAAATGTTAACAGCATTGATGATTATACAGGATGTTACGCTAGTGAGAGTTTTTTTGGGGGTATCCCGGGAATGTGTCATTGAACGACATGGCCGATTTGGCTTTGTGGAAAGAAATGTCTTTAATAAAAGAGACGATGATGACTCAAATAACTACAGTATTTTTATGTAATTCTGACGCAGTTTATTATATTTTTGCAGATATTTCAGTTTTTCAAAGTAGGTGTCGATATCGATATTTAGAACAAAACAATATTCTCAATTTTTCTTCATACCGATCCGACCGGTAACCCTACTACAAGGTTGAAAATTTAAGGCGGTATTTGTATCAGATGGCCAACACTTGTAAATCGGCCGATCATGTGGTTATCAAAATACCTGTCCAAAAATTTAGGGGCCATCTTCCATGTGATGTTGTTCTAAATAAATAGGGATTTTGGTCTAAATAGTAATGATAGTTATGACGATTTACCGTCCCATTTTTCCTGAATGTGGGCATCAACATTTTTTCTCAGTACTAATCTTATTAATTAACCATTTACAATGTTATTACGATTAAAATCGAGAGTTTCTGATGTAACTGAATATAAAATGGATGCAATTTATTTTTTATTAAAATCCGTTGTACCTACTGTTGTTCTTGAAACTTCTACAGAGCCGTTATAAATGATTAAAAACCACGTGATCAATTGGTACCCTTTAAGTCGTGGTTTTGTGTCTTTCATATTACAGCTGTACCTGATGTAATGAGGATTTTTGCATATACGTAGGTGCCTAAGGAATCGTTTTCAGCTATCCTTTGCTGACGGTATTATTCGACGAGGCTGTTAAAGGGAACTAATTGGCCACGTGGTTTTCGATCATTTATGAAGCCCCATTACATATTAGCTTAATTCTCTGGTACCAATATTTGGGTTTTCAAACCACACCCATTATTTTATTTTCTTCGGTTAGAATATAAGTTGATTTTCTATGTATCAGAATTTACCGAACCAGTAATGTTAGATTTGATAATTTTTTAAAATACTCGACTTTGGGAAATAATTATCAACTAATATATTGTAATTTAACAAATCTGGAAATGATTGAAATGCACTTTTTAACTCTAACAGTTCTGTAAATTATCTAAATACCAAAGATCAGCTTCTGTTTTAATTTAGAATAAAAATGGAATAATGGTAATGCTAAAGTTAGAAAATTCAATAAAAGATCGAACACGAAATTGCATTCAACAAAATGGTCAACGCGGTTTTTCATTTGTTTCTTAGGCGTTGAGAATAAAATATTAAGCTGAATCATGTATTTAAAATGTTTACGTCTTATATCCATTAATAAGCTTTACTAGATACTGTCCATATGGTATCATTGAAACGCTTTTAAATTATGGGAATATATACAAAGTTTTTACCGATTTGAAAATGACGAAATTGGATCGTTGATTAACAACACCCTGTAAATTTTAAATGAACCTAAATAATGTGGAAGTACCTTGGTTACTTGCACACTTGGATTTTTGAACCAATTTCCAAAAATACAAATTTGTTGCATTTTTGTGCATAATTTTTCACTGATTTTGTTACAATGTGAATAACTTGGCATCTGATATCCAAAAATAAAATATATTTGGAAAGCCCAAATTTATTGACATATTTTTAAGTCTGGATTGTGCGTGTAATGGTGTCATAATTGTGGAGGACTAACATTGCTGATTATGTAAATTATTTGGAAAATAATAAATTTAATAATGTTAATTAATATTTTCTGCACGCTGGTAGAACTGCAGCAAATTAACCTAATAAGAAATATAAATAATCATCTTTTAAATTTAGTTCTGAGTAATAAGAATGTTGTAGTAAATGACAGTGATGAACCACTTCTACCTGTAGATCTATACCATCCCCGACTAGATATTTATTTATCCTCAAGTTTTTCATCGTCAACATTTTCAAAGATACAGAATTAATTTTAATTTTCGGAAAGCGGATTTTCACCTATTATATGAAAAAATTTTAAATACAGATTGGTTAGATTATGTCAGTTTACAGATGTTAATTTAGCATGTGACAAAATATTATATTCTACTTAAAAATTCAATTTTCGTAGAATGTGTTCCAAAAACTTTACGTAAAAAGTCCAAATATCCCCCTTGGTTTAATAAAAAACATTATACGGGACATAAAGAAGTTATGCAGAGAAAATACAAAAGAGGTATAAACCAAAACGTCCCTGATGAATGTACGTCCATTAGAGCAAAACTGAAATTAGAAGCTTTTGAAATTGTATTATATATTACTTTTCCTCATGTCAAGTCTCTCATTAGTCCTAATCAACATGGATTTATGGCTGGTAGATCCACTACCAGCAACTTATTCTGCATTACACAGCACCTAGCAGAAGCCATTGATACTGGATCGAAGCCAGATCGATGTCGTCGTTTATACAGACTTCTCGAAAGTGTTTGACCGTCTCTAGAACATGGCAAATCAGGTTTATTCTGTTTTGTTGATTCTCTCATTATTTTTTTCTTTCTATTTGCACAATAGAACACAGGTTGCAGTGTACCATGGTTATAAGTCTAGAGAAATATTAGCTAAACCTAATGTTCCCCAAGGTGCCAAACTTGGATCCTTATTGTTCATAATGTTTATAAACGATATCATGCCTGACTTCCAATGCATGTCTCTTTTGTATGCAGACAAATTAAAATATATAGACCTACAAAAACAATAGATGACTGTATCTGCTTACAAAATGATTTGCTTACACTTGAATTAGGTTGTGAAAAAAACAAGTTGTCGCTGAACGTTGGGAAATATCTATTTTATGTCTTATACTAAAAAAAAAGTGTCCCGATAATTAACAATTTCTACTCAATAATCAGGTCGTGTGAAGATGTAATCAGTATGAAGATCTTGGTGTAATATTTTATTGCAAGTTAACTTTTGTTGATCACATTTCCTCTGTTATCAGTGCGGCTTATAAAAATTTAGGTTTCCTTCTCAGAAACAAAAGATTTTAGAGTTGATACTACTTTATTCCTCTTTAATGCATGTGTACGTTCAAAATTAGAATATTCTGCTATTATATGGCATCCTGAGGTTCATGTTAATAATATTGAAAATATTCAATGCCAATTCCTAACTTCTATTAGAAATAAGATTCTTAATGTAATTTAATTGACTTCGTATAATGTATTGTATTTCATTTATTGCATTTTTTTCCTGTTCTGTAAATGGCTTTGCGCGTTGAGCAGTGTATGAATAAAACAAAAAAAAAAGAAAGACGGATTCTAAATAAAAAATATGTGGGGTGGTTTATTTAAAAAAAAAGTAGAAATTTTTTATTGTACACTCAAAAATAATTTTAAAAAGTAGCACAATTAATGCAACTGGATTTTTTCTTAATCTTCTTTGGCCTAGTAGCTATCGTCCGAGCGAAAATAAGTGGGTCACCTTGTATATTATTTTCCATGTTTCTCTTGTTTCGCTTCTATTTAGTTTTCATAGTACTTACCTAATTTGAGCTTTCTCTTTGTTGTCATAATGTTTTTCTGATAGATTGATAAATTATAAAACTCGTAATATTAAATAATTAAGAAGCTAAGTCTGAACACATCTGATTACCACGAAAACAAAATAATGACTATACAGGGTGACCATGAAAAAAGTACAATGCACAGTACCACACGGTAGACGAGCCTAAAAAAATTAAAAAAGTTCATATACACATGTCCCAATTCCTTTCGTTTTCGAGATAGAAAATTTGTGAAAAACGTTGAAAAAATCAGAAGAAATTGAGAAATAAGAAAAAAAAAATGTTTAAAATTTTTTAACACGCTGTATCTCGAAAACGAAAGGAATTGGGACATAAGTGTATACGAACTTTTTTCATTTTTTTAGGCTCCTCTATCGTGTGGTACTATGCATTGTATTTTTTTCATGGTCACCCGGTATAAGGAAAATGTGTCCTTAATCACCTCGCAAATCACCGAAGTGATTCCCTGAAAATCCTAGAATTGTGTGATAGGTAAAGAGACGAGGCATCTCTTAGTCCGAAACAAATTTCTAACTTGCTCCAAGATGAAATCGAACCATCGATCTTCGGTACCGAGTAAATAGTAGTGATGGGACTCGAGTGTGAAAATACTCGAGTGACTAGAGTCAAAATCCGATTCGAGTGACTCGAGTCATATGGCTGTTCAATTCGAGTAAAGTTGTTACTCGAGTCGAGTTATTGCTACTCGAATCAAGTTTTAACTCGAGTCGAATTGCAATTCGAGTAAAGTTGTTACTCGACTCGGGTTATTGCTACTCGAATCAAGTTTTAACTCGAGTCGAGTTGCAATTCGAGTAAAGTTGTTACTCGAGTCGATTTATTGATATTCGAATCAGTGAGTTAATATGATTTAAGTTTTAAATCGAGTTGAGTTTGACTAGAGTCTAGAGTCAGGGCAGAGTCGAAATCAAACTCGAGGCGAACTATAGAGTAAGTAGTTGGCGATGATTCAGTGGTTTGCTAAACGGTAAGTTTTTAAAGTGTATTTAGGTTTTTTCTTTTGGTAATCTTTCAGCATTTAAAACACTACCATCTAATTCCAACATAAGTTTGAAAAATCGAAAGGATAAACATAAATCATAATAATTGAAATACAAAATAATAAATGAACCCAGGTCAAATATTATTTTTCCGGCAAATCAACACATTTCAAATACACAATTAAATATTTAATTAACATTGTATATAAAATGACATTTAAAGAAAACCAACATAATTTTTTTTATATTAAATTAACATTAAATTAAACTCTTGTTCAGCACAAAATATTAAATATCTCTACAACAATGTGCGCATGCTTCTGATAGTTTCAAACGGTTGGAAACTGCTCTACGAACAAACCTTTTAATTAATAATTATACAATCTGACCTACAAACATGAAACAATAAACCTGGAGGGGAATTCCCGATCCCGATGACACGATGATATAGTAATTGATTAGTGATTTCATTCATGGTTACATGTTTTCATCTTTATTACTTTTACAAGATTAGTGCCTTCAGTGCCTTCATGTAAATAATCTTTCCTATTTATATTATATAAACAAATCACACTGGTACTAAAGAATATTTAAAAATATTAATAAAACCATAAACAATTAAATTAAAGAAACTTGACTCGAGTCTAAAGGCGACTCGAGTCAAAAAGCGACCCGAGTCAAAAAGCAACTCGATTCAAAAATCGACTCGATTCAAAAATCTACTTGAGTTAAAAAGCGACTCGAGTCAAAAGTAGAGTCGATTTTTTGAGTTTTACTCGACCTAACTTTTGACTCGAGTTTTATAACAATGAAACCGAGTTTCAACTCGACTCGAGTTTCAACTCGAGTAAATTCAGAAACCTACCGAGTTATTCGAGTGAAAAAAAGTGACTCGAGTCCCATCACTAGTAAATAGCTATAAACACTTTTCCCACTCGGCTACTATGTCTTGCCTTAAATATTGTACTATACAATTCTCTAACATTTTCTCATGAACAACTCAAATATAACTTGTAATAGTCGTTTTCAATGAATTTTATAAAATAAATTTAAGCATATCGATTGTGACAAGAACATAAACCAGAACAAATTTATATAAATCGATATAAAAAAAAATCGCAGAGGAAAGTTGAACGTATCTGGCTTGTCAAGTTTTTTACGCATCACCGGCATCCTGATTGTCCATAGAAACTTAATAATAAATGTACGAGTCAAACACCGATAAAACAAATTCGGTATTCACATACAAGGTAGCTTCAGCTAATGTTAATTACTTTAATTGCACTTAACCTTGGGAGACGAGGAACTTCCGGACATCTGTAGGATACAGGTGAATGAATGCATGTTAAAATTAATATTTACATATCTATTGTCTGATTTTTCTTTTGTGGGAACATCGTAGTAATAGAAACAGATAATTTGTATATAGAGGTTAAAACAAAACAAAAACGGCACCTATCACAGTGGGTATAAAATACCTATGGTTACGCATTTTTTTTTTTGATAAATATTAGATGCAACAAAATAGGAACGGAATGTTTCAAATTTAACATGGAATTATTTTAAAAAGTCGTAAAAGCGCGCGTAATATGATTTAGTTTTTTGTACCAGCAATCAAATTTTGGTTTTATTTGTAAAAGGAGATTCAAAATAATCGATATGATTGTTTTCTGTTTGGCAACATTTTGTAAAAAGTCGAGATTCCTAATGCAAAAATAAACATTACCTCATGTAATGATTATAGTTATTCACGCAGTTCATTTTAAAGAATTTAACAAATCACTTTCAGTCTCCCTATGTATATGCAGTACTAGTTAGTGCCCGTATTAAATTGAATTTAATTAAGTTAATCTCAAATTCAGCGGGACAGATGTTCCAAAACCGCTAAAGACTGAGAGTAACCGAACCTCGACCAGTCCAGAATAATTATTGTTATTATTTATGACCAATTCGTTTTGGATCAATGGGTGAAAGACCTTGAAAAGAAAGTACACACCTCGTCTGATGGCTTCTGGTCAACGATTTTTTCGCATCGTGTGTTGTGCAAGCGATCACTTTCACTAAGACCTTGATTTCATTTTTTATTACTCGAAGGACAACGAGTACTGACTTTTACTTGAGTGTGTTCATTTTTTATGGTATATTAATTAGAAAATAGCAAGTCTTCATTTGAAATATCATTTCATATTGGAATGCAAATAATAAAAGCGCTGCTATATTATTATTGTCGTAGTTACAACTTCGAAGATTGTACCATTGGTACCTACTTTAGTAGTAGTAACTTTCATATATCTGCAAAACATTCTGTAATTAATTAACTGGATATATTATTTAAAATGTAAATTTTATTCAACATCAAAAATTTGAATTAGAGTCAGCTATAGTCCCTAAGCTCTTTAGTATCATCGTCAGTAGCCTCTAAATTAATCCATATTTTTTGTCCTTAAATTTGGTGTCACGAAAATTTTGGACCTAAACGTAGAATTTATTCATTTCATTCTTTTTTCGTTATTCTGGGTATATTCCTAAACATTATATACCTTATCTTATGAGTGCGTCGTATCAAGTCTCTCAAATTAAACCATTTTTTTCATACTGGGGTACTACTTTCTAAACGTCAAGATGGTAAGACTCAAAAAGCTTATTTCTGATTATTCGTATGCCAAAAGACATACTTCTTTCATTATCCGTTTTTTCTTTTGGAAAAATTTTCGAGGGCACACATCCTTAAAATTTGTTATAATAGCTTTTAAAATTTTAATCTTACCTACACAATTTTATCTGAATCTGATTTATATGTTACAGAAAATATTTGGTCGTTAAAACGAGACGTGTAGAAGATAAAAAATAAATGTGCATCTTTCATCTTCGTCAGGGAAGACAAGAGAAAAAACTTGTGTAAACAATATCGCCCACTTTAGTTTGTTTATGCTAATTGGGACATTATTTCACATACCCATATGTGTTTACTTGTTTGATTATGCTTTCTTCGACTTTTGAATTGTATAGTAAATATGACCTTCAAAGATGAACTGTACATAACATATCGTCCATCATTTCAACTTCAAATTGCATTTAAAAGGATACATTCATATTTACATAGTATATTAATTAATTATTAGCAATTGGTACATAAATAAGGCTTGATTCAAGTATGAACAACTCGTTACAAACAAAAAAAACAAGAGTGATTTGGGCAAATAATTGCTTGCAATGATTAGAGGATGGATCATAAAATACAAAATGGAAACTATTAAAAAAAGTAACGAACCTATAGATCACATTACAATTGGAACCGAGTCGGATACGGGAAGAACGCGAAATTTCCGTAAACAATCACTTACTTTTGATTGTGCTGATATTTCCTTAATGGTTATATGTCGATTTTTTATATTATTTTGTTACTGCTTTAAACGCAGAAAAAATTATATATGTACATATGTTTAATTTTATAATATTACAATTTTCCTCAATTTGCTTTACATATTTATATGTAATAATGTAGTTTCATAAATACATTTGGAATTATTGGCGTTGTAATTTGGATACCTTATGTACCGCAACTAGTGAATAACTTAATATTATTATAGTTAACGGCCTTGAAATATGCATATTTTATTTACGCTACTAAATAATATTTAAACATTGATAATTTCCATTCTACAGTTTATTTGCTTTTAGCTGAATTGTGTTAAAATGTGTAACATACAAAACCTGTAGTAAATTCGGTAGTGGTGATCACTGATCAGATTTTGTGTCGCTAAATTTAATGCCATATTCCAATAACGTGGTTTTAATATCTAATAGAGATGAAACGGTAAAATAGTTTTTACAAGAAATAGTAAAAATACAATCGAGCAAATCTCATCATCTCAAATACACTCATGGAACGCACTTGAACGCACAAAATGGCTGGAGTTTGCGTAGATATTATTATGTATCACCGAACTCTAGCTGTTTTATGTATATTAAAGGCCAATTTAAATAAATTCCTAAATAAATCGTAAATCCTCAAGTTTGTATGGAGTTAGGTAGCTGTTTTGCAGTTTAAACTATTTTTAAAGTATATCTTATAGGCGTTTAAAAACCAATTCGCAGAAAGAAATCGTAAGTAAAACCAACCGTTTTTCCCTTACATTCGTAAGATTTCCTCTTAAGCCTTTTTTTATATTATATTTGCTAATAGCTACTTGGTACATTACAAAATTATTTCACCCATATCGAGAAGTAAAAGTCGAAATAAATATAGTTTAAAAAAACTAAAAAACACGCTTTTAAAGCACATCAAACTAAAAAAGTGAAAAATAATTATTAATATAAACTGAAAACAATAATGAACGAAAAATACTAGTATTATTGTGAAAAAAGCGTGGGTTGCTCGATATACGAAAAATATGGCACCAAGCGCCCCACGCTTTTTTCACAATAATACTAGTATTTTTCGTTCATTATTGTTTTCAGTTTATATTAATAATTATTTTTCACTTTTTAGTTTGATGTGCTTTAAAAGCGTGTTTTTTAGTTTTTTTAAACTATATTTATTTTTCACTTTTTAGTTTGATGTGCTATGAAAGCGTGTTTTGTAGTTTTTTTAAACTATATTTATATTGCTTATTGATGCTGATATTATAACATATTACGATCCAACAGATATTTCTGAAAAAAAAAAATATTTTTTTATTTCAACCATGGGATTTGAACTCACGCCCGAGGAGTCTGTCATTTCGCGTCGACTAAGACTTGCCCACTCGGCCAACGGCCGAACTGAGAATCACGGAATATACTTACAATATTAAGCCTCTTGCTCTCACGCAGAGGATACGTGAGGAAAGGACTGGCGATCCTGATCAGGATAATGATATAAACTTATCAAATTATTGTATTGTTACCGGTTCTTCGTAAGTGTACAAAGTTTCAATTAAACCTGTCCGTTTAAAGTAGGGCAAAATCAAGTCCAAAGAGTCGGTTACAAACAAACAAACAAACATACAAGTGAAGCTAATAAAAGCGTGTTAAAAACTATAGCAACCGCACCGCTCCAATTTTGTGAACGTAACACTCCACTAATCAACACTTTTGCGCGCGACTTTGGAACAGTACACAACAATCCTGCGTTTCGAATTCTCCATGTGTGGCTGGCTATTAAGAGGCACATTTCCCCCAGACAGTTATAAAAAGTGTGTGTGATAGTAATACTGATGGTGACAAGCAAACAAATTTTAATTTAGATTTAGTAGAAATGATGGTTGGGTGTAATACAGGGTGAGTCTTAAGTGTGTAGTTATATTTAAACCATCTGTAGAAACCCTCTGACACATTTTTTTTTAAATTCCCACATGTAACTGAGTTATCTGCTTTCAAAAAAATATGTAAAAATTGTTTTGGAACTGCTGGTTACTGGAAACATTCTATATCTTAACTAAAATGATGTAATGGACTGAAGCAATCGTGAGTTAACATAAGTTGAAGATTACCTAGCATTATATTTTCACAAAAATCGATGAGATTCTAATACAAACCATTTCACAACTAAAAGTTACTTTAGCATATAATATTTGTTGCTATAACCACTTCCAAAACAAATGTAAAATTGAAAAAATTCGAATTCTAAAAGTGTGAGTTTAGCTAACCCACGATTGAAAAACAGAGCCATGAAGTTCATTCCCGAATTTATAATAACATTGGATGAAATAATTACATACTTAAACGATTAATTGCTCCATTTGAAATAATTTTTAAACATTTTGAAATACGTTTCAATGTGAGAAATGTACAATTTTGACTTTTTTCTTGGAAATCTCGAGAGGAATTTAATGTTCCCATCTCATTTTTTTCAAAGTTTATAAAAGGATTATTATTTTTAAGAAATAGGTACTTACTCTCTGCTATTACAATAATTTGAAATGTGTAGGGGTTTAAGGAATAAATCAACTCTCTACTATTTTAATTGGCCTCTAATAGTAAAACACTGAAGGTGCAACACAATAACAATCAGGTGATGGAAAATAGTTTGCAGTATTTTCACACACTTCTGTCACTTTTTACACTGGTTATACCTAACAGTTTGCATTTTTTTCCTCCATAATACTCTGGACGGTTAGGACGTCATATTTAATAAAAAAGATCAATTTTTTCTTGAAAAAAGAGCACTTTATTCGGGATAGGCCATTACATGATAAAAATTCAACCACGCCATAATGTGAACTGCGATATTAGCGTGGCGTACGTAACCTATGATCTTCACACATCTAATCACGCACCTAATCAGTGTTGCCAGACATACCATTTTCATGGTATTTATACCATTATTTTCCTTTGTGTGCCTGCACTTTTTTTTAAGTAATAAAACTATTATTTAAAAATTTCTACCATTTTACACCAATATTAGCAAAAGTTTTTTCAATGCTCAGTTAGCTAAATTAACCGTCAGTTAGGTCAATAGAAATTTTTAAAAGCATCTTGATTTATTTATAATAAAATTTATAACCTATGTGAAAACCTCACACATCTGGCAACACTATACCCCATGTAAAAATTAGTGTTGTTGATAGTTCGCGAGTGTTCGCGTACCTGTCTGCATTGGCATTTACAAAAATGTGTTTAATGCCGTTATTTATAGTTTTTTGTGATTAAATTTGTGATTCGAAGTTTTGAGTTACCGAAATTTATTATTTATAATTTGTTCCTTTGGTGGTCCGTTTTGTGAAAAGCAGTGATTGACTGATTAACACATAGCGACTAATTTTATTATTCTAATGCTGGATATGTTAAAGGCATATTTTCAAGTAGATGAAAATGCTAGAAAAGCAAAATGGCTATGGAATGCTATCCAAACGTCAAGCCCATATGATATATTCATGTGGTAACTGTTGTATTAGGTAAGTAAACAAATCTGCTTTTTCTTTCTTTTAAAGTAAATGCGTCTTTTTAAAATGATTATTTTCAACTTTGATTCATTTTTAGAAATGAACCATATTAAACTTAAACTATAAATTAGACAATAATAATAATTTAAAATACACAGAAAAAGTATTGCATATTTTTAATATTTGGTGCTTACGTGACGAGTTCTGTTTATTTATAAAAAAAGTGTCAGGATTACCTAATTTTACAAAGATAAATAGATAAACAGATACTTTTAATACCTTTTATTTTAAGAGTAAGCTACAAGTGACAAGTGTCGCTCTCCACAAACGACTAATCCATCGCGCCTTGAGGTTTATATATTATTTTCGGCCAGTGCGTAGAGATATCATGCTTTCTTAAAAAGAGCTCAATGTTTTATAACATATTACATTTGTTTTGGTGCGGCGTCTACATTGATATTAAATAAGTCTAATATCGTCTCACAAAATGTCCGTGACAAAAGGGTAATAATTTTTTTTAAAAATTCAAAATTTGTAATTCATGCAATGCATGCAAATATAGGATAATTGTGATGACGAATTCTGGCAGTGGCAACATTGCCTTCAGTTACGTAATTTCTGTGAACGGCGTTTACAAAGTTATCCAGTGACTATCAAAATGTCAGTTGCTGGAGGACGAAAAAAATTATCAGAACTTAAAATTTTTTTTTGTTCAAAATTTTTTGTTCAAAATTTTTTTTGGACAATGCCAATCAATTGTACACGACGAAATATATTGAGGGTTCAAATATAACTACGCATTTAAAACTCACCCTGTATATTGTAGACACAACTAGATAATCCAGTATTTAAATAATGTTCAGGTGCCATCGGAACCGGCATTAAGAAAAAAATATTTATCACAGAGATGTGACAGTATTAAACAGAAAAATTTATTCTGAACTTAATTTAATGTCTAGATTAGTATGGATGAAACCACCAATGCTTGCGGCTGGAAGGTATCAAATGTTTTAGTGAGTGCATTAATATTACTAATACACTTTTACTCTCATGATCGCTAGTTAAAAATGCACGTGTGTTTTGTGTTACACTCACCAATACTTTCAGCCCTTTTCGTATTATCGTTGGATGTTACCGACCTCGCCAATGTAACTACTAGGTAAGATATTGTGTTATATATGCATGAACATAATTAGGCGGCGACATATTACCTGGTGTCAACTCGTATTTTATGGCTACCTCCCGATTTCTTTATAGTTGTAATATTTCGATCGAATATCAGATAGTTAGTATTGAAATAACCTTAATTGTAGCATAAAAATTTATTTTTAAACCTGTATTTCTTTGTTAGTATAAATAAATCGTTAGCGCATGGCCACAAAAAATATCATTAAAACAAATTAGTTTCTAGGCATTTAGCGACCACATCCTGATATAACCTATCATATGTTTGTATATAAAGAAGCCATTACATCTAATCACTTCCATTTAGCAGCTAATTGCTAATTTCTAAATTCTAAATTAAAATTACCACCGTTTAAATCTCTATAACCTACTAATATTATATGGCACACAATTAAACTTATTAAGTGAAATTTGCCATTCGACAACACATAATAATTATCAAGAATTAGACACGTTTTAAATTTTTACTACTAAATATAGTGACTTTTGTGTATAAATGTGTTGTAATATAAAGTCTGTCGAAGAGAAATTATACTTTCCTCTATCATTGTCGCATCGTGAGAAAGCATAATATAATTATTATTAAATTGGGTATTGAAAGTTTCTATGCAGTTATTTGCAATTAATAAATCATATGTTTGTTAAATGTTTCATTGTCTTTAAGTCAGCCAGCAACTGAATCTTTCTGCGAAATGAGAGAAACCATAACGGGCATTCTGCGAAGCATTTTAGATGATTTTTGTATTTCAGTCACATATCTTTATATTTCTATATTTAGAAAACCCAGTCAATAATAGTTACCGTTATTAATTCAATTTATTATCTGGCTTTATTCACATTTATCACGGTTTCGACATTGTATGTCGTTCTGTCAATATCCAGAGTGCTGTAAATTCAATGGGGCTTAACATTTCAAAATATATAATACTTTATTAAATAGACCAAAGATACATATAGTTGATACAAAACAAAATACAGTATGTCTAATGAACTCTTCGGCCAGTTAGAAAAAGAATACGAGCGATAACTGAGAACTAGGAAGAAATGAGATAGAATAAGACACGCCCAGCGAAGGTAAAGAGAGGTCGTGGTTTAGTATGCGATGGGTGGTGATTTGTTTCTAACAAGGAGTGCTTTATCTTGGCCAATCAAAATGTTGGTGCTCCAATATCGTCACGGTGACGTCACTGGCAGACAATTTGTTGTTCCCTCCTATGTTTAGTCAGAGAAAGACAACCATGCGAGACGATATTATGCATATTGTTTTGAATTGTACTTCTAGTTGATGTCGGTCTATTTGGAAATGGAAACATATTTACAAACAAATTTTGTATTCGACGGTCTAATATGTCGTTGGATGTCATACCATAATTTGATATTTTTCTTCGCACGTATAAACCATTACTTTGAGAATGTGTGATTTTAATTAAGAATACATCCGTTTTCTTCCCATATATTTCTCGAAATGAGAGCGGGGCGGGTAGAGTTTAAGGAACTCACCGCTGCAATTTGTGCCCTATTTACGATACACTCTCATATCGTAACACCACGATTACTGTTACATCTCGTTTGTTTAATCGGTTTTTGTTAACATTTGGCTGCATTTCCCAGTTTACACACTGTATGTTTTTAACCAAGCTTATTAAACTTACACTGACTATTAGTGGAGATGCTAGATTGCTGCAAATTGTGATAAGAATATCCTCATAGGTAACAATGTAGTTTATGGTGATACAATGAAAATAAGATGGAATGGCACTGCTCAAAGTGATGAGAATTCAAGACGGCGACTATAATTCAAGATGGTAGTTGAAATTTTTTTTTACGCATCATACAAAAGAGTGTTTGGTATCGATTTATATGTTTTTGAGGCCAAAGATTTCATTTTTCATGTCACTAATAGGTTAAGAATTAATATTGGAGGGCATATAAGTACGTGATTCTTTGTACAAGGGGACGTTCTTATCGCAATTTCAGGATTCGACTGGGATTAAGTTATTTCACAGTTTCTTTGAGAAACGACTATACCTCACTCATTTCATATAAGCACATACAAATTCTAGCATAGGCGTGCGATATTATATAACTACATTTTTTGTATTTATATAATGCATTCCGCTCCTGTGCTATAAAGAATTATGCACAATTGAGGTCGACAATAGGTCGCTCTCTACGAGCCCAGGTAAACAATTTTTTATGTGCTCATATGAAATGAATAGAGTATAGTAAACAATTCTTCAACAACATTAGCTTTGAAAAGGAACAAAATTCTCATCTTCAGTACTCCTGCGAAGAGCATTAGCAAGAAAATTGCTACACTGAAGACTTTAAAAACAAATGTCTAGCTGTTTTCCAGACTCTAAATAGTTCAGAAAATCATCAGAGCTGACAAGAATTTATTAATTTTTACAAGCTTTCGACATACACTCAAATCAGGTGACATGGGCAGATCTGCCATAGGATGTTTCCTAGCAATTAAGTTTTCTTCACATTGTTGCAAATAATAGATGAGGCAATCGCCCTGTTGAAAATTAGATCCTGTATTTTTTTGTCTATGAAATAATTTTATATATTAAAATTATGTTGATTTAGTTTTCCTTCGGTGAGATAAGGTCAAATTATTTCATGAAAGTATTTCAGAATTAGACAGAATTATTGCACTAACACCGCTAACCCAATAAGTCAAATGAAATTTTTCTTGATCTATTCGATTTAATGACATTTACTCTCCTGGCAACGAATGACATAAAGATAAACAAATTCTTGTAGAGAATATTTTAGAACGGGTGTTGTTGTCCTCCAACACACATTAACCTAATAAGTACAGTTTATGTCTAAATTTGACTACGAAATGACACCAGTCAACGCATCTCTTAGAGCTATTATAAAAAAATAAACAGGTTTAGTGGCATTAAAGTAAAATTTAGACAACAGGAACCGAAAGACTGCTAGGTCAGGCACACTAATTATCATAAAATTAAAATAAACCTGTCGAATGAACGTAATTTTAATTTTATTGTTGTGTAAATGGTTAACTTGCACCTGAAAACTGGTTTGCTTTGCTGTGGTATTTTTTAGTAATTACAAAAACTGGCATTAAGTCAGTTGGCCATGTACATATCTGAAGCCGGAGTATAAATAATATAAAAGTTTTTCCTAGCTTCTGTAATGCTAATAAAAAAATGTTTGTATATTTGTATACACTGTACACTACAGGGTTATTACAAAAATGTTTTTTCGGAACAACTTCGTTATTTTTGAAGTCATCAAAAAGGAGTAAGGACCCTTCGTTAACTAATTTTTTTCTCAGAATCAAAATTTTGATTAAAAAACAATTGGGCACAGCGTTTAAGAAATATGACATCTTACTTTGTTTTTTTTTTAATTGAACATTGTATCTTTTAAAATAATTAGAATTTCCTCATATTTTTGAAAATACCAACGTATGTCATGTTATCTCAAATTGTTGAGATATATGTATGTATTTGGATTTTGGTAGTAAAATATCGTTAATGATTTTGTTACAAGTAGTTTTCGTTGAAAACAGAGTAGCTGCATTTCTGAAATAAAGATGCCGTTTACTTGTCAAAGTAATGTTTCTCAAAAATCAATATATTGTCATTGTTAATTCTTCTTCTTCTTCTCAAAGACAACTTTTAACAAAATCAATATTTTAATATCAAAATCCAAATGTCTCAAAAACTGTTTGAGATAACGTGACATGTTGGTATTTTCGAAATTTGAAAATGAGGAAAATTGAATTATCTTAAAATATACAGGGTGTTTCTGCGAAACAAATAGTCAATGAAGGCCTTTAAACATTTTTGATAATTTGAAAAATATACAAGTTATTTCAAATAAGGACATTCTTGCGTACAAAACAATATACATACAACGTAAGTACTCGTTTTAAAAAATATATATCTGTGTCCAGTATCTGTGTTGACATTTAAAACAAAGAGCTTGTAACAAATTGGCTATTTGGTATGTGAGAACCGCTTTTGTACGTTTTTTAAATTTACTTTTAGATGTGCAAGAATAAAAGCGAAAGAAAATCAAGACATACCTAATATCAAGGTACACAAAATTCTACAGATAATTTTTGTTAAGTCTTCTGTAGCAAGCAGAAATTCGAGTTTCTCGCTTTAAAAAAAACTTCTGATAACATCATCACGCCCGCATTTCTTTTGTCCACGGTTTGTCTATATTTAGTTTTTAAAATTATTAATGACATCATCACCTCAAATCCTTATACACCAGCTGTTACAAATTCGCTTCTACAGAAACTTTGAAAACGGTAAGAGATACGAAGTAGCTTAATGGCGTCCAAGTTGCGTATTCAGGGGATTAGCATTATGCCTCTAAAAAATCAAGACTAACATGAACAGTTTTTGAAATATTTAAAAAAACCGAAATTTTGGAATTCGCTTTTGTTTCATTTCAGCCTTGTTTGAGCAGATATTGAAAAGAGAACACTTGCTCGTGACAACTTTTTTGCCCTCTATGGAATGGCATAATCAGTTTTTTATGTAACGTTTCGTCTCCCCAGGACCATCATCAGATCCATTTTTTAATGCGGCCATGGAAATTTTATTACATTTTTTTGCAAGCCTCCCAATTCTGTACTTACACAGCCCGAATCAGATTCAGACGTTTTGTCTCGAAAAATTCATCTTCAATCTATTCGTTCCGAATTTATCTAAATTTTTTTATTTAGGTTCCTATGTTTATCGAATTATTGTACATTTTAAGTGTCATTAAGCCCTGTAAATTCCACCTAGTTATTTAACGCTTGAGAAAAATGTAATAAAATTTTCGGAGCCGTATTAAAAAAAAGTTAATAAGAGTTCTAGGGAGACAAAACGTTACAAACAAAAATTATTATGCCATTTGATAGAGGACAAAAAGTTGCCATGAGAAAGTATTCCTTCTTTTTTCAATATCTCCTCGAACAAGTCTGAAATGAAACAAGAACGCATTTCCAAAATTTCGTTTTATTTTTCAAATATTTCAAAAACTAATTGTTAACCATGAGATATTTTAGAGGTATAATGCTAATCCCCTGATTACGCAACGTAGATCCCATTTAAGCTACTATGTATATAAAAGAACTTATTTAAATATATAAACAAGCTTTTATATAATGCCGGCCAACAGATCTGTCGCATATAGCTCCATTTATGCGTAGACGGCCCCCATATACACGCGCACAGAAGTATCTTCAAAACTAATATTAATTTATATATTTTTTTATGTAATACTTTCCAGTCATTTTTAGACCGGAACGTACTACTTTACATGATTAGGCCAGGCATTTTTTTCTTTATAGGACTAGTCCTGAAAAGAAGTACTTTCAGGCTTAAAAATTGTTCAGTAATGCCTAATTTATTATAATGTATCAATAATTAGACAACATTAAGCAAAAATATGTAATATAGAGTTGGCAAGTCGTGCTGCTATTCAGTGGTGCAACAGCAGGTAGATAGATATCTAGTGAGGCAATGTCCGGCTGGCGGACAAATCGAAGCAAGCCGCGAGTCTAGTCTATTGTTGTATGTCGTAGTGTTTACACGCTAATTTATTCCTCTCCGTTGTATTTTATGTTGTATTGTTCATAATTTTATTTGTTGCATCTTATTATCGATATTAATTTAATAAAATATGTCAGACGTGCGCAAGGGTAAAAAACGGTCATACGCTGGCAAAGTGAATAAATTTATCAGTGAATTCCCGGATTTATTCTATAATGGTACTACAATAATTTTTATGGTGTGCGAGACAGACCTGATGTGCTGGGTTAAATATGTTTGTAGACGTCACGTAAATACTGTGCAGCATAAAACTAAAAAAAAAAAAAAATGCGTGCCATCGAAAACAGTATGATCAATTTACTGTTAATGGTGATTGCCTATGATGTTCCGCTGCACACACTCGATACACAACCATTTCGGGAGTTCTGAAATAACTACAATCCCCAGGTGACGTTACCAACTCGCACTACGTTGCGTAATTACGCACCAACTGTACGCGAAGACATTGTAAATAAGATCAAATGTGTATTAAACCCGGGAACGGTCGCGCTCATTCTTGTCACGTATTCGGTCGCGTGTTAGATTTTATCTAACATCTAGAGGTTTGATTCAAATAATCATTTTTGATGTTTTTATTGTTAAATTGAATACAAAAAAACATGTTTTTTTATTGAAATATATTTTGAAAAAAAGTAAAACAAAAAAAACACAGGTAACATAACATAAACTCCAAGAAAACTTAAAAAAATATATATAATAAATCTTAAAAAATATATAGATAGCACAATATTTATGAATCGTAGTCTTGATTTTTATTTGAGCATTCGCAGCATATGTAGGTTGTCGTAGAAGTGTGCTCTTTGCAGATAGGGTTATTACACATTTAACAGGTATGTTGTGTGAACCTATTCTTTCTTAGTGGGCAAAACTTGCATCTGGTTTTCGTTTGCCTATTCGATTGAGTAGGTTGAGTTACGGGCTCTTTTTTTCCAAGAACGTTAGTTATCTTTTGACGTAATGGAATATTTAGAAATGGAATAGAAGCTCTTCTTTGTAGATAAGAAGCAGTAAGCAGTTTTGCCAAGCCAGTAATATAGGCTCTTCTTCTAAGTATGATTTGGGTATTATTCCTGTAAATTATTTGACTGTTGATAGTTGCAATGTTTAATAGAGTACAGAATATTGTAAATGGCCACCTGTTACTTTTTCTAGTTACTGAATATTCTGACTTGAGTCTATCCACCACATCAACTCCACCTTTTGTGGAATTGTAAAAGGTTATAATTTCAGGTTTGCATGCATCTCCCGTTTCCTTATCTATTGAATCATCATCGTGATAGGTGGAAAGAAGAATAACATTCTTCCTTTTCTTTGGAACATATGATGTCATTGCGCATTTATTGGAGTGTTTTCCGTAAGCAAATATGCTGCTATATAGTGGTCGATTTTTTACGTGTAGAAGTTCTGCTGGTATATCAGGTTTATTTTTACGTACAGTACCTACAACTGTTAACTTGTGATTTTTGTAAAGATCATTAGCTAAAGGGACCGAGATGAAACAATTGTCCATCGTTATGTTCCTCCCAGTTTTATCAATCGGTGCAATAAGCCGTTTTACTACACTAGAAGCATCATTTGGTAATTGATATGGACCATCTGGTTGCTTTCCACTATAGATCTCCATATTATATGTATAAAAGGTTCTGGCATCTGCCAAAGAATAAATTTTAATGCCATATTTGGCAGGCTTATTCGCAATGTATTGCCTAAAGCGGCATTTTCCCCGAAATGCTTCGAGCATTTCGTCAATTGTTGTGTATATCCCTACGGTATAACATGCAGAGCATTGCCGAACGAAGTCTTCAAATATCTTACGAATAGGAGCTGCATTATCATACTTAGCTCGATCTTTTCTTGAATTATTGTCATCGAACCTTATAGCATGCAAAAGTGTGTGAAATCGTCTTTCTGACATCACTGCGGTAAAAAACTCAGGTGCAGTTCCATCACTATACCATAATTCCCAAGTGTGTAGATGGTGACTCTTTTGAACCCTGCCATATACAGAAGTCCAATAAAAGCATTTATTTCGTCAAAATCCGTGGGAAGGCAATCTCTTGCTCGTTGAAAAGATGGGCGCATAGCATCTAACTTTTGATTCGTATATTTTACAATATGCTCAATAACAGAATTTGGGAAAAACAATCTCCAACAATCCAAAATTGTTTTGGCGCCTTTAGCAACTGATCTGACGCCCGGTAGCCTGGTTACTATATTTGCTTGTGCTGTTTTTCGAGGCACCTTATCCGGTTTATGCTTCAACCATTCCATTCCGCTTTTGGCAACAAATATGGGAACTTTGGAATGTAAGTTGCATGTAGGCTGACAATCTTGGTCACTATCAGTTGATTCTTCGGTATCTGTCTCATCTTTCTCATCTTCCTCATGCTCTGATCTTGCGTCTTCAATATCACTGTCAGTATCTGCTGGTTCATCATCTGACGGAATTTCATTGTACCATTTGAGCAGCTGCTGTTCCGTTTCCTTATCCATTGTAGATGGCCAAATGTTAATAGAAAATAAGTTTTTTAACAATTCAACTTATAAACATACGCGAGATGCGAGCCAAACAGTAAAAACTTTGAGAAATTCGACCAACGATTTCAGTCGCGCTGTTAGAATTTTTCTAACATTAGCAGGAACGATTTCAGTCGCGCGTTAGATAAATACTAACAAACGCCTGCCACTCGGCAAATATGCTGGCCATCGAAATGACCTTGGGCATGCGCATTAACATGCCCCTCCTCAAGGCACTTATAAACTGGAAACAATTTTGCAAAATTGGAAAAAAAGTTATTATCAAAAAACAGAAATTGTTAGATTTTTTCTAACAACGCGACCGTTCCCGGGTTAAAAAATACACGGCTGTGGTTATGTCTTGACGAGACGACACATCGTAAGAAAAATTCTATTGTAAATGTTATAGTACGTGTACTGGACCCTCTTAAACCGACATTTCCACATTACTAGCTAGCAAAAGACTAACTGAGTGTACTGGCAAAACAATTTCGCGGGTGGTGCTGGAGACGTTAGAAAAATTTGATCTGTCAACAAGTCAAGTGTTGATGTTTGTGACCGATGCTGCCGCGACAATGATTTTGGTAGGCCGTTTTCTTCAAGAACACGGTTGTAGGTTGGTACATGTTACGGGTTAAGTTCATGCTTTACATCTTGTGGCAGAAACTATTCGACAAGGTTTTCCAGAGGTAGATGTATTAATAGTAAGTACAAGAAAGTGTTCCTTATATCTCGTAAACGTCTTCGCGCATTTCACGGCAAGTTTCCCGGTATTCCCGAACCACCACAGCCGATTCTTACACGTTGGGGAACATGGCTGAAGGCAGTTTTTTATTATGCTGAATATTTATAACAAATAAAAACTGTGATACTACAATTCAATCCTGACGAGGCTGCAACTATTAGGGAGAGCCAGACAAAATTCTAAGATATTTCCGTTGAAACAGCTTTAAAAACTATCACAAGAACTATTAAAGACTACATGACGCCATAGAAAGCTTACAAAACAGAGCGTTGTCGTTAGCGGAATTACTGCATATAGTGGATGAAGTAAATAGACTGCTACACTCTATAAGTGATGCAAAAATGAGCCCGTTAGAGAAAAGTTTGCACGTGTGTTAAAGCAAGACACCGGTTTTACCAGATTAAAACAAATTTATGGTGTTACTGATGGTGCAACCCCAGAGCCGTTAAGTGCGTTCAAAGACTATTTCAAGTATGCCTGTATTATATCAATAGATGCCGAATGGTCGTTCTCAAAATATAAGCATATTTTTTCACCACAGTGAACATCACTCACGGAGTCAATCATATAAATATATCTGATGCTGCAAAGTTTTTACAGATTCTTTCCAGTTTGTGATAACCAAGCTAGTTCATTAGCTAGTTAGGAGGGTAAGTTGTGCATACATTGTTATAAATTGTGCCAGTTTATTGGGTTTGTTACTAGTTAATTTCTTTTATTGCGCTTATTATGATGCATACGCCAATGTCCCGCACATTTCTGCCAACTATACAATGATTCACGGGTGCTTAAAAAAACTGTATCTAACTCATCCGAAAACGCCCTGCTCTTTACAGGACTTGTAGGCTTTCAGGCCTCATTTCCCTCATAGGCCTGAAATTTCCTACACGTCTTGTAAAGATGCTCTTTCCAGACTTGTTACGTAAATTACTGTTTTACGAGTCCACTGTCGGTATTAGAGAATATTAAAATTTTACTGGTTGGTTTCCATTAATTTGCGAGTTGAATTTATTATTTTCTAATATTAATATCATCGTCATCTATTGCCATTTCCGTGACAGTATTTTTATTAGAATCATTAATTACTTAATTGAGGAAAACGAATCAGTCAGGCGCCTTTAAAACCTAATACCAAAATATTTAAATGAGTTTCTACTTTCATTTCCTTTCCCAAAAATTACTTTAATACGACTGTTATTTAGTGTACATCGCCTACATTAAGAGTTGTTAGCAAAATAATAGTTTAATTAATGTTCATGTTAAGGTTTGTTGTACAGGGTTATTCATTATAAATTACCCACCCCTTATCATCGTTATTATTGCTTATAGAAAAAAAAGTTTTAAATAAAAGTTGTGTGGTTATGACTGAGTTTTGTTAAAATGCTATCAAAAGTACAATAGCGTGCCGATTTCAGGGGATACAAAAAAATAATAAATTTTTTTAAATGGAATACTTACCTTGTATATTATTAAATTTTTGGAATGATCGTTTGTTCCTGATTTCAAAATTATACCATATGTACCCTTATCATATACCCTTTTTGAGTTATTAAACGTCGAATACCTAGTTAAACTAGTTACTGTAAATATGGAAAAGTGAACATTAATAAAGTGAGCTATGAAAATGACAAATATTATGTTTGTTAAGTGACATTTCTTTAATGAAATAATCAAAATGGTTTAGTGAGGAAGAAAAAAAACCAAATATTTATACGAAATAGATAACAGATTTATTTAGGAAAATATAAATAAATGATAACCCATAAAAGATGTTCGATGTGTCCACCATTATTGTCAATGCATAGCTGATAACGTCTTCTTATATTTATAATTGCACCGGAAATGGCTTCATTATTTACATTCAGATTGTTTATTTCAAGTCGAATCCTGTCTTTAATGACTTGAATACTATTTCTTATTATTATTATTATTGACAATGTTTTATAGAAATCCCCCAAAAAAATGAATCCATAGGGGTCAAATCCGGACTGTTAGGTGACCATTTAATATGTCCATTACTCCCTATCAATATTGGGAATACATTATTCAGATGATCTCGAACGGGTAGGATACTATGCGGAGTTTCCCTTCCTGCATCCAAATCATATGAAGTTCGGCTTCCGGAAAATTCTGCAAAAGAATATTTTCTACTTCTGGGATAATTATTTGCAGATAGGTAACTCCAGTTAAAGTATAATCATAAAATATAGGCCCAACAATTTTGTTTCCGAAAATTCCACACCAAACGCTAACAGTTTTTCTTCCTGATTTTTTTATTTGTTTTACCAATATTTTTCTGTTGTGCTTGTTTTCCCACGACCTTCGTTTTGTCCTATTAAAAACTCCTGCCGTAGAAAAGGATGATTCATCAGTCCATAATATTTTAGTAAAAAAAATCGGGATCTTCATCCAACTTTTGAGTTATCTGGCAGCAAAAGTCTAGCGTTTTCCTTTTATGAGCCTCTATTAAAACTGGTACGGGTAAAATTTTATATGGTCTGTAGTTGTTATTTTTTAACGTACGTTGGATTTTGGAATAACTTTTACCTAACTGATCGACTGCATTATTTATACATTTAGAATTTTCTAAAAAATAATACAATGTTTCAAAAAAAGTCTATTCGCGAATAAATATGGATGGGCTTACCTTCGAAATGAAGCAGTATATCTAGCTATTGTTCCTGGTTTGCTTGAACACACGCTTTTTTTCTTTTAAAACTGGAGGTATTATTCACCTTTCGGTAAATATCTTTGAACGTATTTTCTGATGTGTTGGTCGATTTGGATACAACACCCTATATGCTCTTTTTGCTGCACATCTATTTTTGTTATTTTGTATATAACAAGTAAATATTTAGACTTTTTCGTCCTCACTGTAAACCATTTTGATTATTTCATTAAAGAAATGTCACTTATTAAACATAATAGTTGTCATTTTCATAGCTCTCTTTAAAAATGGTAACTTTTCCATATTTATTTACAGTAACTAATTTTAACTAAGATATTCGACGTTTAATAACTCAAAAATGGTATATGGTAAGGGTAACATATGGTATATTTTTGAAATCAGGTACAAAGGATCATTTCAAAAATTTAATAATGTACAGGGTATCCCATTTTAAAAAAAAATATATTATTTTTTTGTATCTCCTGAAATCTGCACGCTACTGTACTTTTGATAGTATTTTAACAAAATTAAGTGAAAACCACACACCTTTTGTTTAAAACTTTTTTTCTATACTCAATAATAACGATGATAAGGGGTGGGTAATTTATAATGAATAACACTGTACCATTTTCAGAAAATCGCTATAAAAAACAATTCAAACTGGAATGTTGCAGTATTTATCACGGCACTAATAACTATGTATATTTAACATATGTGCTTTGGTACAATTTTAGAAAAAATTGACAACATTTTGTCACAAGATAATCTAAAAAATTGTTTTAAATAAGTCAAAACTTTCAGACATTATGTATAATGCTAAAGACAAAACTAGCAAACTGAGGACACCAGGATTTTCTGAATTGACATGTGCACATTGTAATGCCATTTATGTGGGTCAATCTGGTCGTTCGTTCGAAATTAGACATAAAGAACTGATATATTTAAATTGCAACAAATTATAAAAATTCCCGTATTTGTTAACTTATATCACCTGCAAACATCTGTTTATATAAAAATTTCCCCAGTTCAGCATAGTAAATAGCCCTCAATATAGCAATAAAATATTACCAACACTACCCTTACTTGCATTCATAAATGAATTTAAAATTTCCCATCTTCAACATCATAGACAGTAAATATACATCCAGTCATAAAATAGTTTTAATATAAATCTATAATACTCATTCACTTTAGAATCAGTTGAGGTGAGGATGACACGTTAAGTAAAGTAGTGTTACAATAAAATTGATGATAAAATGTGTACTATACAATAATCAACACTTTGTACAGAATACTGAATTTATTAATTCCTGAAAATTTGTTGTAAGGAGATTATCATGTAGTAGGTATAGTGTACTGTCTAGTCAGTCTAAATGTTCTTTTATAACATAAATGCTTACCTTTTTGTAGCCACATTGCCGTTCGGATTTTTCCAGAATCGTATCGCGTTTAATGAGTGCAATATACTTGAATAATTTGCCAACACGCACCATTTTAATTTCTATTTTTTTTCAACTTTTCACTAGTTATTCATGCAACAGTCACAGGTAAACTGACGTGTCGTGCGTCGGTGTTCCAAGCTTAATGTCTTAAGGCGCCTTAGTATTTCTAAAAATTATTACCGAGGCACTGTGATTTAAGGAATTCCGATTACTAGAATTTAAAATATTTTTACCTGTTACCTGCACCCTTGTGACGCGTTAGGGGATGGTGTATAATATAATAAGAGCAGATGTTATTAAAACAATTTGTTTTTTTTTGTATTCCAGTCAAATTTTATGATTGCATGAAGATTATTGGGATTAAAAACGTGACTATAAACACACATATGTATACCAGAAATTTATTGGATATATCGATATGGCATTTAAAAAATATAACGATAGAAATGTTACTACCGATTTAAATTTTAGGTGAGGGACTTTTGAGATCAACCGCTATGAAATGTTAAGAAAATATGATATAAGATATGAAAATATGCTGTAGTGCTCATTATATAAACATGGATTTCACTGAGTATTAATTAATTTTTAGATGGCAAAATTTAAGAGTACCAAGAGTAATGCTTTAAATTTTTCTTTTTTTGAAAAATTGTTCAACCGTAACGATTCCATTTTCATGTTGAGAGGACCGGTACTGCAGTGGTTGGATTTATTTCGAAATTTTCTTATGTATACGACAGCTGGCCTAACAAAATTGAATTATTTTTAATATTATTTAACTTTTTGATCACTAGTTTGGATCGCGCTATCATTCCGGTGCATCGAACAGGAGTCAGGCAGAGTAGTGCAGTCTGCCTATTTTTGGCCCCATGTTAATTTTTCACTTCGGAGATACAGTCAACAAAAATATGTAAAAAATCGGAAATTTTCCGTAGAATTCAATAAACCAAAATACAAACAACTGGCACCTCGGGGCCCATAGTAAATTGGGCCCAAAGTTGGCCAAAAACGGTTTTTTCCATTTTACTCTGTCATGGTGCTATAAAATGAAAAAAGTTTTATACAAAAGTTGTAGAACTATTAAATACGGATCGATCTGTGGAAATCCGATGTCAAAAAATTCAAAAATAAATTATTTATTTGAAAAAAAACCGTTAAAAATCGCGTTTTTTTGAAACGCTCATATCTTCGTGAAAACAAATCATTTTTTCACGAAACTTAGTAAAAGTGTAGCTCCCTACTAACTAAAAAAGATCGTTTTCAAAAAATTTAAAAATATGATAAACGTTTTGCAAAAATTGATTTTTTTCGAAAAAATCACGTTTTTTTTAAAATCTCGATAGCTCATACACGCTTTCATATTTCTAGTCAATTTTGAACTTAAAATTTGCTTGAAATGTTGTACTAACATGGTTATTTATTGCGCGCTTTTTAAATTGATCGGTGATATGCGAAAAGTCGGTTGAAAAATCGTTTTTTTTTTTTAACAAAAAAATCGATTTTTTTTCAAGAAGAAAAATTTTTTTCTTTCTTTCTTGTTAGCAGCATTGAATAGCTGGTATTTTTTTATAAATTTACAAAAAAAAAATTTATCTACGACCCTTTGGAGCCGAGATAATTTTTTTTTTGAAAAAAAATCTAGTGACGTTATCTTTTAATATTAAGGGCTGAAATGTACAGAGTTTGTAGTTCAATAATTGTATTTTACATAAAAAAATACTACAATGACATATTCGCTCTCTATTCTTTGGAAATTTAATGGCAAGCGGAGCACACAGATGAGATCGAAAGCGAAGCCGACTCTTCCGTACTCGCTGCATACAGCGAAGAACGTACCAGTGACAACGAGGAGGGGGGAGGGGTCTCCGATAAAAAAACTACGGATCAATTAAGTACTGTACACGTTTATATTCACTGTCAATATTTTGAACTTTCATGTAAAATAAATATTTTATTTTTATACTAAAAATGTTGCTTAACAATTATTATTTACCTGTCAACTCATATGTCATTAAGAATCAACATAACGTTCAAGAGACATAATCGTATGAACGCTCTGTGTGCAGTTGAAACTACGATACGGTACGTATAAGAGCATACAGTTTTACAGATGTATCCACGTTAACACCGTCCCGCACCACCACGACACCGCTCGAGCTAACGAACGTATGAGCCGGGGTGTGCTCCGCTTGCCATTAAATTTCCAAAGAATAGAGAGCGAATATGTCATTGTAGTATTTTTTTATATAAAATACAAGTATTGAACTACAAACTCTGTAAATTTCAGTCCTTAATATTAAAAGATAGCGTCACTAGATTTTTTTCAAAAAAAAAAAATATCTCGGCTCCAAAGGGTCGTAGTTAAATTTTTTTTTTTGTAAATTTATAAAAAAATACCAGCTATTCAATGCTGCTAACAAAAAAGAAAAAAAAATTTTTTTCTTGAAAAAAAAATCGATTTTTTTTGTTGTTAAAAAAAACCGATTTTTCAACCAATTTTTCGCATATTACCGATCAATTTAAAAAGCGCGCAATAAATAACCATGTTAGTACAACATTTTAAGCACATTTTAAGCTCAAAGTTGACTAGAAATATGAAAGCGTGTATGAGCTATCGAGATTTTAAAAAAACGTGATTTTTTAGAAAAAATCAATTTTTGCAAAACGTTTATCATATTTTTAAATTTTTTGAAAACGATCTTTTTTTAGTTAGTAGGGAGCTACACTTTTACCAAGTTTCGTGAAAAAATGATTGGTTTTCACGAAGATATGAGCGTTTCAAAAAAACGCGATTTTTAACGTTTTTTTTCAAATAAATAATTTATTTTTGAATTTTTTGACATCGGATTTCCACAGATCGATCCGTATTTAATAGTTCTACAACTTTTGTATAAAACTTTTTTTTCATTTTTGGCACCATGACAGAGTAAAATGGAAAAAACCGTTTTTGGCCAACTTTGGGCCCAATTTACTATGGGCCCCGAGGTGCCAGTTGTTTGTATTTTGGTTTATTGAATTCTACGGAAAATGTCCGATTTTTTGCATATTTTTGTTTACTGTATCTTCACTTAAGGGTCCAAATCCGTAGGCAGACCGCGCTAGAGAGAATCAATAGACAGCATTGAGCTCGATACAAATCTACACTATGTGTATTACATATTAAAATATTTAACAGTTAAGCAACGGAAATATTTGCCAATTTTCAGGGCCGGCAGTTATACTTCATATTTCGAATGTTGGCGTTCACGTCATGAATTATAGAAATGTAAATAAATATTTTTTCATATCTTTTTTTTTATTAAAAAAATACTTCATTGTCTTGCAAACATTTTACAACTGTTTCGAACCCCCCTTTCACTGATAAGCCAATGCATGCCGCTTTGTGTGACCTGCTTTAGAAATTTAAAACTGATGACATTGAGTCAGGAACTTGCAGGAAGCCGGGATAATCATATGCAATATTATATGTAGCTTGGCACTTATTTCTTAGGTGGTTTAGCAACACGATCGCGTAGGGTTAGTTACTTTCGCAGTGCGGCTGTTTGGCATATGGCCCGCTAACATTCTCGCATACAGTGCTCTTACCAATATTACAGTTATAAAAGATAGAAAGAAACTGTGGAGACCCTGCAAATGTATAGTCGAACCTATCCACACTTCTTAACTTACTTACCAACAATAACAGATATACTTTGTTGTTTTTATCTTTGCGTGTGTCAAATTAGTTACGACCTGCGTCCCCAGTAATGCGTTTATAGGATAAGAAAATATAGAGATACGTATGTCTAGATAGGCTAAGACATCTGACCGATAATTGGTGGAACAAAGACACGATTATGACCTATGTCTCAGCTTCATTGACCAGCTTATTTGTCACTTGATTCAGCGGCGTCGTAATATTTTTGCAATTATATTAGTAGCTGTATGAGTCACATAGCTTGAAAATTACCTTTGACTATTGATAATTACCCAGTGACGTCCGGCGAAATTTAGGGTATTCTCTACCTCAATGTTGGAATATATAAAAAATATTGTTCTCCAGTATACACCACTGTTCATAAAAAAAGAAGAACTTAAATTTATTTACTTCATACAGCTTGTGATTGTGACGTACGTGCAAAGATCCAAAGAACAAAGTATACATATGTATGTCCGGTTTATGCAGAACATTAATTTATTCTACGTCCATGTTCGGCAGCGCGATTTGGTAACTTTACTACTGTGCCCGAGTAAACCTAACTTTATGCTAATACGTAGGCATGTATGTGAGAAGTTGACTACATCATGTGATGCTCAGTCATGTATGATATTGATAAAAATGATAACAATGTTTAGAAAAAACGTTATTTAAGATTTATTATTTTTTTGTTAACCGCCTTGAAATATCTGTTTATAAATTATGAGAGAAACAATAAACAGTCGCCTGTACCTAATCAATCATTCTGTATCAATTATCAGTATCTATTTGCTGGTGGTTTATTTAATCCAGTCAGCATTTTTGTAATAATGTTTATTAACTCAAAGGCGCCAATCAATAGTTTGATTTTTTTTTTTTAATTTTACGCCTCTTTATACTGAGTGTCTTTGAAATACGTGGCAGAACCTCTGTAGCGTATTAAGGACATAGGAATAAGTCAAAAATTTATTTATAAGTAACACTGATCGAGTCCGACAATTGGATGGATGACTGATAACTCGTCTAACAGTCGGTAGGCTGTCAACAGTTTAAACGGGAAGCCGCTAGCCTGATGCAGGCGGAGAGGCGAGCCCAGGTGATGGGTTAATTGACAGCAGAGGACCGTGGTTCGGAAACCACGTTACACTGTAGGTCCCTAGGCAAAAAGGACCAATTTAATAGTAAAATAAATAGCTACTACAGAGCCTTCACAAATGATCGAAAACCACGTGATCAATTGGTACCTTTTAACTTGTGATTTTGTGTATTTCATATTATGGCTGTACGGATGAGGATTTTTGCACATACGTATATGTCTAAGGAATAGTTTTCAGCCATTTTTTGCGGACGGGACGACTCGACGAGCTTATTAAAGGTGACTAATTGATCACTTGGTGTACGATCATTTATGAAAACCTGTTACTGCTGGCGCCCAAAAATTAGTTTTTAATTATTTCAGTAATCCGTTGAGATACGGATATGGGATTTGGTACACGATTTAAAGTTAATAAGAGCTATTATTTCGCACGATGGAGCACAATTAAGTTCGTTCGTAAGTATCCGAACTGCAATAAAAATGTACCGCCGTACCCGTTTAGAAACACATGTCCAGACATGCTCTTGAAATTGTGCCCCTTATTTCAAAGATACCCTGTATACTTACCATATTTTTGAAACTAAGATATCAAAATAATTTTAATTAATTGTTAAAATTTGAAGGTTTTTATCACTTTTTTATCTGATCCAATATATTATGGGCCAAAAAGTTTGAAACAAATAGAAAATTTGAGCGATTGGCTAATGGACAATGTCTAACGTCAAAAAAATTTTTTCATTAATACTTTCTCAGAAAATTTTATTCCTGAGAAAAGTTGGTGCATGGTCTCAAATTAAATACTAGTTATACAAATTTGTACTAGTCCGGGTGCTTAAGCCAAAAAATCAAATTATTTGAAATTGACTCAAGCGTAAACTACCGTTATTATTCAAGACGGCGAAAAATTTAAAAAAAATTGTTTTCTATTTTCAAGTTATGCCCAAAAATATAAAATTTAGTTGACCAAATCAAAATTTGCGTTTTGCTCTCGAACTAAATTGATGACTATCATTCTCTTGAGAGAAATGTATTCAATTCAACATCTATCAAAAAACCTAGAACTATGAATTTTAGTGGTGATTATTTGCCGAAACAAATTTTTTGGGCAAAAAAGGTATCATTTCTGTTTCAGTTTTCATTGGCTCTGTAATAATTTGAGAAATATTTTTTTCCACGTTACAACCTATAAAAGGCGGGTGGATTGAATTTTGAAATATTTGCGCAATATTTATCAAATAGGTCAATATAGGTACACTTGATTTCAAAAAAGACTGGTACTACTCTTGTAATCGAAAATCTTAATAGTTTAGTTGTGTGTGTATGTCTGTAAATAGGGCTGGCCAGGCATGTCGAGAGGGGGGGGTGGAGAAGAGGTGATTTACCCCGGACCTGGGTTTTTTGGAGGAGATCGGTTTTCTTTGTGTTTTTAAACTTATTAAACCTTTCTCGTTTATTTTATTCAAATGGAATTTTAAAAAATAATTAGAAAATAACTTTTTCAAAACATTTTCAAGACTGCCATATTATTGTTTAAAAAAATAATATTTGTTACGGATAATTCTACTAATGGTTGTAATTAAAATACTAACTGAATAATGATAATTCTATTTTTAAAATAAGAACACAAAAATACCACTTGAGATTAAAAAAAATGTAAACAATGCAAAGTGAACATAAAAATACAATAAAAAAATAAAATAAATGAACTTCATTTACGTAATACAGAATTAACTAATATTTTGTTATTGCTCCATTAGCGTCTAAAACTGCCTGAAGTCTTGCAGGCATGGACAAAATCAGATTTCTTGCAAGGTCAACTTCCTGCGACAAGTTCTCCCAAGCGTCTTCAATTATCCCTTCCAATTCTTGGGCATTATTTGGATGGTTATTTAATTTTCTTATATGTTTCACTATTAGTCCCCATACATTTTCAATTGGATTTTTACTTTTAGATGGCCACGGTGGATATAATCGTCTGCTCAGCCTACTTCCCGGGTGATAGAAATGCGGACCAACCTCCTCCAACTGTAGTGCGGGATTCGTGCCATGCTATCAAACAGAACCATAACAACGTCCCTACAGGGAGAAACAGTTAGGTTTAGAGCCACGAGAGGGTGCCCACAGGGTGGGGTTCTCTCCCCCCTTTTGTGGTCACTTCTTGTGGACGACCTACTGGCTATCCTCACACTGTGGGAGGTTGAGGTTCTAGCATATGCAGATGATCTAGTCATACTAGTCAGAGGAAACTCTGAAGGAGTAATTTCAAATACCCTTCAAGAGACACTGGATGCAGTGAGTAACTGGTGCGACAGGGAACAGATGTCTGTAAACCCGCAAAAAACAGTAATAGTACCATTCACCCGGAAAAGGAAGCTGGAGGACTGAAGACCTCCCACTTTAATGGGTGAAACTATTCCATTTGCGGAGGAGGTGAAATATCTAGGAATCACTCTGGATAAATCACTTAATTGGAACTCCCATCTGGAAAAGGTAATCCACAAAGCAAAGCTGTCCCTATGGACATGCCGTCGTATTTGTGGCAAATCCTGGGGCATGAGTCCCCAACAAATTTACTGGATCTATATCTCGGTCATCAGACCAATGATAACATACGGATCCATTGTTTGGTGGCCAAAAGGATTACAACGGACGGCCAAATCCAAACTCTCTGGACTGCAGAAATTAGCATGCATGACCGTAACGGGAGCAATTAGCACCACACCGTCAGCTGCAATGGAAATCCTCCTGGATTTACCCCCTCTTCATATATATCTAGAGAGAGAGGCCAGGTGGGCAACCTACAGACTGCAACAAGCGGCCATTAATATGCCGCAGACTAGTATCATGGAGCGGAACAGGCTGCTGGATGACATAGAGAATCACAGCATCCTGGGAATGCCCTCGGATACTATGCCTACTATGACCAACTACGAGCTGACCTTCAACATCCTTTCTCCAGAAAGAGATGAGTGGGATCGGAATAAAGCCGACCTACTGAAGGCAGACAGTTGTTGGTTTACAGACGGCTCCAAAACTCCCGAGGGAACAGGAGCCGGTGTACACAGCTACAGACCAAGGGTGAGGATAGTCTCAAACCTAGGTACTCATGCAACTGTTTTTCAGGCTGAGGTTCATGCCATTGAACTGTGTGTACGAAGGCTGGAATATATGCATCTTACACGCAGATCAATAAAAATTTTCTCAGATAGCCAAGCAGCTATAAAAGCTCTTGGCTCCTACCGATGTAACTCCAAAACGGTATGGAACTGTCAGAAAGCTCTAAATCATTTGAGCAAGAACAACAAAGTGACTCTGGTCTGGATACCCGGCCACTCTGGTATGGAAGGTAACGAAATAGCGGACTCCTTAGCCAGAGAAGGAGCGGGATCACGATTTATCGGAACAGAACCAATACTTGGAATATCCTCAAGTACTGCCAAGATGGCTATCTCAACCTGGGCTGAAAGGCAAACTCTCCAGTATTGGCAAGAGTTACCAGGATTAGTTCATTCGAAGGCGTTTATAAAGTACCCTTTGAAATCAAGAGCTAAGAAACTTTTAGAGTTAAACAGGACACACCTGAAAACTCTAACAGGCCTATATACCCGGCAGTGCCGACTAAACTATCATCTGCATAAACTCGGCCTAGCGGAAAACGCCGAGTGCCGTCTATGCCTGGAGGATGATGAGAAGGCAGACCATATCTTATGCACCTGTCCCGCTGTGGAGAGGATCCGATTCTCAATATTTGGCAAAGGGCAACTGCTGCCAGAGGATCTGGACACATTCTCACCCAATAAAGTTATCGGTTTCATTAAGAGACTGAACTTATTGGGTGAAATATAATTAGGCGTGAGCCACAATAGGCCTGCTGATGGCCGCAGTGGAGGGTCTACTGAGACCCACTCACAACAAACCTAACCCTAACCTAACCTAACAACTCTATGTTTTTATTAAGAAACCATTGCTTGACACGATGGGCCGTATGTATGGAGCAGTTGTCTTGTTGGAAAATAAAATTATTTTCCGGAAACACCTCTATTACTGACGGCAACATAATATTGTCTAATATTTCAATATATTTAATGGAATTGAGATGACCACCACTGTTCCAACACACACCTAACCCATTTAGGCTCATCCAAGCCCAGACATTGACTGAAAACCTTCCTGATATTTGTGGATCGAAAGTATATTTTTCGTCGTATCTAGTGGAAGGAGGCCTATATACGCGAACATGTCCATCGTTACAGGATTTAAAAACCTTTTCGTCAGAAAAGACAACTTGTCCCCAGAAGTTTTCTTCATTGATTATATAGTTGAATGTAAAAATAATCCTACCCTGCTCCTTTTCTTCTGAAAGTCTGTATTTTTTAGCCGCTGAACAACTCCTCAAGTCGCTTTGTAGTTTTATTCTTCTGCAAGCAGTAGATACCGAAGCAGGGAAATTTGTCTCTGAAATTGCATTTACTGCAGTCTGAAAAGGGTTTTCTATTAGGTAATTTATAAGATTTTCATCTTCTTGATTATTGCTCTTTCTGGGCCTACCGGAACCAACTTTACGGGATACCGTTTGGTTGATTTCCCATTGTTTTTTAACACTCATTATCGTGGTTTTACTCACATTGTATTCAGCAGCAAGTCTTCTTATGGACCAACCATCTTCAATTTTAGAAACAATTCGAAATTTTTGAATATCTGTTAGATGTCGAACCATTTTTAATAATGACGCCACTGATTAACGTCAAAGTGACATTTGTAAGATTTCAAAGAACGAATTATTTACATAGCTAAAAGAAAGTGTACCAGTTTTTATTGAAATCAAGTGTACTAAGTGTGCTCGGGAGTCAATTTAAAATAACTTGGTTTTGCTGGAATAAATATCCGGACAAATAGAAATATGTGTAACCAATATTTAATTTAAGACTATGTACCAACTTTTCTCAAGAATAAAATTTTCTGACATTAGTAATGAAAAGGTTTTTCATTTGTTTGAAACTTTTTGGACCACGTTATATATGTATAAGCTTTTAAGTGGACTGCACAATTTGAAAGTGCACGGAAAATGTCGTAACTATACCTCGTTTGATAATTCGTGTTAATTTTCTACGTTCATATAAAGTGGTAAAGCACATTCTTTAACAGAAACATTTATTAGTAGTGAGTTTTCCCTAATATATTAAATTTTCAAGGCGATTATGATCCAATGAATTCCATAAATCTTTAAAAGCTTAAATTCATAGTGATTTATCTAAGTTAAGCATTTTATATAGGACAATGGTCTAGCGATCTTGCAGATAACGGTAATTGGTTTATTTTTTTTCTATTCTAATATCCGAAGTAGTGTAAAGTTTATTATTTTGATAATTTTTGAGGAACATAGTCGTCCAAAAAATGTGCAAAATTTATTCATTAAATTAGATATTGGGAGGTCACTTGATGAAGGAACTCTTCTGCCACACGTAACAAAATTATGGAATTTATTGTATTCTATTCTACTCAGGATTGTGGGCGTGTTCTTCGTAAAGTACTATTTAATAAAATATACTTTCAAGACAACCTAGTTGTTTGGAAATTCAAAATGTTTTCGTAATTCAACAGAGTTAAATCAGAAAACGGTCGTTTGCTGATGACGAGGAAAAATGTCACACACACACACCACTGAACTCAGCTAAGATAATTGGCCGATACAAGCATTTTTTCATCATGTAATCATCGTTACTTCATTTAAAATTATCACTTTTTACTAGTGGAGTCATTATTCCTTCATTACACTTATCACGAGCTATAGTTTAATCGGAATTTTGTAGTTGTAATCTGGTTTATGTTAATTGCGAGTGCTTAAAGAATGTTAATGCATGTGTGTATGTGTAATGTATGTGATAATATTATTAATATTGTTATAAAAATATGAACATTTATTTATAATGGGAACTGTCTAGTAACGTAGTACATTCATATGTATGTACATATTTCCATCACTCTTCATTACTTCAGTGTATAAGTAACGTAATGTCGACCTGTTCTTGTCTTTATTTATGACTTCTTTTAACCTTAGAACTACAGCAATTTCAAAATTTGCACATTTTTAATAAAACAAGAACAAGAATGAACGCAACAATTTATACAAAATGTTTCTGTAATGTTGAGTGGCCAACTATAAAATTGCTTATTTGTATTCACCTCTATCTAGGAACATTTTGAAAAAAGGACATATGAGGAAGGCTTATGGATAATCGATTAATTCTTCTTTCATACATATAGCCAACTATGATTTTTTTTTAGTTCTCTCATTACGCTTATAAACAGTGCATTAGATACATCTTCCCAAAGTGTCTAAAGTGTTTAAAAAAGTTTGTGCAGTTGACCCTGCAAATTCCAGACCAATTTCCATGATATTTTAGCTATTTTTTGTAACCATTTTTGAGTTGGCACTAAAAATGCAAATAACTAATAATTACCTTGAAACTGTTTATTAGCTGCCAACATGATTTCAGGAAAACAGAGAAATAGATATAATTTATTGAGGCTAAATTCACAAAAGTGCTTAACGTAAGTCATAAAAATTACATAACAGATTACACAGCAACTTTAGCATCAATTATTTAATAAATAGAAATAAAGGTTTTGATGATAACGAATTAATACATGTCCAACTTTTGGACTTAGCAAAGCTTTAGATTGAGTCGTATATTTTAGGAAGAAAATTATGCTATACATTTACAGTGGCAAAAATTTGTTGACACCGACAGATCTAAATTTGTTAATTTTAATAATGCTAAACGATTACTAAGTATTAAATTTGGTGTACCTCAAGGTTCTGTTCTGAGACCAGTAATATTTTTTTTATTCATACTAACCATGTGCTAAACAATGCATTTAACACGTTAATTTTTGACAGGCTAACATGGTTGTCAATTCCGAGAGAACCTCCGAATGCACTGATTAGTATTAGTAGGTCTACCCTTTTGACTGTGTGGCAACGTAGCTCGTAAAGGCGATCAAGATTTATAAAGAAATAATTATAAAAAAAAAAACGAGTACAAATATGGCTTTTATGGTATTATTTGTCTCTACAAAATGTTCTATCTTTCAAATGGTGTTGTTTGACCGATTGAAACTTTTGGTAGAGTTTTTCTCTCTAATATGATCTCTTAAAATCATTTTATACACGCACCATTTCCAAACAATTGAAGCGTTTGAAGAGGCGCGTTAAAAGACAATATTGCGTATTATTGTTAAAGTGTGTTGAGTATTTATTTAACAGTGTTGATTTTTTTCTACTCTTAAATCTCTTATAGTTCCTAAGCCAGTTACAAAGAACTTTAAATATTTTTCCAGTACTCTATGTCATCCCTAGAAATCGTACCCTCAAGGTGGTGCGCGATTTTTAGGACACCCTGTGTAAATTAAAATGAGACACTACTTTCCGTAAAATAAAAATTACTCTTATCTTGAATTTAGTTCTCGGGAAACACGCGCAAACACGTAAATAAATTAATATAAATATTACCATGACGCAACGTGCCACCACTGACAAATTTATTACTCGTATATCTCAAAAATGCATGCTTAAGTGTTACATGTTACTAGACACATTAGACGGTCTGTTGTAAAGGAGATAAGTGTTCAGATAAATAAATTTGTCTTGGTTTGTTGCATGAGAACGGAAATTCACCCTTCTATGGTCTGGTTGTTTTAGTGATTTCAAGTTATTCAGCACAAAGTGCTTAGTAACTGAGTTTGATTAATTCCTATAAAATGAATACGTACATATGTTGCCTGTAATTAATAATTAATTTATCTATTTCCTTGATGAATTTTTTTGTTTTCTCTCATTTTAATTAAAAAGAATGTCATAAAAATAAACCTCTATGATCCTGACCAGTCAGAGGTTGAATTTTTTTTAAAATGTTTTCGCCCAGCAAAAATGTGGCAAAAAATACGCAGTTTCCACTGAAGGTGGAAACACCTCAATCATTTGTGGGCTTATAGTATTCTGAAAGATGTATTAAATTGAAAATTTGCACACATATTAAGGACCGATGATAATACAATAATTTGAATGCGTATCGACGCACTTCCCTTAAAAAGTTTTCTTAGCGGATGTCAAAGTTGTGTGATTGGCGCATTCGCCAAAATAACGGAATCTTTAACGTAATTTTCACCAACTTCAAGACGTCTGATTAAATTGAAAATTTGCACACGTATTAAGGATCGATGACAATACAATAATTTGAATGCGTATCGACGCATTTATCTTAAAAAAAATTTCCTAAGCGGACGTCAAAGTTGTGTGATCGGCGCATTCACCAAAATATCGTATCGATGATAAGTTGGCAGAAAGTTAACCACTAATTGAATACCGTAACTTATACTATATTTGAAATACAAGATGAACTAGTTACCAATTTACGATAAGAATGTTTTTTTTTTAAAGCATTTAATTCTTTCGTTTTGTCAAATATACAGTAATTCAACAATAGCAATACAATAATTTGAAAAAGAAAATAATAAAAAAAATTCCGAAATAAATTCAAAACAAATTTTTAAAAAAATTTAATTAAAAAATTTCGACAAAAATTCTTGAAGGCTATTACATTTGTTTTCGTTTCATGCCTAAATAATAAAACAAAATATATATAGTTTAAAAAACTAAAAAACACGCTTTAATGTAGTAAAAAGCACCCCACGCTTTTGAAATGAGGCCAATTAGTGGGACCACTTCTTCCAATCCATTGAAGTGGGTAAATAGTATTTAACTGGTCCCTTACTGTAATAGTTTTTTGTAAATTTTTTTTGCTGTTTTTGTTATTCGACAAGCAATAAAACCTCAGTTTAAATTATCTTGCACAAACGAACATTTATCGCACTTATCGGTCTCAGTTATCATTTGTATTAAATTTAAAAGATTTCGAGTTTTACAAAATGAATTTTAATAAAGCGGAACTTGTAGACATGACTTTTGCTTTGGGCGCGTCAGACATAAGTTGTTAACTTGCCAATAGAATTTATAAATAAAGGTATCCTGAAAGAAGGATTCCTGATGTTAGCAACTTCCAAAACCCTCTCGATAGATTTGTGGAAACTCGAAATGTCGAATATAAAAAAGTGAAAGAATAAAACGTGTTGTGAACGAAAAAATAAGTTTTCTGTGGTGCTGGCAAAGGTTGAGAATCCCCATATTAGTCAGAGAGAAGTGAGCTCATTAGTAGGAATAAGTCTGTTTGTCGAATCTTAAAAACAAATACTTTCATGCATATCATATTCAAACGCACCAGGAACTAACTATCTGACGACGATTTTCAAAGGCACCTCCTACTAGTAGGAGAGCCAGTGACATTTTTCGGTGATGATTTAGTTAAGGCCTATTTTTGAGAGGATGTTGAAAGGGGCATAACTAAGTGTCCTCCGCAGGATTAACCCGGATTCCAGTCATAAGGGGGTGGCAGAACGCCCCCAACGTGTAAAAAAACTGCATCTTTTTATTATTTAGTTAAGGCTGAAATTTTCTACAGTAGTCCTCTGATAGCCCACAATCATCGATATAATATTTGTAGAACGATTGGCCAGTCATAAGGGGTGGCAGATCACCCCCAACATGTCGTGTGAGCGATGAACTTTTTATTATTTAGTTAAGCTTCATCTTTTAGCAAGTTGTTGTGACAACTATTTCAAGTATAAATGCCAATTTGCAGAACAAAATGGCGGCATTAACATCCTGGCAGAACGATTTGAATATGTAAAAATTTTTTACATTCAACCGCATATATCTTTGGAAATATGCAACATACGAGAAAGTTGTATTATTATTTTTTGTGAGAAATTTAATTTTCTACAAAAAGATCTTTTGACATTTTTCGTATATCTCCTTTAGTTTCTGAGATATACTGAAAATTAAAAAAAATTACAAAAATTTTTTACGTTCAGACGCAAATATCTTTGGAACTATGCTAGATGCGAGAATACGACTTAACTTTTTGTTGGAAATTTAATTCTCTATAAAAATAGTCTCTTGACATTTTCGTGTATCTCCTTTAGTTTTCTGAGATATACTAAAAATAAAGACTTTTCTTTCCATTGCCGACAAACCGTTGGAGACGTACTAATTAATATTTCCCTAAAACCATGTTTTTTTATTCCTACAAGTTCAGAAACGTCGAAAAATGTCATTTTTAGCAATAGTGAAATTGAGCCCTATACCATTATACATTTTTTCAACGCAGTCATGCGATGAAACGTTAAGGACAAGTCACCTTAGCCAAATTCTTTCCGATTATTTTTGAATCATCCGATTTTTTATATATTTCTGTACCCATTGAAAGAAAGTTCAATGATTTTTTTTCAGATGCTTCTATTGTTGCGTTCTCGAACTCGAAAAAAAATTTTCCGTTGCAATTGCGTTATCTGATTTTCATAATGATACTGATTTCAGAAAAATATAATCAGTGCCTATTGAGAACCCCAAAATATGATGAATATTATTGTAATTGTATTACTATAATAATTAAAAAAACCCGATTGCCATGAAAAAATTTATGAAAATTTTTTGGAAAAAATCGAAATTATTGAAGTTCCACGATCTCGATAGATAAAAAATATTGTAAATATATGTTGGATCATTAATATCTTTTTTGATCATATCAAAAATGTTCCAAAAAAGGAAATAACGAAATAACTGGCTGGAATAACGAAATCAAGGCGTGCATACAGGGTATTCAAATAGTTCTGCCAGGGTGTTAAAACCGCCATTTGTTCTGTCAATTGGCATTTACACTTGAAACTTGAAATAACTGCGAAATAACTATCTTGAGCACCAGAATGCCCTTCCTCAAGAATGTTCTATTCATGAGGAGAATTTCTTATTTTCAGTATATCTCAGAAACTAAAGGAGATAGCGAAAATGTCAAGAAACTATTTTTGTAGAGAATTAAATTTCCTACAAAAAGTGTTTCAAGTCGTATTCTCGCATCTAGCATAGTACCAAAGATATTTGTGTCTGAACGTAAAAAATTTTTGCAAATTTTTTTATTTTTAGTATATCTCAGAAACAAAGGAATACACGAAAATGTCAAAAAACCTTTTTGTAGAGAATTAAATTTCCCACAAAAAACAATAAACAACTTCCTCGTATGTTGCATAGTTCCAAAGAATATGGCTGAAAGTAAAAAATTTTTACAAATTCAAATCGTTCTGCCAGGGTGTTAATGCCGCCATTTTGTTCTGCAAATTGGCATTTACACAAATAGTTATCACAACAACATATAAAATGAATAACTAAATAATAAAAATTCATCGTTCACCGACATGTTGGGGGTGATCTGCCACCCCCTTATGACTGGTCAATCGTTCTGCAAATATTATATCGATGATTGTGAGCTATCAGAGGACTACTGGAACAATTTCAGCCTTAACTAAATAATAAAAAGATGCAGTTTTTTACACGTTGGGGGTGTTCTGCCACCCCCTTATGACTGAATCCGGTTAATCCTCGCGGAGGACTTAGTTATGCCCCTTTCAACATCCTCTCAAAAAATAGGCCTTAACTAAATCATACCGAAAAATGTCACTGGCTCTTAGACTATACAGTTTTGTAATGGGGCCAGAGATAAAATGCGAGATGTCACCTTCTTCAGTAATGTTTTATTCACTGAGACAACTTTTCATAAAAATGGATTTGTTAACAGGCACAATTTCCATTATTATGCTTCGGTAAATCCTCACTTTTTTTAGGCAAATTGATAACCAGCATAAATGGTCTATAAACGTTTGGGGAGGAATTATTGGAGAACATGTAATTTCTTCGATGGTACATTGACTCGAGCTATTTATCTTCATTTTCTGGAAAAGTATCTGCCACAATTATTGGTAATATCTGAAAGAATTCGAAATAGGATGTGGTTTCAGCAAGATGGTGTTCCACCACATTATTTAAATGCAGTTTGAGAGCACTTAAATTATACCTACCCACTTCAATGGATTGGACGAAATGGACCCACTAAATGGCCTGCTAGATGCCCAGATCTTACAAAAATCGATTTCTTTTTTATGGGGACACATGAAGGAAATTGTTTATAAAGACACCAATAACAGTACAAAATATGAAGGAAAGGATAATAACTGCTTTTAAATCTATCACACCGGCAATTTTAGGAACAGTAGAAATCTCATTTCAAAAGCGCATAGAGACGTGTGACAATCAAAATGGACAACATGTGGAGCACTTATTATAATTTTTTCTAATGAATTATTTGAAGAAGCCTCTATTTTTTAAGTTTATTCTTGAATTTTGTACTTATTGCTCAATAAAACGAAAATGGTTGCTATTGTCCATAGGGAAGCACACATCGTGGAAAAACATACTGGGTGCTCAATTTAAAAAAATTGAGAAAATTCAATTTAAAAAGTTTCTAACTGAAAACTAATTTTTTGGCCACCCTGTACATTTTTAGGAGGTAAAAATGATTTCAAAACAATATGCATCTGCAGATGGCATTATCACAACAAAAAAATTCAATCCAAGCGATTGGGAGATAGTCAATAATTATTTAAGAATGAACAGAGTCTAGAAAAAGGCTTCAAAAAATGTACTGATATACATACATAGTATTTGATTAAAAAAATGCACTTGATCCTGTAATTTAGTCTTGGCTCGCCCTGTATACTCGAAAATAATTTCCGGTTAGAGTTTTATCTAGTTTACTGGTATTTTTTTATTTCTAGTTATCGTAGGACTCGAAAATCGAAGTCCGACGCACTGTTGCCCCACCCTGTATACCAAATAGAAACACAATGAATTAAATGTTCTGTGGACTGGTTTACCTCTGAAGGTTGAAATATGCCGTTTATTAAAAATAAAAAGTACACGTGATAAAGTTACTGTCGCCATTGCATTATTTATATCTTGCATAAAATATGTGTGAAAAATACTGCAATCTAAGAGACAAGTTTGATTAATAACCATTAACATCGTGTAGGTAATAAAACAATGAATAACGAGAACTATACAGTGTGGGCCATTTTGATGACACATGTATTGGGATCTCGGAAACTATAAGAGATAGAAAAACGGTTAAATGGGGAAAGTTTTAGACTATTTTGTTACTAGCAAATAGTCACCTGCAAAACTATTCCAGCTGTTGGAAGCTTTGAGATATCGTCGAAAAAGTTGAATGTTGCATTTTATAGTATGAACCATAACTTTTTATTTTTCAATATTTTTTAAATCTGTAAAAACATTCTAGAAGCAACTTTTTTCGCAGAATTTAGCTGTCTAATCAGATTTTAGATTCAACGTTTCGATTATTGAAGATCATCATGAGGTTCGTTTTTTCTTAAGGGCGCCATATTGGATATTTCACTCATTAAAAAGAGATCGATTTTCAGCTAGACATGACAACGCCTTAAAATAAAAATTACAATACAGTAAACGTACTTTAAGTTATGTAACTAAAAAACTACCTTTTAATGCAAAGGTAACAAATTTTCCTAAATAATAGATTTTTGGTATATTTTACAAAGCAATAAAGAATTATTTAATAAAATCACTAAATTTGTTTAATTTACTATAAACTTAACAATATTTTGTAAATAAGTCCTACTAGTTATTGACAAAAATATCGTCAGCAGTACTACTTATTTACTTCAACAAAATACGTAATAAAATGCCAATTCTACAGACATTTTTCTCCACAGAAAAAAATAGGTAAATCAAAATTCCCTGCATTAAAATGAAAACTAAGAAATATCAAGTAGATTTTGGATTTTTTACGTTAAATTCTTGACAACAAATATTGTTTACGTTAAAATTTTTTCGTTTTGCGTGTTTTAATTCTTTGGATTGGCTTTACATTATTCATGCGAAAAATAATTATATGTTGGTGTGATGTTAAAAATAACAAAAATGCAAATAAGGCTTCAAATAGTTATTTTGAAAATTTCCCATGAAAGATATTTCTCAAAACTTGCGACAAATTTAATAACTTTGGAAGTTTTGAAAAACCGCATGATAACGTTATTAATAGCTAACTTTAGCCTTATCTTTTCGTAACATTTCCTTTTTTGATTCACTTTTTTATCTCTGTTATTAGAGGAGATACGCAGATTTTTAGCACAACATGTTTTTATTGACTTTTATGCATGTTTATATTCGTATATTGAAAAACTGAAATAAGTAGTAGGCAATGCATGGAAAACAAAAAACTAAAAGTAACAATATAAGTTTGCAAAGTGTCAGTTTGTGTTGTGTTAATTGTTGCAGATTTCTATAATTTCTACTCTGATTTTTTCGTAAAATTAAATTGTATGCTAAATTATAGAATAACGAATGCTCAACATCATTTAACACGTAATTTAACTGATAAAGAGGTCATAAGAGCAATTGCCCTGATTGATGATGGGCGAAGTCAAAGGTACCTGGTTAATGTAGTTGGTGTTTAACAGAGTACCATTTCTAGAGTTATAAGGCGTTATAGGGAGACTGGACAGTATTCTAGGAGGGAGGGCAAGGATGTAGGGGAGTTACTACAGCTGTAGATGATCGTTTTTTACGAGTGACAGCCTTAAAGACTCGACATTGCCACTGCCCGAATGCTTCAAACTGAACTCTTAGCAGCTGGAAATTTAAACATTTATGTACAAACTGTAAGAAATCGTCTCGTGAACAAAATATACGACCAATCGTTTCAGCAACAGGCCCATGGCTTACTAGGGCACACCGGGTTGCCCGGTTACAATTTGCTAAGGAATACGTGGACTAGGGTCTTGAAGAATGGTCCAATGTACTGTTTACGGATGAATCGAGATTTTGCCCATACTCCTCAGATAGACGTACATATGCCAGTATGCAGAAGGCCAGGTGAGATTCATTTCCAATGCAACTTTCGTCAAACGCAAAGTTTTGGAGGTGGGTCAACCATGGTATGGGGAGGGATTTCGTTTCACGGACGCATGGAGTTAGTGGCAGTCAATGATGGAAGGATGACGGTCGATCGATACATAAAGGATATTCTAGAACCTCATGTGATCCCATATGGCCTTTTCATAGATGACAATTTTATGCTAATGCACGATAATGCACGCGGCCAGGATAGTGACCGAGTATCTAGATGAAGTTAATGTCATTATAATGAATTCGCCAGCTCGCAGCCCAGATTTTAATTCGATAGAACACGATTGGGATCATTTAGGATGGACAATTCAGCAAGATCGGATTCCATGCAGAACATTGAACGAACTCCAAAATAAATTTATTGTGATTTGGAACAATATGGATGAGGAATATATACACAATATCATTGAAGGGCTACCAAGGCGAATACAAGCTGTAATTAGAGCGAGGGTGAGAAATTCATGTTACATCAGTAGACAGTAACATTCCCGATGAGTCAACCTATCTTACAAAAAAAAAGATCATCCAAATCGAACAACCGATTCAGAAGAAAATTAACATTAAACTTAATGGCTATTTATGATGATGCGATAATTCTTATGGGGTGTGTATATGCCGCTTCTTAAATACATGCAGAGTCGAAAATCGAGTAAAATATTTCTGCAAAAAAAAAAACAGCTTTGTTTCAATTAATGACGTCGCTGTTTAGCCATTTCCTTCAGTAAAATGGGAGGAAAGTGCTGATTGTATCTGGTAGCCGAAAGCGTTTCTTATTTTTATTAAATGAGTGACCGGTGATTCTGCCATTACTGGTCTGATGGTCTGCTTTACTGCTGACAAAATATTTTCATCTAATTCTACCTAATTTGAGCAAAATTTAAGGTTATTAATTTTGTCAGTGGTCAATGGTTTTATATTATTATTATTGCCACTTTTGATGAGGGCTTCTTCAATTTGCAGAAAATTCCGTTTACACAATTTACTGTAAAATTCAATTTAAAATTATTATCCTGTATCCATTCTATGGAGTAACATATTGTATTTCTACATATTTTCAAAATTGATCAGAAAAAAATATTTTGATACTTTCTGGTGCAATTAACACTGGTTCTTACCTAAAACAATATTTGGGTACAGTTTTCAACAATATTTATACGACAGTATCACAGACGAGTAAGTACTTACATTACGTATTACCAGAGACGTACATGTAGTCTCTGGTATTACCCAATTAAAGATTGCACGTTCAAAATATCTGCTACACTCGACTATACTTTAGTTTTCAGACATACGAGGAAATTGTAAATATGTGTGTAGTCATTTTCATATTGGAATCCGGTTGTGGTAAAATATCACGTGAAAATTACAAACACGTGACTGCATGCGATTGAAAATTTTCAGAAAAATTTAAACATACTTCGTCGTTTATTATCTGAAGTATAGATATGCACCTACAATTCTTTTTTTCATACACAAAAATTATCTATAAAAATAAAATATACTGTATTGCATAAATAAATATACTATGTTGTATATCAGCTGACTAACGGAATATCCCAAGGCCAGTATTATTAATTAAAACGTGTTTGTTATAAACATATAAACATACTTTTGTTATTATCAATATCATCATAGATCTTTATTGTACTCATTTATTAATTACTTGATATTAACTCAAAACTAGAAATGAAAAAAATGGTACAAAACCCATTAAATAAATAAATTCAAATTTACTTTTACATTATTGTGCGAAATTATACAAGAACATAGCTCTAAAGAATCAAATAAGAATTCTAATTTATGTTCACATTTATTTTATTACTGACTAATATTCATGATCGTGCTCATGTCTGTGGGTGTCTTTTTTGAAATTACTGTCATATGAAAATTTATTACTTTCAAAAAAAAAAACCTATTGTATTACAGCTGGAAAAAGGTTTTACTAGTGTACAAGAATTTTATAATAACTATTCCATGTAGATGAAGAAGGAGACTATTTGAATTAGTTTACAAGTTTTAAGAGGATCATTTTTAATAAGGCAGTTTTAGTTAGAACCTCTGGCATAAAGCATAATATTCTGAGTCAAATACATACTCTATGCCTAAACCCAGCCGTTTCAGAGATATTTGACATTTAAAAAAATTTTGACAAGTGTAATGGTTTACAATAACCTTTGTAACTTTCTTCGTGTAAAAGATACTAATTTGCTTTTTGGCATGCAGAAAGAGCATAAGGTGAGCTACGCTCTACAGTTTAATGAAGTTCAATAATAGTATACCAAGTGTTCCATTTTTGACATTACATTTTGTAAACTTCAAACCGCGAAAACTTGCTTAATTAAAACGAAACACCCTGTATATTTTTACATCAAGTTATCTATATTTAAATTCCTTTTTTTCTGATATAAGCATTGTGAGGGTTTAAATTACAACTTTTTGAAATATTTGCGATTTTCTTAGAAATTCAAGAATTTTTAGTAAAAATCATTATCATTTACGCACGATCTCAGGGACGCTTTGGTTTTAGTGTTTGGTGAGCTCTACGTGGAAATCGTGTTTTAACATATCACATAAATCAAGAAATCTTATTGGCCAACGGTACTACGAAATATTAAACCAGAAAATTATTGAGGAATTTATAGACAATCTATCCTTAATTGAGGCAAGCAATCAGTTCTTCCAACAAGATGGTGCACCACCTCATAATATCAGGACCGTTTCAGAATTATTAAATATCAATTTTGGAAATAACTGGATGGGAAGTAACGGACCAGTGAGGTGGCCACCACGATCATCTGACTTAGCGTCACTGGATTTTTTCTTTTGGGGTCACATTAAAGACAAATTATACAAGAAATCCAGTACCGACATAAATGAACTCGGACAAAATTTTATAGGCTGTGTGAATTCCATTTCAAATCTTCATATTTATCATGTAGTTCAGAGTGTTATGAAGAGGTGTAATTTATATATTGAACATAACGGACATCACTTTGATGAACATTTACTTATATTTGAATTTATATTTTGTAATTGTAATGTATTATAAAATTAGATATAAATATCTGATTTTTTTGGTCTTGGCTTGTTGAAGGACCCACAATTAATGAGATTTTCTTTAAACCTTACAAAATAGTTTTATTGTTGTCTTCTTTCTGGATAGCGATTGAAATATATTTCGAATGCAATATCACAATTGAAGCCCTTGGTGCAAAAAGGTGTTAACTCACTAATTAGCAAATTTGCAATTTGTGCATGCAAGAAGGTAAAGTCATATCCGTCTGGTAGTAAAGTTTTTAGCATTTTAGATGGCCTCTTTACGTCAGTATAAAATATCAAAAAGTTATCATCTGTCTATAACTTGTGTTTCATTCATGCAAAAACTGTTAACTCTAAATTTCCAAATATTGAGTTAACACCCTTTTTGCACCAAGGGCTTCAATTGTCATTACTTTGAATAAAGCATTCTAGCATATCATATTTCTCGTAATGTTCGTAAGACTTTTACGATTAAATGGGGTGTTATTATGACAGAAACAAAATTATTAATATGCAATTTACTGACAAACGGATAAACACTGTCATAGATGACACGCCTACTTGGAATAAATATAAGAAACGCAAAAAGTAATCTACTAAAAGATTATTTTCGCTATTAAGTACTTACACATCAAAAGCGACCCCACATATGATATGTAGTTTGAAATAGAAAAAAAAAATCCTTTTTATAACTATAGCCAACTATGATTCCCATTTAAACAAATACAACTTTATGCCATAACTCGAAATTGCACCCTTTTTTTAAATTTTCTCGACGCCATTGTATTATACAGAAAAAAGTGCCTCAAGAGTGTAAAAGTTGTTTTTTTCATAATTTTACAACCAAGATATTGACATGTGTCTAAAAGTCGAAAAATCGAACTTTTGTTTGCAACTCGAAAACAAAAGACGATGGCAAATTTTTGTTTTCGCCAGTGAATTTGTCAAAAAAAAGAGCCTTCCGTTTTTTTGTATATCTTACAGTTACCGAGTTACCCTATACAAACATCGAAATTTGCCCACCCTGTACAATATAAAAAGGTCTTTGATTATTCTTGGTCATTCTCGAACAATTCTAGATCCTTCTTTATAAATCCAGACTTCCATGGCTATTTAATGTGAGTTTTAGTACCGGTAACAACATCTCTGGGCACACTTTGGAATTATTAGTTGAAATACATAGTCCATTGGGGTAAACAATATACAGCTATCTCGTTTAGAGAGATCAAAAATAAAAGATACCTAAGATACGTCAATATACATATAACGAGCAAACAAGTATTTTTTATGTATTACCAACTATGCTACATTTATTTTAATACTGTTTGTTCACCTGTAAATAGTTGAACGAGTATGAGTATGAAACATAATTACCTAAAAAATTACTTTTCTTATTATAATTTATTTTCTTTTAGTGTTACTTAACAAATCCAAAAATCATATTAGTAACTGCTAATTTCACATTGCAATTTTTTTAACAGCTTAAACCAATTATCGCACCCAATATCCAACGAACCAACCAACTTTTTAAAATTCTTAAATTAATTAAAATTAAACAATAATTAATTATGTGAATTCTTGAAAACAATTAAATATAAATAAAACCATTAAAAAGCAAATAAATGCAAATAAACTGGGTTTGTGGCACATAATGACTACTGGAACGTATCCGATATACCAATAAAAATGTGCATGCTGTAATTAAGTAACGATGCAACAAATAACTATTGCTGCAAATAAGGTAATGAGTCATCCGAGATCAGTTTGAGAAAATGTCGATTCTAGAAAAGGAAGTTGGTGTTTATTGGTTTGTTTGTTGTATCAGCAAATAAAATGGTGACCAGACTGTTTACATTCAGCAAGACAAGACAGTGGTGTTCGGACTCGTTTCATGCACGGGTAGAAAAAGAAACGAAATCAATTACATAAATAATTATATTAAATATAAGTTTATGGCACGCAAAAGGCCGCAAACAATGTTTATTGCAGTAACATACAAAGCAAATTAACTGTCACTCTAGTTTTGATTAACGTTGACGTAGTTATTTTGCCAGTAGAGAGTAAAAGTTTATTATAATATTTTCAAAATGTCGCTGACGCAGGAAGAAATGATTGATATGGTTTTTGTCCTCGGTGGGTGCGAAAGAAATCATTGATTGGCATCACGAATTTATGCACAGCGCCATCCAGAAAGAGACCAATATCCACGGCGTAGAGCCTTTCAACCAGTGCTTGATAGGTTTTTAAAGACTGGTAATATTCAACATACAAAACGAAATCGCCATAAAACTGTAGTTATGGAGGAAAATGATTTTTTTGTGCTGGGGGGTGTATTAAACACGCAAATACAAGTGTGCGACAAATTAGTCACATAACGGGTATTAGTACAACGTCGATACATTGGATTTTTAAAAAGGCACAGTTATCATCCTTATCGCATCCAATTACACCAAGAGTTGCTAGAAGTAGACTTTCAGCGGAGACTGGAGTTTTTAGGCACGAGATAAAAAGAAATTTAAACGATTCCCAGACTTCATAATTATTGCTATATACATAATCCACACTTATAAGTCTTGAACTGGATTAACATTTTTGACATACTGGAGCAGTTTATTTAAACTTTTTAACAAACTCTGAAGATTTGTTAGGCACTCCTTTAGCTACACTTCGAAGAAGATGCACGAGTCACCACATTCGCGCGTCGTTTACACGAAACTTTTTCAACAGTAGATTGGGCGTGACACTCAAGGTATCCAGAATGACAGTTGCGACTTTTATGGGATTATAAAAAAAATTTACTACACACCAACTACCGCGGAAGATATACGGCGTGCATTACTAGCTTTCAAGAAATTACGCCACACATGCTGACCAATGTTGAACAGTCTTTTAAACCGAATTCGTTTGTGTATTAATCAAAATGGAGGACACTTCGAGCAGTTGATGTAAATCAGCGGTCTAAGTATTCTTCTCCTTGTTGTGTTCCGAGTTTCAGTTTGGTTCGTTTTGAGTTTTGTTTTAGTTGTTGTTAGTGGTTTACTTTTATTTGTCAAACCATTTTTAAACATGCCAATAAATTTTGACACTGTCAGTCCTAAGCCTTGATAAAATGTGAGGGAAAAGTTGTTTTGCAAGGCCTTCTTGATGCTGTTACATTCGGACTTTAGAAAAGAACCTGATTTTTCTGGAAAACTGTTAGAGATAAGTATGGACAACCTTATATCAGTCGAAAGGGCATTCAATTTTGAATTCACCCATGACAATTTATATGGGTCATTCCATTTGAAAAAAAAAAGTTTTTCAACTCGTAAGATTATTAAATGTAGGTCTCAGTATTTCCGTACGTACACGTTTTGCTCACAGATGACAAGATAGAGTAATTTATGCCAAAACGAACTGTGAAAACTGCACGTTTCTAACTCTTACGGTTTAGATGCTATCTAATCTCATTTAGAGAGCTGAAATCGTTTTTTTTTCAAAAACAACTGAATATCTCGAAAACGGTAAGATTTAAACACCATGTATATTTAATAAACTCTACCTAATATTAACCAAGGAATTCAAAAATACAATAATATACAGGGTGTTCCATTTAAAATAACAAAGTTATGTAGCGTCCACGCGAAATGGAACTGATTTTGAGCAGGTAAAATATTGCGTCCCTGTTATAGATAATCTATTGACGCAAACTGGATAAGATCTAAAAAGTTCTAAGAAAATAATATGTTCTTGCCGAAAAACATAAATAAGTTCTTCATTAGAGTAGCCGAAGTGGTAACAAGTATGCTTAAACCATGAATTTGATTAATCGAAAATATTCATATTAAAACAATCATAAATCAATAGAAAGGACAACATTTAACTCGAGACTCGACTCGAGATGAACGTCAGTTTATACTAAAGGTGGAGAATTATTTCACCCCTGAAAAAGGAAATAGTGAACCCTTGTTTCGTATTCGAGCTGTACAACAGCGTACATCTACGTGGAATTTCGAAAATTGTATCATACTGTTTGAGCACCGCTAACAATTGAACCGATTAACATTATTTATGGCTTTGACTCTTTAAGACGACAATTGCAATTTTACAGCGGCCCGACTATAGTGATATTTTAAAACATTATATTCTGGAAAAAGGGAACCAAACTCTGTTATGCTTAAGATTGATTTATTACAAATTTTTGTCTGCGTCATTAAAACTCTAATAAATAGTTGGCTTTATGAAGGTTCAACCTGAAACTTGGTGATCTTAAAGCATTTTAGATTTATAACCGGACATTATCAACTACCCCAAGATAATTTTCATAAAACAATTATAAAACCACAACACATTCTAAATTCTCTATAACACTCAATACTCCCTCACTTGGACTTAACAGCTATAAAGTTTTATTGAAGATTTGACAAATGCCTTGATAAGTCAGTCATCATAAGCTAATAAAGACTAAGAGGTAATTTAGTTTTGATATAACTTCTTGAAGACCTTTTTTTAAAACTTTCTTTAAGACAAAATTATCTTTAAGTGCATTTGGCATATAATAAATTTGGCATAAATCACTAGTTTATGAGCTGGCCACTATAAAGCACTGATAAAACCTAAATAAATCTAAGAGGTATTTAAATTGTTACTTGGTACCCTATATATATTATTTGAAACCAATTTATAACATTTTTTGTAGATTTAAATCATCAAGATAGCAAATATTGTTGAGAACTCTGAGGAATGTAAAAATTTACCATAATTTTCATATTGTAGCTTATATTATAACGGTTGCTATGTTTGCCATAATACAGTGTTGTCCTAACTGTACCTTTTGTAGAAGCATTTTAATTTATTTTATAAATTCGAACATCAGGCGAAATGAACATAATTTTAATAGACAAGACAAGTGTCGATTTTCTTAGTTTACACAGTGATATTTCTAAATGCTAAAAAGTACCATATCGATTTTCGAAATAAATATGTTTCAGCTTATTTATGTTAATTAATATGTGAGGTGTGGTTCAATATGTGTCCAAGTTAGTACACTACAATAATACTTTGATTTCCACGACTATATTCAAATCTGCAATTCAATAAAAAAAATAAAGAGAAATCTATTTATGTATTTGTCTAATAATAGACTATTAATTATTACAAAACTAAATATTATGTAAATTTGCCAAATTTCTCTAATAAATATAACATAAGTACATAATTATTCAAATTTGATCATTGGACATAAAGGAGGTAATCCGAATTGTTAAAAACTGTCTCTTAAACCTTGATTTAGAAGTGATCTGTACAAAAAATTCTTATGCTTCTTTATGAATGGATATAATAATATATATGTAGGTGTTAGTATTTTTATAAAAATTTAACAATATAAAAATTGATATATATGTATATATTGTGGCTTATATTATTTAATCAAGAATGGAACCTCAGAATAGAAAACGGATTATTTTTGTTAAAATAGCGATTACAGTGTATGAATTGTGGTTTGTTTTTTCTCTTTTATAACAATAGCCTGGAATGTTGAAAACATTCAATATAGATCTTTCTTACTCCCAAAGAAATAATTACTTAATTTTACTTATTTTATTATGCAAATCGTGGGAAAGACAACTCAGGGCCGTCGGAAATGTTTTTTTTGCAAGGGAATTTATTTTAAAAGACAATGTTTTAAACGCTTCCGTTTGTATTCTCAATTAAAATCAATTCAGATCCCAGATCTCACAAAAATGAGGTTTTCAACTTTATAATTTTTCGCATATCTTGTACACCATAATATATCTACACCATATACCCACTATACATTAGTTTTGCCCTCAATTTCACCTACTAAATCTTCCAGTGATTTAAAATGAAATATTTACTTTCGCTTTTGGTCATAATGAATAAAACAAGTTTTAAGAGCGACTTACAAATTTAGCCACCTGATGCAAATATCGCCTTAACACTGACGCAGTTTTCCACAAAACATCATATACTGCACTCGACGTGCGTTTCGCCAACCAAGTTGGCATCATCTGGAGATGTTTAAAACTAACTAATGAACTACTAACTAACCAATAGAGCGAGCTATTTGGGATTGGCCCTCTGTCACTATTCATACCATTTTTAAATTGATTTCCTAGCTTTCAAATGCATCCAGTATTTGCTACATTTCTAATTAATCTTAAATTGCTAATATCTATTTTATGGTTGTTCTCAAACGCATGTTGTGCAACACAACTTATCTGTTCTACCATATATGAGATGGGCCATATGTTCTTCGAATCTAGTTTGAATTGATCGTCTAGTCTATCCAAGATATTCTTGATTACAGTCCTTTATATATATATATATATATATATATATATATATATATATATATATATATATATATATATATATATATATATATATATATATTATATTTTTTTTTTTTTTTTTTTTTTGAGTTGTAGGTTTTTATTTGCTATTAGGATGATCTATGGACAAATAGGAATGAGGTTTTAGGTGTTTATTGATATCTCTGATATTTCTTAAAGATTTACACATTGACCTATATCACTCTTCAGTGAGCAGCTAGGCCAAAGCTTTTTTTACTCGAATTCGATTCAGCAGACATGCCTTTAACCACTCACAATACTCAAGATTTTAACAATTTTTAAGTACGTTTCTGAAATTTTGGGAAAAATTATCGAAACGGTTTTCGAAGTTTTACGTTAGTTCCATTATTATTGAAGATACAATGTTTGTGTATAACCGTAAATTGAAGAAAAAGTAGTGTTAAAATTTCGAAAATATTGAAACCCGATTTCACTCCTATGCTTATATGTTTATGGTTGATATTTTATAAGTATTTATACAGCGCGATTTAATGAAAATTAAGGTTTTTATTAACATGATTTCCGTTGTTTGTCTTGCCTTTCTAGTTAATCATACGTCGATTTGTATTTGAATTTCTTATGGGTGACCCAAAAAAAATAATAAATAAGATAAGGATATGTTTTTTCCGTTATACTTCACCTTTACTCACACGCCGACACCTCTACCTCCGAGTCTACCTCTAAAAGTTTTCTGAAGTGTCATGTTTTCTTTTAATAATTGGCATTTGGTTCTCCCACATTCTTTTTCAAACACCCAAATTTCTCTCCCCCCTTTCGCAAAATTTTTTTTTCAAAAAAGGGGTGGTTGGAGAAAATACCCTATTTTTTTTTAAAACCCAAAAAACCCCACATTTTTTTTTAAAAAAAAAAAAAAACTTTTTTTTTTTTTTTTTTTTTTTCCCTTTCCCCCCTTATTTACACCAAAAAACCCTTTCTTCCTCCCCCCCAATTTCTTTTTTTTTTCCCCCACCCACTTTCCTATACCTTTCATTTCTCCCCCTTCCCCCCCCCCATTTTTTTTTCACACCCCCACTCACCCCCCCCCCTCCCCCCCTTTCTTCTTTTTACTTCTTTCAATCTCCCCCCCCTCTATATAAAAAAGAAAACCCAAAAAAATAAACAATCTTATAAAAAAAAAAAAAAAAGGGTTTTTGTGTTTTTTTTCCACTCCCTCTCCCCCCCCCCCCCCCCAAGAGAAAAATTCCACTTTCGTTCCCTTTTCTTTTTCCGTATTATACGCTGCTCTTTCTGCGTGGTATTCCCAAAAAACACCACAACCCCTCCCCCTCTTCTATTATATCTCCCTCCCCACCCACTCTTTTTTTTTTCTCTCTCTATTACTGGAGGTCCCCTCCGTCTTTTTTTTTCCTCTTTTTTTTCCTTTCTCCCTTCCACTTTAAGGGAGAACACCAGCGCGTTCTCCCCCCACACTTTTCTTACCCCCACTCCCTTTTTTTTCTTTTTTTCCTTCTTTTTTTTACCCCCCCTTTTTTTTCTTCCCCCTTTCTTCTTTTTTTTTATTAAATTTTTATTTTTTTTTAATATTATTTTTTTTATAATTTTTTTTTTTTTTTTTTTTTTTTTTTTCTTTAACCAACCCTCCTTCCGTGCCCTCTCTCCACCCCATCTCCTAAGATAAATGGTTTTTTATACTTTTTCTCTTTAACCCCCCTTCCCCCTTTTCCTCCTCCTTTTTACAAATTATACAAAAAACACAAAAAATATAAATAATATTTTTTTTTTATTTATATTTTTTAACTTCCTCCACTTATATACTTTTTTTATATATTTATTTTTTTTTACCCCCACCACTATACAAAAGAAAAAATAAAAAAAGAAGTGATAAAATATTTTTGTTTTTATAAAATTTTTTTCTCCTCAACACTCCCTTCCCCTACTCTTCCCCCCCCCCCACCCTTCCTCCCCTCTCATATTTTTCTCTCCCCTCTTTCCTTTTTCTCCCCCCCCCCCCTCCTTGTTAAATTAATCCTATAAAAAAGGGAACACTAGAGATCCTTGCAGCAGCCCAACACACATTAAATATACCTTTAAAAAATTGTTTCGCACAACGACCAAAATGCATTACCTTACCTTTTTTAGCATCAGCTTTCTCTCTATTGGGAGAAGGTCTTGTAATAGATATCCTAGTGGTGGCTCGTCCCGGTACATTCCTCTGAAGTTTTTCTACGTTATACGTTTGTCTCCAACCGAAAAGTGACACTATTTTTTCAGCTACTTCAGTACACTTTGGTCCGCCATTTATCGTTTGGCAGGTGTCGAACATTTCACGTCACATTTACTTAATTAATTTTTCACTTTGCTATTAACGATAATTATTCTCGCTACAATAACAAAACACTTTTGTTCATAGAATAGTATAACAGCAACGTTTAGTCAATGTATAGCTTTCTTAATCTTGCGAAATGACAGACAACTGCGTTACGTGCTTAATTATGGACTGTTATGAGCTATTAGCAATAAACCTAAAAATGGTTAAATCTTTGCAGTTAATTCAACTCCGTTGCATTTGTTACAATGCAATATGCAATATTTTGATCCTTGGCGTACATACGAGTAAAAGTTAAAGATACTTTGTTTAACGATTTCACAGTGCATTACATATTTAAAAAGTCTGAAAGAGAATAAATCATATAGGAGGTGTAAAAATGTTTTTATCAATTACTTAACGTCTGCCTAAATTCGCTATAGGCGTCAATTAACGACGACAGGAGAATAGTTTTTTAAATATTGACATACTTGACCTAGAGAATGTTGTAGTGGTGAGAGGTATGAAACTTCTCGTATGGTTCAAATGCTACTATCCGACCGACATCATAGATGTATCTGTGGCGGATAGCGACTTGCGAAGCAAGTACCGAGAGCGGCGACCTCTAGCTCAGGTAGACTAAACTACTGTTATTAAATATGATTTGAACGAAACAACTACTCAGCGGACAAATACCCCGACCTGCATTGGATTACATCCTCAAATCATGAGAGATCGATAGCCAATATCATTTGTCAATTCCTAACCAGACATAGACCGGTTTCGAACTTATTTGTTCTCCTCAGTATGCCATAGGTTATGAAACAGACAAATGATAGTGGCCAATCTGCTAGTCATATACTAACTAAGGTAAATTGAGTAGTGGTGAGAGGTATGAAACTTCTCGTATGGTCCAAATGCTACTATACGACCGACATCATAGATGTCTCTGTGGCGGATAGCGACTTGCGAAGCAAGTACCAAGAGCGGCGACCTCTAGCCCAGGTGGACTAAACTACTGTTATTAAATATGATTTGAACGAAACAACTACTCAGCGGGCAAATACCCCGAGCTGCATTGGATTACACCTTCAAATCATGATAGATTGATAGCCAATATCATTTGTCAATTCCTAACCAGACATAGACCGGTTTTGAACTTATTTGTTCTCCTGTTAGGAACAGACAGTCTATGTCTGGTTAGGAATTGACAAATGTTATTGGCTATCGATCTATCATAATTTGAAGGTGTAATCCAATGCAGGTCGGGGTATTTGCCCGCTGAGTAGTTGTTTCGTTCAAATCACAGAGACAGAGACTTCTATGATGTCGGTCGGATAGTAGCATTTGAACCATACGAGAAGTTTCATACCTCTCACCACTACTCAATTTACCTTAGTTAGTATATGACTAGCAGATTGGCCACTATCATTTGCCTGTTCCATAATCTATGGCATACTGAGGAGAACAAATAAGTTCGAAACCGGTCTATGTCTGGTTAGGAATTGACAAATGATATTGGCTATCGATCTATCATGATTTAAAGGTGTAATCCAATGCAGGTCGGGGTTTTTGCCCGATGAGTAGTTGTTTCGTTCAAATCATATTTAATAACTAGAGAATGTTGTCTTATTCGCAATTTTGTTGTGCAGTAGGGATTTAATGGGTATCAGATAATTAATTTCCTTTTTGCAATTGCAGAAATATAGACTCTACCGATTTATATTATTTAAAAAAGAAAATTTGTGTAAACTTCTGCATACAAAGATATCTTTTCGTGCGCCACCTAATTTCGACAGTTTCTTATACAAATTGTCACCACACATCAACTCACTGGAACTAATTCGTGTAGTTGCAAAATTTCAGGCGCTCATGATAAATACATTAAAGCACTGCAAGCAGTATTTTTGGGGAAATCATAGATTTCCGATGTTTTTGCAATGGTTCAAAGGAAAAACGTAAGTATCACCTGGCTGAGTATATCATGTCTGTTTCGTGTTTCAAATATACTTTCTATATGAAAACAGCAAAATTATAGAATTTACTCTCCAATTCTGCTTTCTTTCAAATTCACTACAGCATCTCTGCTGCACATATCCTGTATAAGGTACAATTCATGGAGTATCAAACGCTAATGATTGAAGCATTAAAGGACAATAGCAAGAAGTAAAAAACGCTGATTTAGAACGTAGAGAGAATCTGAGTTCATTAGAATGTAATATTTCTTAATAATAAACGAGAAATAGAGTACAAATTAATATTTTATAACCTTTTTTAATTATTGACTTAATTACAATAATTTAAAAACAAATTAGGTTCCTCTTAGTAAAAGTTAAAATATAGAGTGGAATGAAAAACAATATTAACTGAAAATTTTTTTCCACTATATAATTTCAATTATTCTGTTCTCTGAAGCCATTAATGTTTATTACATTGGGGTTTACAAGTTTCCTTACTTTGGATTCTTTAAATGTGCTGGCTACCCTTATGACGCAAGGCAAGCAGAAACACGTGTCAGTAGATAATTTAAAGTTTTTTAAAGTGACTGTCAACTGGTGAGTACCTTGTGTTTTATTTGTTTTTGGTTTTACTAGACAGAATAGTTGAAATTAAAAATAACATTATTGAGTCAGTAGTACTGAACATAATGTGCATATTATCTTTTTTGTAATCCAAGTTTCAGCGTTTTGGCAAATAGCCGGGAAAATAATTGTTTAAAAAGATATATGTTATACTTATCTGTGATAAGATTTGTAAAAGTTAGTAAATAATAATTAGCAAAAAATTTTCAGTTAATATTATTTTTCATTCCACTCTTAATTACAATGTTACTCATTAAAAAAATCCAGAAGGAAAAAGGGCCTCGAACTTAACTTTGTGGTACTTTATTATACAGTGTGGAAATTAAGTAACGCATAAATTCAGTAATTCCGTTGATACTAATTTTTTGGAAAATATCTCAAAGGGGTTTAGCAATTTTAACTTCAGCAAATATTTTCAGTCTATTTTCAGTTTCTTATGTCATTTATTTTTTTAAGTTATGACGTCATTGACTTTTTTTAAATGACAACCTATATTTTTTATTATTGATTTTGGTAGTAGTTTTTATTCCGGTTCTGACCGTATAAAATTTTCAATATGTTATTATTTGAAAAAAATCGAGAAAAACAGTCTTAAAGTTCAAATAATAAAAATTCATTAAATTCAGTAAATTTATCTACTTGCCGGTGTATTACATTAGTTCGATTTTTCAACTATTTGTATAATTTCAAAATAAAGACGAATGTGCCGTCGATAACTTTCCGTCAAACTTAGGCAACTAGATTTTCCCAATTTAATGAATTTTTATTATTTGAACTTTAAGACCGTTTTTCTCGATTTTTTTTCAAATAATAACATATTGAAAATTTTATACGGTCGGAGCCGGAATAAAACCTACTATCAAAATCAATAATAAAAAATATAGGTTGTCATTTAAAAAAAATGACGTCATAACTTAAAAAAATAAATGACATAAGAAACTGAAAATAGACTGAAAATATTTGTTGAAGTTAAAATCGCTATACCCTTTCGAGATGTTTTCCAAAAAAATTAATATCAACGGAATTACTGAATTTATGCGTTACTTAATTTCCACACTGTATATAGAACTTTATAATAGTCCGTTTAAACAAAAGAGAATATTATAAAATTATATGTTTTATCACTGGCTTTTTTTAATAGTTATAAGAAGTTTCGTTTAATTGGCTTTATGCATTATCCGGAATAACAGATTGCAGTAAATAGCATTTTAGATCGAATCAACGCCATCAGCGCGCAGCGTAACGAGCATATTTTTAATTATATTTATGATTTTGTAAATTATCTTAGAAGAGCTAGCCATTATTATTAATAATATATTTTCATTTAGCAGTCTCTATTCACTGATCACGATTCTTATAATGCATATTTACATGAAAATATAATTAAACAGTTAGTTACATGGCGGTTGCAGAACTAACGTTATTTAGCTGTATATATAGGTAATAAATGGTTAGTATTTATTATGCATCGATGATTGGTTGTGTGGACTGCCCGAAATGGTGCGATGGATATTGACACACAATACATTTATTGTTTGTTCCTGCCAAAGTGTATTATGTAATGTAGGTATCTATACCTATTATTCAGATTTGAAATTGTCAGGACAATGCCATAATATATGGTGTGTCTCTAAATGACAAACTTTAACTTTAATGTCAGAATCTTTTAACAGTATTTATACCAAACCCATACTCAAAAGTTTATATCCATCAAAGTTGGAGAAAATAACCTTTTTTTTTATTTATTTCACAATGAACAGAAACTATATTCAAATTTTGGTTTATTTCATTCAACAAATACTACTTGCTACAGTTCTAGCCTCATTTGCAATGATCAACAGGACAGCATTTTTGCATATTGAGTTCTACTGGTACTGGCAATCTATCAGCATCGGCACTGTTAGAGATTATACAAAATATTTGCACACTATGCATTACAATATTGTGCTAGTTATTTTAAAAATACAGGGTGATACCAAATAAGACGTACATTCTGCTTATATCTTCATCATCATCAGCAAATTAACAATTAATAATCAGATGTTTGAGCCATTAAATATTAACTGAGGTGTTTTGCAGGGCTCAATACTAGGGCCATTATTATTTTCCGTTTAATCCTCATCTCATAATATAATAATAGCTTAAGTTATTGTTCCTCTCGATATGTTGAAGAAACACAAATTTATTATTCTTGTAAACTTGAATTTTAAGAAAGAGGTTAAAATTATAAATGATGAAGATCATGGTCAGGAAACTAGTCCGAGGTCGAAAACCGGTGCACTACTGCTTCATATGGTTGACAAAGGACATACGTAGACAAATAAAAACAAAAGTGTAAAATAAATAAAGAAATACATACCGCTTGATACTATTGAATTCGTTCTACATTCGTGGCTGTTAAATTTGAGCGATTTGATCTGTACATATGTTTATACAAGGAAAATGAACATCTGACAGAAATTTATTTAGTACGTCGCGTCCTCTATATTATTGCCCAAAATAATTGTATACACACTTGGTAGATATGTTTTACGGAATGTATGGCTATTAGGTAAAGAAAAACTACGTGCACAGAACATGACACGCAAATTATAAAAAAATTCCTTTTTTTGTAACTTTACCGGCAGTATTTTGTCGATGGATAGCCGAATTTAAATGTTTTTCACAATTACGACTTGTCTGAAATACGTAATGTTGAGTGCATGCTAAGATAAGGATACGCGATACGGTACGATATTTTGTACCGGTATTACAGTTTACGATACGGTATCTTTTTAGCCTGGTATCGCTATAGACTTTTCAGCAAAAAACTATAATGTATATCGGTGAATTGTGGTGGGTGTCGATTCCCTCGGAAAGGCTATTTTCAAAGGTTGGCGCTATTATGTCTCAGTATCGATTACAAGGAAAGAGACTCTTATAGTCATAATTGATATTTTTATTTTATTCGTTGGAAGTAGAAGACTGGAACATGTAGTTGTTTATATGTAACATCTATACGCTTATTAAATTATTATTGTTGAAAGAGTTTAAGGGTTTTGATTTGGGTTGTTTTCTTTTTATATTTTTCTTTGTATTTATTAATATTTTTATATTGGTGGCAAGCTTTTATATTTTATGTTGGTGTCAATAAAGACAATTTTAAAACCTTTTTCAATAAATGCCGGACAGGATGTGAACTAGTAATTTTTAGTCGATACGATACGCGATACCGGTACTTTTCAATGTATCGCACATCCCTAGCTAAGAGCGTTTTATACGAGAACGAACCGCTCGCTTTCATGTTGCTAAGATAACTGACCTGGGGGTACCACCGGATAAACTGCCAAGCTACCTATAATTGTACATGGAAAATTCCCAATTACCAGCACAGTTCATCCACCTTTTAGCTTCGTTACTTGTTATTCTCGTTGCATATATTATAGGTATATAAATAAACACATCACATGAATTTTTATGTGGTGTGTTTATTAATATTTATATCTGTTTTATAAGTGCCGGCTCTGCAAAATAGAAAATATTTCCGACCATGATGATATAAAAAATTTAGTAGATATACTACATAGGCACTATTTAAAAGTAAATCCATCTAGATCTATTTGCATTGTCTTGCAAATGGCTCCTTTAATTTTCCGTAACTACATAAGTTCAACCAATTGCAGCATTGTAGCCCAAACTATATTTCTTGGAGCATGTGCATATACATATTAACGCAAACTGAAGATTACGATGATCCTCTTGACAGCGCCTCATTAGGGGTTTTCGTTAATTGGAGCGGTATATACCGGTACTCATTCTGTCTCTCACATATCTCACTTTAATGACTGAGATATCATCACATTCCGGTATACACCGCTCCAATTTTCGCAAACCCCTATTATCATCGTACCCTTTCAAATAGAACCAAGACTCGTCAATGAAGACAACTCAATGGCAAGATGAGTAGGATGTCTGACAATAAGAATTTAGAATGGATAAAAATTCTGAGAATAATTTTCCAAGTCAATATTTTGAATGTCTTTGTTCTCGATTCGCAATCATTCTGGGTAGATTAGAACTTCTCCATCTACCTCTTCTTTCTTCATAAGACCATTTGTTTAACATCTCAGTAGTCAGTACGGTTAAAACATGTTGGTCAAATCTTCTTGCAATTTCTGTTAGCTAAAGGCTAACCTGCCTCGAATACCAATAATTCTCTTATCAGCGTTTCTATAAAAATATTTAGCACGAACTTCATATCTTGTTAAAACTACCTGAATAGCCAATAAGCATACATTTAAAATTTCATTGGACTTTAATATTATAATTGAATAGTGTAAATTCAAAAGGGTCTAAGTGCCGCTTTCACCAAAGTTTAGATTTCACTTGTTATGTGATCTATGTGCCAAGGCCAATAGCGTACAAAACGGTCTATGTGCCATCCGCTACAGGAAGTTATCATTTTGTGATCTGCAAAGCTGCGCATAGTCGAAGCGAACAGTACCTGTTGTACGTTAAAAGGGTCTAAGTTCCAAATAATTAACATTGTTAGTATACAAAATGAACGCACGTGGTAATGTACAACTCGGTGATATTGCAGTAAAAAGGCGGCAGAAAGGTACTGAGAGTGTTAGAAAAGAAAGGAAAAGATGCAGATTGCAACATACAAATTATAAAAGTGTCCTTGTACCGACTAAAAATCCACCTGAACAAGAGGTAAGCAATTTTAACCTTAAAATCAGAAAACTAGGTACTTATATTACGCTCTTGTTGCAGGTAACATGTTCTTGTAAATATTCCTGCAAATCTTTGACATTCAACCAGAGAAACTCATTATTCCAACAATATTATGAAGCTGCAAATCACGATAAGCAGAGTACTTTTCTTTTGGGGCTGATTCAAGTTATAAACTTAAGTCGCAGGAGACATGGCACGTATGATACACCAGAGGAAAGTCGTCGCCAAAGTACGATTACTTACACGGTTCCTAATGATATTGGAGAGCATGTACAGGTTTGCAGAAAAACTTTTTCTAATATATTTGCGCTAAGCCACAAGAGAGTGCAAGTACTTGTCGAAAAAAGAAAATGGGAGCAACTACGTACACAGATCAACGTGGTAAAGAAACCAAAGTAAAAAAGTATTTTCCAGAACTGCGTCAGCAAGTCAGGGATCATATCCAGAGCTTTCCTCGTGAGGAAAATCATTACAGCCGAGACAAATCAATAAAAGAATTCCTGAGTCCAGATTTAAATCTCAATCGCATGTTTTTGGCCTACAAGAAAAAAAATCCAAATTCAGTAGTTACTTATAAGTATTATTCACTAGTATTCAAAAAAGACTTCCCAAATCTCAGATTCGGACAGCCTAGATCAGATACATGTTCGAAGTGTGATCTTTATTAAAATAAGATCAAATCAATTCCGTTGAACAACCCAGAGAGGAAAACAAGAGGCACAAAAACTGGAATGTAGTTTTATTCGTCGGTTTGGATAAAATTAGTAAAGAAAACCTCAAATTCTTATTTAGTCGACGTTTCGACAATATTTATTGTCTTACTCAGGACTAATGAGGTCTTTGGTTTTCTGTCAATATAATATAATCGTCAAATAAATAAATGACGTCGCTTATAATAACAGGATTCTTTAGACAAACAATGACAATTGGGCAATAAATTAATGGTTTTTAACTATTTTCAATGCAGATCGATATGAGTGTAAAGGCAAAACAGAATATCTGTTTTGCCTTTACACTCATATCGATCTGCATTGAAAATAGTTAAAAACATTAATTTATTGCCCAATTGTCATTGTCCAAAGAATCCTGTTATTATAAGCGACGTTATTTATTTACTTGACGATTATGTTATTGACAGAAAACCAAAGACCTCGTTAGTCCTGAGGAAGACAATAAATTTTGTCGAAACGTCGACTAAATGAGAATTTGAGGTTTTGTTTACTAATTTTATCCAAACCGACGAATAAAACTACATTAAGAGATTGTGGATACGAAACTCCTTAGCTAAAAACTGGAATTGCACCATCGCAAGGCGGAAAAGGCAAGATCAACAATGAATACCGACATCGTAAGCTCACAAACTATTGATAGTGAAGATAATACTATTTCAATTGATTTGGAACAAGTTTTTTTCATTCCGACATTGATTCATTCGGATATGTTTTACAGTCGGCAGCTGTCTTGTTTTAACTTCGGGGTTCATTTGTCCGATACAGATGATGCGTTTATGTGCATATGGGACGAGTCTATTACTGGGAGGGGTGGAAATGAAATAACGTCTTGTCTGCTGAAAGTCTTCTCCCATCCAAATTTTCCTAAAAGAAAAAATCTGGCGATGTGGAGTGGTAACTGTATTGGGCAAAACAAGAATAAGATTATTTTAATGTTGCTTATTTACTTAGTTTCTAAAGGTATCTACGAAAAGGTCGAGCAAAAGTTTCTGTCACTTGCGACAGAGATTTTGCCCAAATAGAAAAATGAAATCGCGTCGTAAAAAAATTTTACCCCCGAAAATATAGCAAAGATGATAGCAGAGGCACGCCATCAGAGACCGTTTAATGTAGTCTACATGCAAAGAAACGATTTCAAGGATTTTCAGAGCATGGCAGATGAATATCCGAATACAACTAAACTACAAATTTCGCAAGTAGTCTTGATTAAAATTGAACAAGGGCAAGAAACGTCAGTAAAAACCAAGAAGACCTTTGCTGATTTGGAGCAATGGACAACTTGTAATGTACTAAAAAAAGGAAAAGGTCGATTGGCATTTCACAAGCAGTGGTTCCCGACCTCAACGGCACAAACCGTATTTCAGCCGAGAAGCTTAAGAATCTAAAAGACATGATGGAACTATATTCCATTGAAATATAATCAGTTTTATGAAGATCTCATAGAAAGAACAGACTCACAGTAAAAGGTATCTTTGGACATAGACCCTTTTTACGTTTTCTTGTACTTGGCACTTAGGACCTTCTAGCAGTTGTCATGTTTAAGTTCATGTTTTTCATGTAAGTTTTTGTTTTTAATGTGTAACTATGTATGTAGTTCATATGATCGTGTTTTCTGTACTCAATAAATCTATTTCAAGAAAGTTTTTTTCATTTTTTTTTGTGTGTTTTAGACATGTTTTATGTAATATCTCAGTTTAATTTTTTTTGGCACTTAGACCCTTTTGAATTTCCACTGTTCAATTAGTAATTACGCAACCCATCAAATTTCGTAACTAATGTTCATTTTACAATAAATATTTGAAATCATGGATAAACTTAGGGACGAATGAATTAACTGTAAAGCATAATGTGAATAACTTATCTTCAAACTAAGTCCCTTCTACTATTTGGATTAGAAATTAGGGAAGCACTCAGCAGCAGAAGGGTTCAATTAATAAAGATTGTTGTGCATTATACAATACAAAAGGAGACAGGAATCAGATTCTTACTGATTAAACAGTTACCAGTAACAAAACTATGCATAACTGTATAATAGCACCAATTACGAACGACTGCATACTAGCGCAATATTACGTTTACGTATAGATAACCGTATATAATCAGACAATATTATCTTCAGTTTTATGATATCCACTACCTAATATGAAATTAATTACGCAGTCGAAGAATGATAGCAGAATGTAGAAAATCTTCACAAAGCAATGTATGCGCAGTTATTTCAAGGGTACGCCTGTCCGGCAGGCCGTGGGCTATAATTTATTTCGCACATTTATGTGACATTATGCAGTTGTGGAATGCTGAAGAGATTTACGGCGCCACACAAACATCTCATACATTTTCATCAATTTGAAATAATCTGGCTACAAGTTTTATCGAATAGTTTTGAATTTTACATTGAAAATAATATGTCACGGCTAATATGTAAACATATCTAGTATGCGAAAATAATTTATGCAAAATACCTCGAAATATCGTTTTTAAGGTTTGCTTGTTATGGAAGCTTTAACAAGTGATAATTTGAAATACTTGTAAAAAAAAAAAGATAGTAATAAGTCAAATCCAAAATTAATGCGGAAAAGCTTAAAGCAGTTAGTTGGGAAAAAAAGCGGGGAACACGCTCTGCAAAGTTTGAACTGTACTGGAGTAATATATAATAACATCTTGGCGGATGTATTGAATCAGTATTATGTAGGTAGTAATGAGAGTATTATCATAAGCATAGGGACAGATGATGTCGATATTGATATAATTAATGAATCTATACCGGGTGTAAATTCCAGCATGACATCATTTAATGCTATAACCCTACAAGAGCTAAATAAAATAGTGAATAAACAAAGGAAAAAATATAGCACTGATGAAATCGGACGTGATATCGTAAAAATTCTTTTTCACATAATAGGGTATCCTTTTTTAAACTTGATTAATTTGAGTCTGGAAAAGGATGTTATGCCTGAATGTTTTAAAATATCTGTAGTGGTACCTATACCAAAAATACCCAAGACGAATCTGGCCGAACAGTTAAGACCAGTAAATATGTTGCTTTTTTTGTGAAAAAATCTTAGAATTAAGTTTATGATCAAGTAATCAAGTACATAAATTCAAATGATATTCTATGCACATAATAATCGGGATTTCGTGGTAAACATTTATGTGAAACGGCTTTGCAATTAGTAATTTCAGACTGGAAGCAGTTGTTGGACAGAGCAGGAGTTGGGATTTGCGCAGTTTTCATTGATCTTAAGCGTGCTTTTGAAACAATTGACCGTAATATACTACTATTAAAACTAAAGAGTATGGATTTGAGAACATCGTTATAGACTGGATTACAAGTTATATAACAAATAGGTACCAAGTAACAAAAATGAATGGGAATTTATCAGAAGCCAAGTTAAACAACTTTGGGGTTCCTTAAGGCAGTGTACTGGGTCCATTATTATTTATTCTTTATATTAACGACCTTGGCAATGTGTTGCAAAAATGTAAAATCCATCTATTTGCTGATGACACTCTTATTTGCTATGAGAGTACAAATTTTGAGGAAATGGTAAGTACTGTTACTTTAGAACTAAAATTATTGACAGAAAAATTTAAGATCAATAGACGAAAAGTAAATGAATTAAAATCCAAATTAGCGATTGCGTTAACCCAAGTCATTTTAGCCCAGTATATTTTACATCCACTTTCAAAACTCAAGGTTTTTATTATTTGAGGCAACATTTCGATGTGCAATACCACGATCTAATAAATCTGCAAGCCCATAAACAACTCTGTATGTGGATATGAAAAATTACTTTTACAATTTTTTTGGAGAGTTTCCCGTAAGATTAAACTTGTTCAATAAAAGAAAGAATAGTCTGAATGAAAAAGTAAACTTCAAGGACTATATTAACTGAATTAGAGTTGAGTAGTAAGGACACTATTTATACAAAAAACAACCTCGATGAATATACACCATTTCTGAGGGTGGACTTGTTAAAGAAATGAAGTTGGGAAGATCAGAAGAAAGAAATTACTCCCTAACAGATTTAGTGAAAAAATAGGAAGACTAACAGCTGAAAAATTGGACAATTTACGTGAACAAATGAATAACAAATAAAAGAAGAATAAAAATGAAGAAATCTTTTAACGGAATAAAAAAAAATTCAAAGGAAAAAAAGGGAAACTCGTTAGTTTTAAAGCTGTTTTATATTAATTTTTGAGATTAAAATAAAACATCATAACAACTTTTTCAATCATGCTAATTTCCCTGTATAAAAATGTCACGTATATTTAATTATTATTTTTTGCAAATAATAAAGTTGCATAAATGTCCATAGTACTAACTAATAGTACAAGGTTCAACTTACTGAACTATTAGTTGTTTTTTGATAAAACAAAATAAGCTAAAAAAAATCGGAAACTGAATTTAATTCAAGCTTATGCAAAATAATGATTTTAATACTACAATTCGTATATGTCATGAAAGTAACTACACATTATTTCTATTTAAAAATATAATACAAGGATAATGTAAAATAAATGATGCTATAGTATAAATCATATGAATAACTAATTTTTGACTACAACAATAATTGTAAAACTTCTGAGGAATGCCAAAAACTTCTAAGAAATTCTAAAGAATTCCACGGAATTTCTTATGCTCGTACACCAAACTTTCAAACACGTTTATCCTCGGGATTTTGCGATCTTATCTTGACATACAAACTTAACTTGTACCTCATTTCTAGTATCTTAACCTCTTCAACTTATGGAAAACACCATCAAAAGAATCTCTGTGTACTGCATCAAGAGATTTTACAATGTATAATTTATTATAGATATTGAAAAATTCGTGAACAGTGTTGCTTATTCTGATAACACTGTTTATTTTTCACTCGTGCGTACACAAAAATTAGTCCTTCATGTCATGTCATAACTGTAAAAATCGTTGGCAAATCTCATGATGAGCTTGCTTATCATGTCTTGAAGTATGTATACGTACAATGTTCATTAGCTTAATGTCGCCACCTTCCTCTCTGCTCTCTTTCTGGCATGCCTCACTACAAATAGTGCTAGAAAGGGAGCATATGAGAAGGTGATGACTTTAAGCTAATGAGTCCAGTACATGATCTTATTCGAATATATTTCTTTCAATATGTGAAAGATCCGTCCTCTACTTGTTTCTTAATACATGTAACGAATTGACTTGTCTTGTGCTTCCTAGGAATTGTCTAAACATTGTTCATTTTCAGGATTGTATGTCGATTGAGGCTTGTCTATTAATTACTCCCTGAAAACTGAAAATAGCGGAGAAAAACCATCTTTAGAGAAATGCCCGTGGTCTAATTTGATAACTGCCAAATTATAAAAATAGTTTTACTAATTATTTTTAATCGCTGGCGATTACTATACAGGTACAGAAATCGACTAAAATATAAAATATCCTTCCTATAAGTTTATTAAAATAACACAGTGAAATCGTGTACGCGGTAATAACTTGCTTTCTTAAAAACAATTTATTCTAAAATTATACCAAGCATTTTCTCAAGAGTGTAAAACGTGTAGTGTAAGTGACCTCGGTTTAATTTAAAAGCTTGTAAATTGGCCTTTTAGTTGTCAAACTACATAATTGCCGGCATTGTTCTATTTTACGTAGTTCTATGAATTGCTTTTCGAGAACAATGTTTTAAGAAATGAACACGTTGAAATCACATTGAAATACAGCGCAAGGTAGTTATTTTTTTTTACCATTGTCCGACCGGTTAAAAAATTTCTTTGACGTTCTAGAATGCATATATTTGAAAAGGGTACAGTTTGTCCCATATAAAATGAAGATAAACAAGTAAGTTCTAACATCTAGTAAATTTTGACAACTTTAAGCGTCTAGAAAGTTAATTGTTTCTGGTAAATTTTTTTGAGTGGAAAATACTTCTTTACTGCTTTAGCTCCGAAAGTGTCATAAGGATCGGAAAGTATTTACCGATCCCTTATGTCATTTTTGATCGACAACAATAGGGTAGGTACAGCTGCCGCCACATAAAGGTTTCTAGGTCATTTATGATTTGAAAGAGAACATGTATCCTTTCTCTCTTCTGTAACGAATAAATCTAAAGATAAGCAATAAATTACTTCCCTCCGCATAACCTGTGCATTCATTCAACTAAACATATATAGTTCAGCAGCAAAGATGCGAAAAAAAATTATTTAAAATTTTATATAGGAAACTATGTTGCGGCAGCTGTACTTGAATTAAGCAATCTAGACGACACCGTCTAACATCTATGGTACGCAGTTTAAGACATAATTATTGTTAGAAGTATATATAATATTTACTGAAATATATATTTTTTATCGTTAAATATATTATGTATTCTTTTAAACTATTTAAAAATATTTGCAAATATATATATTCCTATAAAAATATATATTTTATGCACAAAAGAATATAAATATAAATTTCATCTTTTTCCATCGTCTACTAGATGGCGCACTCAGTTCTATCGCGCATGAATTGTGGGGCGGGCTGCAAAGTGTCTATATAAAATACGTATCTTTGAAAGGACAAGGAACATGTTCTTTCCCTTCTCTTTCAAAGAATTCAGTTATTTCGCATGAATTGTGGATAGGGCTGGAAAGTGTCTTTCCAGCCTGTAGACGCTTGTACTGTTATGAATAATGTTTACAGCTCGTTTAGAGACAGGTGTTAAATGCCAATAGATGTGTTCAATCTTACTTGATAACTCAGCTAATCTAAGTTGTTTTACGGTTACACTGCATAAATAAAAACAATTTCATTTGATGTAGCCTCCGTAACCGTAAAACTACTTGGATTAACTGAGATATCGGTTAGAAAGAACGCACCTAATGTTGCAGTTTAATACGGTCATTTTACATAAAGGTAGAACTGAGTGCGCCATCTAGTAAGACGATGGCAAAAGGTGAAATTTATATTTATATTGTTTTGTGCATAAGGAAGATATACATTTGCAAATCTTTATAAATAGTTTAATAAAATACATATATGTGATGATTAAAAATATATATTTCAGTAAATATTATATATATATTTCTAACAATAGTTATGTCTTAAACGGCGCTTCATCTGTCAGTTAAATTTTATGAATTTTGTTTACAAAAGAATTCAAGTTAAAAAAGTGTTTTGAGAATAGCAAGAACGGTTCCAGAAAAAAATATTGTATGTAGCACAACCACAAAGTGTCTTTAAAGAAGTAAAGAATCACTTTCCGGTCTTGTTACGTAAATAACTATTTTAAAATGTCAGACGGATTACTCGATAAACGTATACACCTTCCTGTTTTACAATTTTTTATCTGTACAAAGCAATGTGCCTCTACTTAAGTTTTAAGGTACCCAATATAAAATAAAGGTTTTGCAACATTTAGATAAGAAAATGTCATAATATTTCTAATGATGAATCCTCAAAAACCGAGTTATTTTTCCTGTTTTCGATTAGAGGTGCTTATTATTTTAACTGACATGCAGCGCATGATTTTAATTTTACTGAATTTTTCCAAAAATAATGTTTCAGCAATTTCAATAAGCAGTCTATAAGACTGCATAGAAAGAGCGTACTATCAAGACATCAATTTTCGATTATAGTTAACTTGATTATGTGGAAATAGTTGCATATATTAAAAAACTACATTGATATATATTTAAACTTTTGCTATACTACCTCGTATTTCATCAGAAATAAGTGTTTTTCTGGCAAATACTAAGAACTGAATTCAATGATAACAGTTTACTGCATTTAAGAGAGCTTGAATGATTTGTCGACGATGCTTTAGGCACGATCTTTCCAACAAAACTGGGAATAAGATAATCGAGAAATCAATTTGGTAACTTTCAACAGTTTAGTAACTGACTTCTCGGAAGATGAAACAGATTTATGTACAAACTGTTTTAGCATGGTTATTAACTATTATTATAAAGTATGCTCACTTTTTTGTTGATGACTTACTTTTGACCAAATTCGACGTTACTAAAAAATAAAAAACTTCAAATATAACAAGATCATGGGTCTAGGGTTTACATATTATACATATATTCTAAACATTCTAGGTTAAAAAAATATCTTTAAGGTCGCTAAAGCAGTATCATATTTATGTCAACCATAAAGGAGGCATGATTTTATAAAGCAATACTACATTAAATAATTCATACCATATAATCGCAATAAAAATACGCATTTTCCATAATAATACAAATAGCAGATATTTTCGATTAATTTAAGTACAAATAGTGTAACATGGAAGTATTAAAATAATCATTATGATTGAGACTAGTAAAATAGTGTCAGGAAGTAAATATTTTAGGTATCTGTTTATTTTTAAGACTCTTTTTCCAGGATTTTCAGGTTGGTAGACACACTCCGACAGATTATATTAAGACCTGACCGGTATGGCTTTGATATTAATTAATCTTTTAAGTGTCTGAGCACTTCCAATATACACTCTTATATTTAGAAATATAGAGTTTATTATTATCGAGACATCTATTATCATTGATAGTTAATTCAAGAGCAGAGAATAGACCCAAAAAGTGAAGTATACAAGGGAAGTTGACACAATACCAATTAATGATTGTTATTAATATACTGAGTAAATTTGAGTGGTCCAAAGTTTGACCCTTGTGTTACTCCCCAGATTACATAGGGAGTTTCGGGATAATAACTACTGTAGACAACTCACAAATTCACTTATTGTCCTGGTATGATTTAAATGAACAAAACCAAAAGCTACATTGATAATTCAATCCATATGTAATTGTGAACAATATTAAATTATTTGAATAGTTTCTGTAGGTCTATTTCACAGATATATTTTAAATATTTAATATATTTAAACGGTTTGTACCACCATATTGGCTAAAAAACGTTAATATGCTCACATCCAAACTATCCTTTTCAGTAAATTTTAACAAGTAATTTGTTCAAAGTTGTTTCAACTATAATCTCAAACAAAACAGGAGTAAGATAACAAAAAAGTTCATCTGGTAAATTTTAATAGTTTAGTAACTGATTTTCCGTACAGTCTTGTGTCTAGTTAGTTCTAAGTGTTGCTGTAGTATGGTAAAAAACCAGTCGATGCTAATAATATTAATTGTTAATGAAAACAATATCTCGTGTGAGCAACATCGAAGATATAAAATGCGTTCTATGAGAAAATGAATGCTAATTTTTACACATGAATCAATTAGCAACAGCAAATTAAGGCCATAAGTACAGGTAATGGATCAGTATCACGTGTAACGATAATTTTAATTCGAAAGCTTTATGTATAATTTTCTTATATCGTGGAGGAATGTTGCAGGTAGTTCACGTTACACGGTAACCAACAATTTAGGTGCGACTTTTTTGCATTTCTGGTAAATTGAATATTATAGCATAATTTTCTAATGGATCATAAATAATGTGGTCGATAATTTTGTGCTGTGGTAAGATTTGAAATAAATTATGGAGCAATGGTTAAGATTTTATGAGAAAAAACATCTCTAAAAGAGATGCTCTTTTAAAGACAACTTTTCAAATAATAAACTGTTTGCCCAATGTCCCGATTTAAGCCTAAGTTAGGACATCTGCTTATTCAGTTTTTTAAATGCATATATTAAAAATATTACAATACATTCGACAAGAATTTAAAATATATCATCATGAAATATAAATGTAGTAGTTTGGAAACTTTAAGAAAATGTTATCTTATACGGGTGTCCCCCTAGTGGGTATTTGTTCCTTAACTCTGTAACTATTACAGATAGAAATAAAAATTAACACAAAAGATCCTCAGCTTTCATCATTGCATACTCTAAAAATAATTTTAGTCATACAGGGTATTTCGATTTGGCTGGGTAGTAATCAACTTTGTTAAGTTAAATTAAACACCCTGTATATTATTACATATTTGGTTAGTGAACGTCAAGAGCTTTCCAATGAACTATCATAACATGTACTTTGTTTGAGTAGTTCAGGAATTATTTGAAATTATGTAGAAATTTTGACGTATTACCATTACAAGAGACGTTGTATTCGTCTAATTTGAAATATTATCGAATGTTTCGATACGGTAATGAATTACAATAGAAAAGTGCTTTCAAACCATGTATCCGGTTTTAGATTTCTTTTCTACAGGATGTCCATAATTTTGTGTCGAACTTGAAGATATAAAAACCTCAATAACGTTGTTATTTCAAATGGAACACTCTGTATGTTATTTCATATTCGATCGGAAAATTTTAAGAGCTTTCCGATGACCTACCATACTTCATATTTATTTTCAATGGTTTTGAAGATATGGTCATTTATGGCCAAATTTTGAGAAACGAAAAACGTAAGTGCCCTATTTTGACACATTTTATGCAAATGTTAAATAATCAATAAATAAAAAAGTTAGTAGTTTGATGCTCTTGTTATAAAATTGCTCCAATAGCAATCTATGAACAAGTACATTACCTTATAATAATTAATAACTATTTAGAGTTCGCTGATTTGTTGCCCAAGACAAATAATGGTATTTCTCTAAAGAATAATATTCCACCAAATCAGGAACAGGGAGAATTTACTAATTTTTCTAATTAGAAATTTTTGAAATAAGTATGTATTAATTGAAATACACACATTGCATATCCGAGAAAATACAATAGAACCAATTCAAACAAAATGCACTGACTTTAATTAACAAATAATAAAATGGTAACAATTAACTTAAATTATTATTCTAACAAATGTTCAATGTGTTGACCGTTTTGATTTGCGCACAAATGAACTCTATCTTGGAAAGATCTAGTGACATTCATTAACATTTGGGGAGTAATTGTATTGAATGCATTTGTTATTTTATTTTTCAAATCATTGACGTCTCTGGGTTCTTCTTGATAAGCTATGTATTTAATAGTACCCCACAGAAAAAAAATCTAAACTTGTAAGATCGGGCGATCTTGGAGGCCAAGTCACTGGACCACCTCGACCAGTCCAGCGTTCTGGGAAATTTTCATTTAGGTACTCTTTTACCTCAGCGTTATAATGCGCTGGTGCACCATCGTGTTGAAACCATTGTCTAGCTATGATATTTAGTGGTATATTTAGTAATAGGTCATCTAATTCATTTCGCAAGAGATTTAAGTATTTCCGACCTGTTAGATGTCCTTCAAAGAAATATGGTTCGATAATATGTTGGCCCACTATTCCAATCCATACATTCACACTGAAACGATTTTGTGTATCAACTTCCCGAATTATTCTTGCGTTTTCTGTCGCGTAATAATGAAAATTGTGACTATTAAATCGGCCGCAGTTACAAAATGTAGATTTGTCACTAAAGTTAAAAAGGAGGATCTTCATTCAAATTCGTGCCCAATCACAGAATCTTAGTCTATTCTCAAAATCGAGGTTTGATAACTTCTGGTGGCGTTGTATATGATAGGCATGGAATTTATTTTTCTGTACTACCCTATTTATCACATTCTTTGAAATATCTAGTTGGTCAATGAGGTGCCTTACACTTACATTAGGATTTTATACAATGGAAGTGCAAATTGCAAACTGATTTTCCTTTCTACTAACCTCATGAGTTCTTGAATAGTTTTTATATTTAATACTTAATGTTGCTTGAAATGTAGTTTTCAGCCTTTCAAAAGCACTCAGTTGTGGGTGTCTTCTATCTGGATATGTAGCATAGGACATTCTAGATGCTAATAATGAATTTTTTATTGCCTTCTCAAAATATATAAAGCATATCAACTAATTCATTATCGTGAAATTTTTTTTAATAATTATTCGTTATATTAAACGCACAAAACCACAACTACTAATTGTCACAACTGTTACAATCAATTATGACTTCTGGCAGTCTCTTATCTTTTGTTTCCACGGCTTACTTGAAAACAAGAAAATATCTTAGATTTGTTATTTTGTTCATTAATAATTCAATACAAATTTTGAAAATCTATATTTATTTGCTAATTCCTCATAACTACATTAAATTTGACATATTTATTTTTTATTTTATGTATGAAAAAAGTTGCTCTTTTATAATTTATCAATGAACGAATTATTTTATAAAAGAGTTTAATATAGTCAAAATATTATTCTCTTTATTTATTGGTTACGATTTGAATAAAATGTGTCAAAAATAGGGAGCTTTTACTTCTTATTTCTTAAAATTTGGACATATTGTCAAAACTATTGAAAAGAAATATGAAGTATGGTAGGTCATCGGAAAGCTCTTGAAATTCTATAATTGAATATGAAATAACATACAAGGTCTTCTACTTGAAATAACAAAGTTATTGAGGTTTTTAAGTCTTCAAGTTTGACACAAAATTATGGACATCCTGTAGAAATAAATTTAAAACCGGATACATGGTTTGAAAGCCCTTTCCTATTGATAATCATTACCGTATTTTAGATACGGTAATGATTATCAATAGAAAAGGGCTTTCAAAATCATTTGAAAATATTTCATATTAGACGAATATCTCTTGTAATGGTGTACACACGTCAAAATTTCTATACAATTTCAAATAATTCCAGAAGTACTCAACATGTTACGGTAGTACATTGGAAAGCTCCTGACGTCCGCTAGCCAAATATAGAATAATATATAGGGTGTTCTATTTAACTTAACAAAGTTGATTACTATCCAGTCGAAACAAAATACCTTGTGCGACTAAAATTATTTTTAGAGTATACTATGATGAATGCCGAGGAACTTTTGTGTTAACTTTTTTTTCTATCTGTAATAGTAATAGAGTTATGGAACAAATACGCACTAGGGGGACACCCTGTATATTTTTAAGTAAGTACACAAAAATACTTCCATGGTGGCAAAGACTTAAAATTTAGGTAAATACATCTGAGTAAAATAATGTCAGGAAAGGATTTGCAATTGTCAAGGTTCGTGCGAAATTATATCTAATAATTAAATACTATAAGACTCCCCCTACCTATAGACTAATTTATTCATTGTTTAATAATTTTTAACTTCCTTAATGTCATAATTCGTTAAGTAACTTTCGTATACATTAATTATGTAAAAAATTCTTAACTTAGCTGAACACGAGGTATTTTTAATTAATAATTTACATTTCATTTATTGTTTTAAAATACCGTACAGTTTCAAATTTACGAGCCATTTTACCTGAATGGTGGCAATTTTGGTAAAATTGTATTGCTGCCATTAATCTTAATTCTCGACAAGAAATATTAATAAAAAAACTAATTATACAGTCACTTCTTATTTTTGAACATATCGGTCTAATGTTTTGTAAAGCTTTTAGAAACTCATTAAGATGTGAAAAAACACCGTTTGGGGTATGATTATAGTTTTTTTGTATTTAAAATAATTGAGAAAAAAGATGGTGTTAAAATACGAAAAAAAAACTAAGTAATTTAGCGTAATTAATTCTAAGTTTCAAGGCAAGTTTTTGTTAATACACCATTTGCTTCTCATTGCATTGCAAAAAGATCATTATATTATTATTAAATATGATTTGAACGAAACGATACTCGGTACCATTGGATTATACCTTCACATCTTGATACAATATTAGCTATTCATTATTAATATGTTCTTCAATGAGATTTCGCAGCTATTGTAAGTTTTGCATATTCAATTTATAAATTTTATCGTATCAAAGTTTTCCAAAGAAAGTAGTCCAGCGGATTTAAATCTGACGCTGATTTGGGAAAGTAACTATTTCCCTGGTGCTGTTTCTTGGTAATTTGCGATATCTTTGCAGGTGATTTAATGGCGTTTTTTATTTCTTATATCTCCGCAATGCACTGTACTAATATTTTGAGTGTTTTCGCATTTTTGGCAAGATTTAAAAAAATGACAATTTTAAAACAAACTGATACATTCAACGACCTAATGATAATACCTGTGTATATAGGTATGTATATGTGTAATAAAATTCCAGCTACTTTTTCTGGCATAATTCATACCACAACAAATAAAATGCACGACAGCATGTATCCGGTCATTTGATATGCGACTTACTGTAGCAAAAACTCAAATTCATTGAATATAACTAGGTTCAGTATAGAGATTTAATTACGATGAGTGTTTTTGCGAATCTGTGGAATCCAACGAGAGGCGAGTTATAAAGCTGCATAAACTACCGTTATAAAAGTTAGAAAGTATCGGTTTTCCATTCGAATATATGTCCGTTTCCAATCTAGACAAGTTATGTAAGAAATTATTAGAAGCAAAGTTGACATGACGACAATTTCGTAAATATGGCAATAAAGATGGAAATGAGTTAAATTATGGGTGGATTATATGTGAGAAATTCATATCAATCTTCATCTAAAACATAATTGATTACCGATTATTGCTATTTAGAAATCGATATCAATATTAATAATCATCACTACAAAATGACAAGTTTATCGGGTACGGGTCATATACAGGGTGATTTCATATTATGATAGAATAATTTAATGGTTTTTGTGACTTCGAAAGTTTTTTTTTTGGTTAAAAAAGGAAAGGAGAAAATGGTAAAAAGCAGTAACTACACCTTTGTAAGTTATGATGTTACAGGAAATTATTATAATAAAAAATAATAAAAAAAAATTTTATTGAGAAATTAGTTTTTTTTTATGAACGGCAGAAAAAATATTTTGAAGTTGTGGTGTTTGGGCAAGGGTTAGAGACTTTGGTCCTTCTATGTAATTAAGAAGATGCCGCACAAAGGCTGAAATCGCAAGACCAGCTAGACAAAACGTATTTTACATCTTACGCCCAAGCAAAATCCTCTTTGCGAAATTTCATATTAGAGGCGCGATAACAGACTCCTAAAGAATAAAACCTATTTGATAATGATTCATCTTATCAGCACCATCTCAAACCTATGAACATTGGTCTGCAATGGCATAGTCAGATTTCTGTTATCAAATTAGAACGACGCGTGTGTGTGCGCGTTGTGGCATAATTTCCTCATAAGTCATGGATCTTTCTACGACAAGTATCTACTACATCGCGACTAAGATGCGATATGTTACTCTCGAAGACCTAGATGTGGTTCGCACTCCACAATAGGGCTTCGTCCTCGTCTCTTTCCCAATACAAAATATTTTCAAAGGGTTACTTCGGTTAAGAAAACATTCAAGTCTTTCAATTTCATTTTCTTATCTTTTTTAAGCTTTCTGATATATCGGTGGTGCGAACTTTAAGATAATACAATCTTGCCGTTTTTTTAAACAAAGGCATATGCATAAGTTGTTAAGCCAAGGAACTGTTCAAAATGGCGCGGCGGTTTCGAATTTACTTTGTTCTGAGTTTTTTATGCTTCTAGAATTCGTTATATTAACATAATTCTGTTGCCTACTGTATTGGATTACAAAACAACAGAAATATTTCATTAGAAATCTTATTCATACCGTTATTACAATAATTTGCAGGCACTTCTAAGATAGATATTGAACAATAAAATTGCACTGGTTGCAAAATACCTAATTTTAGAGTAATTTTAAAAGTACGTTACTTTTTCTTTTCTCAGTGGAGAGTGATGATATATTTCACTCGAGCACCAGTCCTGATTTAAAAGTTCTATATGCAGATGACGGTAACTTTGATATAAGAGGGCCGATCTTGCTATTATAAAAGCGAATACTAGTGTTGATGAGTTTCATACATTCTGTGTGAGCTATGGTTTGTTAGTTAATATATGTAAAACAGTGTATGTCATTTTTACCCAAAAATATAAATCGTGATTATAGTGCCCTTACAAAAATGATTCGTCAATCTATTAAGCATATGGATTGCATAAAGTTCTTAGTACTGACCTTAGATAAAAAAATGATCTGGGAAAAACATATTAATTTTATAACTTAAAATTAGGTTAACCTGTTTTCTGCTACGACAGTTACCTAATACAGTTGTTATAACAGATATATTGAGATTGGCATATTTTGGTCTCGTACAATCAATCTTATCATATGGGCTTATATTCTGGGGCTCCTCAATCTATCTTGATAAGGTATTTACAATGCAACGTTGTATGGTCTGAATACATCCTCGGACACAGTGCAGAGAAATATTTAAAAATATCGGTATTCTCACACTTCCAGTTTACTTTCACGCCAAATGGCCAAAAACTACTCAAAGAAATGCCACTAGGTTTTTTTTATGCATTTTAAAAACGATATGCATCAAATAATTAGAAATTCTCGAAATAAACAGGGATACGTAGTTATTTAGAGTAATAACAACCATGCCCAACACCTTTTTAAAATGTACTGATCAAAACACCACCACCATGTCGCCAGTGACCTACTATAATCTGATGAAGGGAGGGCCATCGCAGCGCATGACCTAAAGATGAATAATTTATTGGTTATCAGACATACACTGGGAGTGGCCTACAATAATTGTTATCCTATCTACAGAAAAAAACCGCGACGGGGCGAACATGAACATCGCGCACACCAATTCGTGACTGAGAAACCCCTCCGTTACTGATTGCGCATCCAGTAGTACTATTCGCACCTTCGTGATTTTAGGGGTTTAGGAAAATTACATCGAGTGGCCAATTCTTTATCTCTGTTTTTGTTAGTCTTATAGTTTTAGATAAAGAGAATATTTGCAAATCGTTAGAATTTTCGGAAACACCTAATATCTGTACAATTAACTGTATGTATTAACTTAACTAGTTAGTTTTAATCATCTCCAGATGATGCCAACTTGGTTGGCGAAACGCGCGTCAAGTGCAGTATATAGTATTTTGGTGTTTCGTGGAAAACTACGTTAGTGTTATCTTCGCATCAAAATTTCCAACCCATTTCAGGATCTCTTTAATCCTTAATAATTTGCAATTTTAATATTTAGTGGTAGCATATTGCATAATTTTGGGGCTAAGTATTGAAAATGTTTTTGTCTAATTATTTTCTTAATTTTTTCTATTTTGATCTCTTTTTTTTGATTTTTGTATCATTCTATTTGAAACGTATTGACTTACCTATGAGACGGCAAAAAAATTGAAGATACAGTTATTTGAATGACTGTGCTTAAGATGTGATCGTTATTAATTTTGTACAGGGCGTTACTACTTTCTATTTTCTTTCAAAAAAAAAAATAAATATATTATTTAAATTAATTAAAAAATTTATTGTATTTATTTTATATATTATTATATTATATTTAATTATTTAAATATAAAAAAAATGCTATTTTTAGAGAAGATTTATTTTTTATAAGGCTACGACGTTTCCCTCACTAATAACCATCACTAATTGTATTTTTTTTTATTTTTTTCACCGAAGGATTTGATTTGTAATATTTATTTTTTTTGAATTAATTTAATTTGTATATGTAATGTAATGTGAAGATTTTTTAATATTCCTAAATTTTTTTTTTTAAATTTTTTTTATTAAATAATGTATAGAGGAAAATAAATTGAATTTATACAATATGTGTACGTCTCTGAATGTTATGTGTGCGATGGGGGTCACAATTAGATCTCATGGGAATTAGATATCATGGGATTTTCATTTCGGGTTTTTAGATCTCGTGGGACTTTTGAATTTGTCCATTCGGAAAGCCGAACAGATATACTGGTTGAAATTAGATCTCGTGGGAATTAGATCTCATGGGACTTTCTTCTCGGACTCTTTAGATATCATTGGAATTTGAAATCGGTGTTTTTAAGTACGCATCCATGTTAAAACACATTCGGAAAGCAGGACAGATATATGGGGTGATGCGTTAGATCTAGTGGGAAAATAATTTCGGGATATTTAGATCTCGTGGGAATTATATTTCGTGGGAATTAGATCTCATGGGACGCACTCGTTTATTATCCTAACATTTTCATCTGAAACCTCACAATTTACTTGAGGTATACATTCTAGCAAACACCTTGTACTTTTACATTTTGTGTATTAAACCTTAATAACATTTTATTCAAAAGTTGTTATAAAACATAGTTGTTTACCTTAAATGTAACAGTTTTGGCGATCTTAGCAAACACTCTGTATAAAGCTTATGTCTTACTTATTGAGACAGAGACAATATTACGGTTATAATTTTATTATCAATCAAATTTGTAGTCAAAATTATAAGTCTAATATAATACGGCATTATTACATCAATCATTCTAGCGAAAAGGCAAGACATGTAATTAAATATTATTAATCTGTAAATCTTTGCAAATCCGCGATTACCGTGATCACTGTAGAGGTACATAATAAAACGTAATAAAGTGTGGATACCGTGCGATTAAAAAAACCATATCGCATAAAGTATGCTTCTAATAAGGCAAAAAACAAGGCGGAAACTTCCTTACGGGTAGTATTTACCGTAAAATATTAATACACAGGAAGTCTGTTTCAATTAGTTATTCACCTGCATAACGAATTGATATGTGCTGCCCTTTCAAATACAACAAAAATAATTCCACAAAATATAATTATACACGAAGAAACATTTATAATACAATATGTACAGTAAATAAAATGTAACTTAAAATTGTGTATCGTTTAATTTTAAGAATCTAGTGATTCGTACGATATGCAAAAAAATATTTGAGCTAGTTCTGTCACTGATTATGAGACTTATTTATTGTTTCATAATTATGATATCGAAAAGTGATAAAGTGATTTCGAAATTACAAAAATTACTTGAGATTAAATTAAAATTACTAAAACCACTTCAAAACTTACAACAAAATTACTACAAAAGTACAAGAAAGAATTGCTAATTTCGATTTCTCTCTAAGACATAACCAAATAAGTTCAGAATAGAAGTTAATTGCAATGTTGAACAAGTCTACGTTACTAAATGTTATCGTTTTCTCTTTTGTTTCAAATAATAATAAATGTGGATACCAGTTGGCTATGACACCATTTGATAGGCTTATTTTCTAGTTCACTCTGATACGACAATCTCAAAGTACGAAAGAAAATATTGAACACAAAACACACTATCCACGATAAAGAAAAAACAAAAGTTCGCTCTCTTTGTTTCAGATGTTTTTGGAAAGAACTTAAAAGAAAATGATACAAGTATTTTTTAAATGAATTCGGCCTTAGAGAAAATAACAGAGACGTTGCTGCGACAAGATATAAAAAGAAGCAAAAAGTATCACTGGTGAGGCCCACACAAAGGATGCAAATACAATGTTTCGGACTTGTTAGTCCTCATTGGCACGGCAAGGCGACAGACAATATTGCCACGAAGGCAACTATAGTCACCTGCGTCGAATTTTTTACCTACGGATGTAGACTGTGGACACTGTGTTTCGGACTTGTCAGTCCTCATTGCCACGGATATAGCTAAGTTGAAAGGATGGGCACAATTTAGGAAAACGACATAAAGGAAACCACTGACAGGAAGCCAGTCCTTCATTTGTGGCTGCAATTGAAAATAGATTAAAGAAAATATTGAACACAAAATGCACTATCTACGACAAAGAAGAAACAAAAGTTCGCTCTCTTGTTTTCATACATCTTTGGAAAGAACTTGGATGAAAATAGTCGTTTATTTTGAAAGAAGATGGTACAAGTTTTTTTTTTTATAAATTCGAACATATCGTTTTATTTAAAACGAAGAGAAACACTAAATAACATTTATTATATCGAAATTTTTATTTGAGAGGTTCAGCAAGGTGTATATCTTATAAATTTATTATTATCTAATCTATGTATACAAATTATCTACTAATAAACAAATCTAATTTTACAACAAAAAAAAAACAATTGAAATGCGGTAATAAAAGAGACGATAATGTGTTACATAAAAACAGGCAGTCTCCGGAATGTCATCAAATGTTGTTGGTACCCGTTATTTTTCATTTGCAAGTAAGGTGTTTACAAACATAGTACGATACCAGTGCGCAGTTATTTTAAATACATTAAGGTCGATTTATGCAGACACATTTAGCATTCATCATTTAAGTTTAACATTTAGCATTTAAATGGAAGATTTAAGCATGTCAATACGCATTTATATACAATTTATTTATAACTATCATTTAAGAAGCATCCAATGAAATTTAAGGTTTCTACTCCTGCCCAGATGATGGCAACAAATAAATAATTGGTTTATGGATTTGTAACCTAACCTCACATGTATATGCATGCGCAGTACTACTGTCATTTAACATTTAATCTAAAAGTTAAAAGTTGGCCAACTCTTAAATGTAAAATGTAAAATGCTAAATGATAAATGTGCTGCATAAATTGGTTCATTAAGTTATGTACTTTAACTCATAAATGTTAAATGCTAAATGTTAAATCTTAAATGATAAATGTTAAATGTGTCTGCATAAATCCACCTTTAACCTATTAAAAAGAACTACTTGTAATAACAGCTTTCGGTCGTTGCCGAATTATTAAAATGAATAACTAGCAAGCTACTTTTTTCTTCTTTTCTTAACAAATATGTTAGGAACCTACAATTGTTCTTTGTCTTTATGGTGATAAAGTAGGGCAAATAGATACAGTATTTGTTTGCTGAGCCCGTGGATAGTACAAAAAACACTAGTCTTCGGTCGCACGTTTGATCATCAACTCAACTTTTTGTGGCAATCAAGGAAATGTAAACGAATTCTATCTATGACTATGACTATTCACCACTATACTTTCACTTTTCAAAAAAACAATTTAATCAAAAACAGGGTGGTATGGACCGTGATAAATGCGCTTTCTTAATATCTACACATATGTTACTGTACTAAAAATGCCGAAGAATAACCACTCTTAAGTTACGTCATGGTATCTTCTATTTTTAATAGAGCTCTACCAATCAGACAAAGTAATACCTTTAGATGATATTCTGTAAACTGTAAAATTGCAAGTGTTTAATTTTAATAACCTTTTTGAACGAATACCTTGTACGTAAAAAAATGCAAGCAGCAATTTAAAAATATATATTATATAAATACTGTGTTTAAACAATCATAGGACTCGGATCCGGGATAACTGTTGATTATTTCGCGAGTGTGCAGTCGCAAATTTCCAGGTCCATATCAAGACTATTTTTTCAATGGGGAATATTCATTGATCTGACGTGAAAGTTGGTGTGCTTATATTTTGAAAATATATTATATATTTTTTAATATATTTGGTGCAGAAAAAATTAATATAGTTTTTTCTGCATCAATAATAATCGTACTATTCTGCGGTTGGCTCCTTGTGAAACTTATTAAATATTTTAAATAAAAAAAAAATTTGCTTTTAAATGTTTCAAAATTGTATTTCATTAACGTGTTTCGGCTTTTAGGCCCTTTCCAATGTCTGAGAGGCTTACAATTTTCTTTGTTTATTTAAAATATCAATAATAATCTTTTACTTTTATTCTACTTTTCTGTTTGCATATATCTAATTCTTAATTTTGTGCTATTTTCGTATGAGTGGATCCTAGTGACGGAGTTGAGACAAAATCGGTCTCAAAGATGTTTCGTTTCATTTTTAAACGAAAAAAAAAAAGTTAAATTAGTTTCTGCCAATAGATAAAAGTCTCAGGGACACATCGTGTTATAATACATGATCGACTATCGGGAGGTAGCAGCGAAAGATGCCAAGTTTGTACGACCGAATCACCAATTAACATTACTTTTCCAAAGTACGTCCTCACATGGCTACTTTTTTAACTGAATCGTTTAATTTTTTTTAATTTTCATTTAAAAATATGGAAGCCGATCAATCGCAAAACTGATGAAAATGAAAGACGATCCACCACACTCTAGATCAGAGAAGCATATTATAATATTGTCGGGAAGGAAGAGGGCTTCATAGAATCTCCGAAGGTGCGATTGGTCATCTGAAAACTGGAAAGGTGTCAAGTGATCCAGGGAAAGGAAACGTTATTTTGTGTGTTTATAGTCAAATTATATTCGAATAGTTTAATTACAAAAAAACGTCTTTTTAAATTGATCGAAAATGAAAAAGAAATTAAAACATAGAAAAGTGTAAGCACTATAAAATAGTTATTTCAATTTAAAGATAAAATTTTTCATAATTGCGTTACTAAGCGCAAACTAGGGAAATCACCAAAAATTTGTTACTGGCAAGATGGTACTTCTATTATTCTGTTGTGATTCCAGTTCTTGCATTTTTGTTTGCGTATTTGATTTAAAATCTTCTAAAAGCATACAAATATGGAAAAAATGTAGAAGGTAGATCATATAATTTATCTGCTATATTTTTACAATAATAAACAAATGAAAAATGAGGTTACGGTTAAAAATGTCAAATCTGGTACAATACCATACAACAACAGATTATGAAATACCCTAAAAATAAGCACATTTATTTGAATTTAAAATAAAGAAGAAATAAGTGTGTATTCTATTTTTAAATAAGGAGCATGCTCAGAACACAGTTCTGCAATCCTTGCTTCATTTAACGGATTTAAACGTAATTGTGAAGTTTCATTTTAGTTGCATATGAACCTCAACTTTTGATAAGCTCTCCAAGTAAGTTGTAGAGCCGTGAAGAAAGAATATCGTTTCGTTCTCGAGTCAACATGTACGCACGCAGACTGATTCGTGTTGTCAGACATTTCCTAAAGAGATTTCCAGGAAGGGGCATTGGAAGGCGAAGAGCAATAGAATGGCCTGCTCGTTCACCGGATTTCACTCCTTTAATTATTTAAAATCTGTTGTTTACAACAGACGGAATCAATAGTTGAATATGATCTGCAGTAGCAAGCAGGTTAGCAGGAATAAGACCAATAAGTTTGGCATAGTAAGGACCCAGTGTTTCAGGCGTTGGTAAACTAAACAAATTTTAAAATGAGAAGTATCGGGAAGTCTGGTGTATGACTTTATAGATACACAGTATATGTATCATGTAATAGAGACTGTCAGTTAGGCAAAAACATATAAAATCTTGTACAATTTTTCGACTACTCTCTCGATATTTGTGAAATTGTCATTCGTAATTATGAATTCTCCGTGTTATCCGAAAATGAACTTTCTCCCTTTACATAAATGAGACTTAAAGTTTTAGTATTAAAAGTTTACTATTTAAATCTCATTTGTATTGTTTCGCAAATCGTTTTACGTACACTTTAAGCCATTTTCTCATTATAAAAGTATGCAAAACAAAAGATGATTACATTCAATAAAATAATAATTATTATTATTCATATGATAAACCTATTTGATACGTTAAAAAATAACCATAATAATATTTATCATTAAATATATGTTATTGTTACTATTAAAAAACAGTACCTACGCCAAAAATCAAAACAAATTGCAAAACATGCTTATACAGGGTGGAGCATGATAACGCATCGGGTGGAACTTTCAAAATATAGGTAAATAATAAAATTTAATCTAGGTTTATGTGAAATATCAGAATTATTTTTGTAATTTTAAATTACAGAACCCTTGAAAACGTATATTTTAAATTTTTATAAGCCTACTGCGTTTTTTGCATTCAATAATATATCGCTAATAATAACGAAAAACAAAAGTCAAACAGTCAAGTATGTCAGTCACATTGACGAACTCAGAATTTAATACCCTATCCAAAACTGTAAATATATACAGGGGTCATGATAAAAACTGCAAAAATTGCTAGCATTTCCGTTGAAAATAGAAATGATAAATACTTTTTTTATGTCAAATCTCTTTTTATTTGTGTATTGACTATATATAACATCCTTTTTCTAAGTTAAAAATCAAACAAAAAAAAAAGCAGGGGAACCATATCTCACTGACATCCAGTTTATTAGTGTAGATAATTGGATAATAGATACGCAAGAGCTTCTGGATATGTTTCCTAACATGGTCTGGTCTTGCATCTCTTTAAAAATATGCCGGAGGCGGCAGTGTCAAAGACGGAATTAGTCGAAATAGAAATATAAGCATGTAATACAAGTGCGACTGAAATTAGTGCCCAGCGGTGACAGAATAATAAAATGTACAATTGGACACACGAATAAAAAATAAAAGTTATGGAGATGAACTGTAGGCGATGCACACTAACATAATGAGATTTAATATATGCTATGGACATGTGCGAGGAATGCTAGAAGAAAGACGGTCAAAGAGAAATTAATGGATATCTAACTCGAGTGATCAAAGGAAAAGATGCAGACCAAGAAGAAACTCAAAGCAAGAAGTTGATGAAGCAATGATTACCAGAGATTTAGGATATGATCGATTGAGAGACGTGCTTAGCACCTGGGATGCAAGGCAGAAGTCGTAAAAGACTCGCACAAAAGAAAAAAACATGTCGGACTGTGTTTTTGATGGTAGAGCGCATAAAATTAATGAAATCCCATGGTAATATCTTGGAGAAGTTTAAATTGACCGTTATAAGTCTTAAAGAGGACGATTTTGTTGCAAATCTTATCCGCTGGAAAAAACAAGTTGAGGGAGGACTGTCATCAGTGAACCTATGGATTAGATGTTAAAGATAAAATGTTAACATGGAGACGGATTTCTGAGGGATATACAATGTTAAAATGAAATTTACCAGGCAGTTACAGGAAAAGTTTGAAAACCATAAATACCATTGAATGGTGTCTCTCTATTTATTAGGGTTTTATATTGCATTTCCAACAGCATTTATTTGTAAATTTATTATGTTGTTCATATATATTAATTATTTATTATAGTTAAAACCAAATTACCTATAAAAAATTTTTCTAACTTTTGTATATCAAATATAAATAACTTGTTATAAATAAGAGTACATCTGAAATTACAACTATGATTTTGAGGCAAATTTTTACAGTTATGATTTTAATTTGTTGATGTTGGTATGTATATCTTTTATCATTTTCTCGTTTTTCCTTTTCGGAGTCAGATTCAACAAAAAAATCTAAAATATCAGGCAGCTTATATCAATACAAAAGTAAATATGTCGATTATGTAGATCTTTTAATATACTCACGATATATACCGTGTGTCCCAAATGATCTCGAAAACGGTAAGGCTACAAAGTCGGTTAAATGGGATGTTTTAGCAAATTTTCTGCTGTTTCCAAGTCCATTAAGAAATCACGGCTAGCTGAAACCGTTTTGAGATTTTATGTTTTTGGCTGTAGCCAAGCTATCCTTGGTCAGACAAGTTTTAGACTTTTACATTATTACGACACTTTTTGGAGACTAATATTTTGTTCTAGAAACGAACTTTTGTTTTTCTTATGGCAGCCATATTGGATTTTTCGTGTTCCAGATTGGGCTTAAAAAGAGCTTTCAAATGATGTATCACAATCCAAGGAAAAATTGTTTTTCAAGGGACTAATTTAAGAAAAGTTCTCCATTGCTTAACATGACAAAATAGTAGGCAATAGAAAATCAAAAGGTTTTTGTAAAGCCAAAGACAAGGAAGTTGCTTATTCAGACGGCGACTAATTATTATCTATGTACTTCAAATCTACTGTAAATTGCTTTATTTGTACAATTTTCTAAAAGTATCCATTTTTAGACATCATTAAGGTTTTATTTGTCATAAAATTATCAATAAAGTGTTCAAAATTTGAACAAAGAAATCCTTTTCATCAAGGACATTCTTGCATGCAAAGTAGTCAGTAATTAGTGAAATTTGAAATTGCTTTTCTAAAAATGACCAAATTCACACATATCTTTCAGTAAAATTTAGTAGGTTGTGGTTTAAAACAAATAACAAACATTACTGTTAGTTGACAATTGTTCACTAAATAGTAGTGGCATTATTGTAAATTGTTCAAAAATATTTATTATTACTGTTCAAGCATGTGATTATTTCAAAATGGCGCATAAATTCTCAAATGGCTTCCCACTGGCGGTTTTTCTATAGGGTCATTTGGTCAATGACCTCCCACATACAAATAAAAAAATAGAGCTATTCATTTTCTGAAGTTTAAAAATATGTAATATATATATTTTTAATATTCTTAAAAAAATATATTAAAGTTTCTAGTTCATTCTATGCACAATACTATTCAAATATCTAGATCGCAGGATTATGTATCCCCTCTGAGCACCGAGCCTCTACATTCATATTCATTACATTATTCATTTATAGAATTTAAAAATCTTGGGTCAATCCACAACTTGTCCTCAAAGCTAGCTACGGACCGAATTTACAAAGAATTAAAGTGAAATAGACATATGCGCGAATCGTCAGAAAGCAAAAGAGACAGAAAACACTGCTGGGGACAATGTCCCTGACACATTTTATGGAAACAGTAACGCACGAATTTCGCTAGTAAAGCAGTCTTAATGCTGACTAGGTACGCGTTGGTCGGTAAATACTGTCGCGTTGTTTTTAATGTTTTTATTTGTGAACATTTTATTAGTAAATCTCTACTTGTCGTGAAATTAAGTAAAACTGTTTTTGGTGTTTACTATTAAATATGAGTGTTGTACAAAATATACTAAAACTGAAAGATGGACATAAGTTGGGTTATGAAGACCGAGTGAAATTCAAAGGTGGTGGCCGTCCAAAACCTAATATGACGATAAAGCAAACATCTCTTGATAAGAAAAAAATAAGTTAATAGGTATTTTCCAAATTCAATGTACGATTTATCCGAGTGGATTTGCGGATGCGAGGTAAAAAATGCATTTTTTTGTTTCATGCCTGTTATTTGGTGATGATCCTGATCCTATATGGTCCAAAATAGGTGTAACTGACTTGAAACATTTAAAAATAAAAGTACAAGTAGTTTTTGTGTTTAGATACGTTTTAGACGGTGTTGTATGTGAGAGATTTTAGAAATTTATTCAGCCTCAAGGAACGACATCGCAGCATTTGACAGATGTAATTTTAACAGAGTTAGAATGTCTGAAAATTAATGAAAGTCCTGAAAAATTGAGAGCACAAAGTTACGATGGAGCATCAGTAATGAGTGGTGCTTTTGGAGGTGTACAAGCCAAAATTAAAAAAAGTTATCCTTCAGCAATTTTATTCATTGTTACGCTCATCAACTAAATTTAATTTTACAAAAAGCATCAAGTCGGGATAAAAGCATAAAAATTTGTATTGCTAATTTACATAGCTTTTCTTCATTCTTTGGAAAATCGCCAAAAAGAACAGCCGTGTTAGATAATGTTGTTAAGGTGAGATTACCTAAAGCGGTTCCAACACGATGGAATTTTAATACAAAGTGCATAGAGACTGTTTATACCTATCGAACAGAATTATTAGATTGTTTAGAAAAAAATCATTGATAATGAATCAGAAAACAACACTCTAAACCAAGCTATTGGTTTAAAAAACTACTTACAAAATGAACATTTTCGTTACTGGTTAAATTTTTTTCATTTAGTTATGCCTCATTGTGATATATTGTTCAATCAATTACAAAAAGTAATATCGATGTCATAACAGTAAATAAGTGTATTGGCGTTTTTAACAGTAAAATTGAAGACATCAGAAATAAAATTTTGAATAACTATTTGGAGGAGACATCCATGCAGTCTGCCCAGAGATGTAAAACGGAAGAATCAAAAAGGAGAATTTCATTAGAAGTTTGTGATATAATTACATCTGAGATCAAAACCAGGTTTGGCTTCAGTAATCATTTAGCAGTGTCTCAGTTATTTCACGCAGATCGATTTAAAGATTATAAAAAAAAGCTTTCCTCGAGATATGTTTAAATTAGTTAAAACGGAGTATCCAGTCATAAATCATTTGAAACTTAAAACTGAATTAGAAGTATTATATAGCCGAGAACATTTTTCCAATAGTGAAGGTGCAGTTGCTTTGTTACAGCTTTTTATTAACAATAATTTGTGCAATACTTTTTCTGAAAGTGTCAAACTGTTAAAAATCTTGTGTACTCTCCCTATGACTACCGTCGAAAGTGAACGTTGTTTTTCCACCTTAAAAAGAATAAAGACATTTTTAAGAAATACCATGGGTCAGGAAAGGTTATCTTCTTTAGCTATGCTTACCATAGAAAGGGCATTAATAAAGAAGATAAAAGACTTTAATGAAAAAGTAATTGACCACTTTGCATCTCAAAAAGACCGGAGGATCTACTTGGAATTTAAATCACTTTAAAAGGTAGGTAATACAGTAAACTTTTCTAATTGACCTCCCTATCTCTTGACCCACGAACCGCCACTGCGGCTTCCTATCTAGAAACATTTCCGGAGAGAATGCAACCACATAGAACAGTTTTTGGCAGCCTATCGTGAACTTCTAGAAAATCAACATTTACCCGAGATAAGACAGCTTTTTACAGAACAAGAAATAAACGAATTGTGGTTACAACAAGATGGCTGTCCTGCACATAATACTAATAATGTTTGACGGATATTGCAGGAAAATTTTGTTAACCGCATAATTTTAGAGGACCAGCATTGTGGCCTCCCCATTCGTCTGATATAACCGCTCCTGGATTTTATTTGTGGGGTACGGTGAAAAATGAAGTGCATGATTTTGAAAGCCCGGAGACTATCGATATTTTGGAAGACAGAATTAGGGACGTTTTCGGCACAATAAATGTCAATACTCTCGGAAGAGTAATCACCTCAGTTACGCGTAAATGCCAAAAATATATCCAGCTAAATGGAGGCCATATTGAACAATTTTATTAAATCTTCTTACGTCTTGTCTACTATCATTTCTTCTCTTATGTTAATTTGCTGTTATTAAAAAAATTTTCTCCATATCGATTCAGTATTTTAACAGAAAATTAAAATTATTTAAACATGTCAAACTGGTAACCTTAATATTACTGTTAATTTTTACTAGGTATATCCATGAAATCAAAATGACTTTTTCATTTTCCATGGCCTACTATTTTGTTTTGTTAAGCAATGGATAATTTTTCTTAAATTAGTCCCTTGAAAAACAATTTTTCCTCGGCATGTGATAATCATTTGAAAGATCTTTTTATGCGCAATTTGGAATACAAAAAATCCAATATGGCTGCCATAAGAAAAACAAAAGTTCCCTCGGATATCTCGAAAACAAGAGAATAACGAACATTCGTTTCTACACCAAAATATTAGTCTCCAAAAAATGTCCTAATAATTTAAGTCTACAACCTGTCTGACCAAAGATTACTTGGCTACAGCTAAAAAAGAGGAATTTCAAAGATTTTTTGGAAAATTTCAAAAACGGTTTCAGTTAGCCGCGATTTCTTAATGGATTTGGAATCAGCCTAAAATTTGCTAGAACTTATCCCATTTAACCGACCCACAGTGTTTCAAAAACGATTAATTTTGGCCAAAAATAAAAAAAGCAAGTTTCCTGGAATCAAACCAAATTATATGGAAATGCTAGTAGGACAATTACAGTACTCAGATATGTAAATATTTGCCACTATAAAAATTTATTCAATCACGTATAAGCCTTTAAACAGCGAAGACCTTTAACTGTTTTCTGTTGTGCAATTAATGGTAAAATATTTCCTTTCCATTTTGTTGCATTTTTCGGAATTGGGGACGTGCAAGTACTTGGGTAACAATTCAAAAGAAAGCTGAAGGTATGTTTTTTAATGTGCTTATGATATTTTGTAAATACGTTAATCCGTTTTCCTGCGTTAAAATTTTAATTAACTGCTTAGTGGAATACACTGTTATTTTTTATTTAAATTTTTTATTTGAGTTATAAAAAAATTTCCTGATTTGTCCGCAATTTTTGAGTACTTATTTTAAAGCTTCAAGTACGTTGCTTAAGCGCATACTGTCACATTTTGCTTTTAGCCGCTTTTTTGTGTTTCATCAATATTCGATATATTTATAGAATATCTTAATTTCATCCAAAATTATGTCTTTTACTCAGTCAAAATAGTAAAACTTTAATGTGTTGTATTTTTAGCCAAAATTAACCTTCATTGAATCACTGTGCGACCTTGTACAGGGTTATTCATTATAAATTACCCACCTAATTATCATGGTTATTATTGCCTATAGAAAAAAAAGTTCTAAATAAAAGTTATGTGGTTATGACTGAATTTTGTTAAAATGCTATCAAAAGTACAGTAACGTGCAGATTTTGGGGGATACAAAAAAAATTATATATTTTTTTAAATGGGATACCCTGTATATCATTAAATTTTTGGAATGATCCTTTGTTCCCGATTTCAAAAATATATCATATGTTACCCCTACCATATACCGTTTTTGAGTTATTAAACTTCAAATATCCTAGTTAAACTAGTTACTGTAAATATGGAAATGTTAACATTATTAAAGTGAGTTAAAAAAATGACAACTATTATGTTTGATAAGTGACATTTCTTTAATGAAATAATCAAAATGGTTTACAGTGAGGAAGAAAAAGTCCAAATATTTACTTGTTATATACAACATAACAAAAATAGACGTGCAGTAAAAAGAGCATATAGGCTGTTGTATCCAAATCGTCCAACACCATCAGAAAATACGTTAAAAAATATTTACCGAAAGATGAATAATACCTCCAGTTTTAGTAGAAAAAAGCGTGTAGTTCAAGCAAATCAGGAAGAACAGCTAGATATACTGCTTCATTTCGCAAATAGACTTTTTGAAACATTGTATTATTATTTAGAAAATTCTGATTGTAGTATAAATGATGCAGTCGATCAATTAGGTACAAGTTATTCCAAAATCCAACGTACGTTAAAAAATAACAACTACAGACCATATAAAATTTTACCCGTACAAGTTTTAACAGAGGCTCATAAAAGGAAAAGGCTGGACTTTTGCCGCCAGATGATTCAAAAGTTGGATGAAGATCCCGATTTTTTTACTAAAATATTATGGACTGATGAATCATCCTTTTCTACGGCAGGAGTTTTTAATAGGAAAAATCGAAGGTCGTGAGAAAAGAAGCACACCAGAAAAAGATTGGTAAAACAAATAAAAAATCAGGAAGAAAAACTGTTAGCGTTTGGTGTGGAATTTTCAGAAACAAAATTGTTGGGCCTATATTTTATGATTATACTTTAACTAGCGTTACCTATCTGGAAATAATACCCAGAAGCAAAAAAATCTTTTGCAGAATTTTCCGGAAGCCGAACTTGATGATATGATTTGGATGCAGGATGGGGCATCTCCGCATAGTGTCTTACCCGTTCGAGATCATTTGAATAATGTATTCCCAATATGGATAGGAAATAATGGACCTAATAAATGGCCACGTAACTGTGCGGATTTGACCCCTATGGATTCATTTCTTGGGGATTTCTAAAAAGGCATTGTTAATAATAATAATAATAATAATAATATTCAATTCATTAGACAGGATTCGACTTGAAATAAACAATCTGAATGTAAATAATGAAGCCATTTCCGGTGCAATTATAAATATAAAAAGACGTTATCATTTATGCATTGACAATAATGGTGGACACATCAAACATCTTTTATGAGTTATCATTTATTTATATTTAAATTTCATAAATAAATCTTTGTTACTTATCTATTTTGTATAAATATTTGGTTTTTTTCTTCCTCACTGTAAACCATTTTGATTATTTCATTAAAGAAATGTCACTTATCAAACATAATAGTTGTCATTTTCATAGCTCACTTTAATAATGTTAACTTTTCCATATTTACAGTAACTAGTTTAACTAATATATTCGACGTTTAATAACTCAAAAACGGTACATGGTAGGGGTAACATATGGTATATTTTTAAAATCAGGAACAAAGGATCACTCCAAAAATTTTATAATATACAGGGTATCCCATTTAAAAAAATATATTATTTTTTTGTATCCCCTGAAATCTGCACGCTACTGTACTTTTGATAGCATTTTAACAAAATTCAGTCATAACCACATAACTTTTATTTAAAACTTTTTTTCTATAGCCAATAATAACGATGATAAGGGGTAGGTAATTAATAATGAGTAACCCTTGCAACTCATGGTTTCCGAGTTCGTAATGGTAAGCATCGAATTTGGGACACGGTATTATACAATAACAAATTTTACATTTTGCAGAAGATCTAAAAGGCGGTCTTGTACGAAGATGAAGAGTTTATGATATATAAACAGCAATACAATTGCTTAATAATAATAATTATAAACACGTGCGGAGCAACAACCAACATTTTTGTTGTATTGTTTTTATAAACATGACAATATGAAATGTGACTACCGCGACCTTTCACAGAGAACCACCCTGTACAAGCAAACAACCTCACACTGGCGCAATAATAAACTACGATTTCGCAAAATACCATATACTGGCATTTACAGTGATAGTGAAATTATTATATTTTACCACAAACTTTCTATCCTTTAATATCGGAACTATAATAGCACAGCTGATGCACAATAACAATGCCGGCGGTGGTGTTACAACACTCTGTATACGCCGGGGAGGACGCGGCCGCACTCTTTCTTTTTTTTTGTTCACACACCTGTACGTGAACGCAGGCAAGGTACACGCTCTGTCGCCGCTTCGTGCTCACTGACTGCCGTGGTGTGCATTTTGTTTGATTATGGAGGGGCCCCGAGTCTCTCTACTATCGCTGGTTAGTTTCCCTGCCTTGGGAATGGGTTCCATGTACTACCCGATCACTTTTTTACCATTGCATACCAATGTTATACCTGTTTCGACTCAAAAAGGATAATAATAATTCAAAATTCTAGCCAACACGAGAGAAAAAACGAGAAATTAAATGTAAAGTGGTTAATGCTGTTATCAGTTTATCAATCATCATTTATCACACATATCAATAGAAACAATTTTACCAGTTGCCATTTTACGTATCTATACATGTTATAATTCGTAATAACTTTTAAGGTTTAATTTTTATTCTGTCGGTGGCTTTTCTGCACTTATTTAATAGTTGAAACTGGAATATAATTTGGAAACAACTTTTTTCTAATTGGGATTCTCGAAGGTAAAAGTTAGTACTTTACTTGTTTTGTTCTAAAATGAAGCTCAATTAGCTATACAATGTTTCTAACAATTGGTTTTCGAAAAACGTACAAATTCAGAGATAGTTAATAGTAGTCCGAATTAAGGACGACCTTCACCCATCCGTTTAATGGATGAAAAATATTTTATATTAATTTTAATATGTTATAAAATATATTGTGGGTTGGCTAAAAAAATTCCTGTCAAGACTATGATTAATTAAAAATTGAAAACAATTTTTTTTAAGGAACAAATTATATTCCAATCGAAACTATGAAGCCTATAGAATATGCAAACGTTAGGTTGTCTATTTTTTTTCCTGGCGTAACTATTGGGTTGGCAGGTATAAACAGATAATTCGATACTAGTAATTTACATTCATCTGTTTAATGAATAAATCTTATATCAAATTGCGAACAGAATTATATAGGGTTGTCTGCGAAAAATCTGGTTTAAATTCCGGTTGGCGAGCTTTAAAAAGCGAAATATTGGTGAGAATGAAAATGTGCGACAAAGAGGTCCGAGCAAACTATCTATGATAGTGATAGGTGCAAATATTAAAAAAAAATTTTTTTTTAAATAATTTGTTTGGCCAAAACAAAATTAAAAAATTTTCAAATTCCACGATCTTCAGTATCATTATTTCATTATAAATAAAATATAGAAGATATATTTACTATTATATTATAAATTAGAAGATTCATTTACTATGTACTTACTGTATTCTCCGTACAAAAGTTATTAAATTCAATTATATTTATTTCCTAAAGCAGTGATTTTTTTATAACACGAGGTATGATAACCAACAAAATCGAATGACGCGTTGGTTAGCTCAACTTCATTGTATTTAAAGTTCTTTTTTTTTACGAAAAGCCAACTTCATTAAAATCAATTACAGAATCGTCCAAGTCATACAAAAAACACTTTTTAGCCATTTTTTATCATAATATATTGTCAATTAATAACAGCGATGCGTAGTAGCATGTTCTCTCGATGCGAATATTGAGGTTAACTGCTCCAAAATAATGCTCAGAGTATTTACTAGTCTATCGCTACCCTTCTCAATTGCACGAACAAATAGTATGCGCACTCTCTTTCATCCGATGGGTGAGCCGCGCGCAGCTGCAATGTTGCGTCCTCTTCTATCACACCGGATAGTTTGCTCGGACCTCTTTGTCGCATATTTTCATTCTCACCAATATTTCGCTTTTTAAAGTTCGCCAACCGGAATTTAAACCAGATTTTTCGCAGACATCCCTATATAATTCTGTTCGCAATTTAATTACCTTTATTTTGATATAAGATTTATTCATTAAACAGATGAATGTAAATTACTAGTATCGAATTACCTGTTTATACCTGCCAACCCAATAGTTACGCCAGGAAAAAAATAGACAACCTAACGTTTGCATATTCTATAGGCTTCATAGTTTCGATTGGAATTTATTCCTTAAAAAAAAAATTTCAATTTTGAATTAATCATAGTCTTGCCAGGAATTTTTTAGCCAACCCACTTGCGATATATTTTATAACATATTAAAATTAATATAAAATATTTTTCATCCATTAAACGGATGGGTGAAGGTCGTCCTTAATTCGGATCTTAGACTATAGTGTGACAGCTTCACACCACCGCATGTTTTCAGATTTTTTTAAAAAATAGTACTTTGTTAGTGTTGTAGAAACTAACAAAATCCTTAAAATAGGCACTGTTCACAACGATATAAAAATTTGAGCGTCCAGATTTTTTTAGCAGTACTTAAATATTTACATAAGAAGTAAATATCTATGTATATTTAATCGACGCACGTCCTAATAAACCATTTACTTTACTGAAAATATGAACGTTAGTGTAATACAAATTGGGGTGAATTTATGAAAAGTCGGCAGTTGTGTAATTCTTGCTATACCATTGTAACGAATAATCGTAACCCTTTGTTTTTCCTATGTAACAGAAATTTTTTATCATTATTTTAAAATGAGTATGTAAAAAAATATTTATTAGTCAAGACATAGTTTGTTGCAGGTAGAGAATGTAATATTACTTTTAATCACGCCTAGGTCAGGAGTTCTATGAGGTTCCAATTTAGGACCTCCTTAGTTTTTATTGTTTATTAATGACTCAAGTGGAAGTTGACAATTTTTTGTCGGTTATGATATATTTATTTTTTACTCTGCAATGGAACTGATAAAACCACCATTAAACGCAAGCCCACAGGCTAAAAAAAATTACTGGCAAATTGCTAGTCATTCACGTAACTACACTCACAGTGTTAAATATCTTACATAATTAGCAATTTGTTCACTTTGATACAAGTTTGCCTTGTAGTACTTATTCAGGGTGTTTCTATGTCACGATGAATTTCTCTCGTCAAAAAGAGGAAAATTTTTTTCCTAAAATTCTTTCTAAGCGCTTTGCGATGAAAGTATAACACTAAACAGGCTTTTAAATAATTACTTAGTGATGGTTGAGAGTACCGACTTTAAACGTGGCAGGGAAAATTGTTTTCATATAGTAGCTACGAAGAAAAGTTTTATCAAAAAACGAACTAATGGCATCGTCGGAGTTAGGGCTAGTTGGGATGAGAGAATCTTACATAAAGTTAACCGACCGGATTTTCATTTTGTAGATTTGCATGCACCATCTTTAACTAAAACTTTTGTCCTCCCTCAATTTTTTTCGTACATAGTGCCATTCGCGAGTAAAAAGTAAAAAAATTATCGGAATGTTGCGAGCTATGAATCTAAGATTATTTTGCTTTAATCTCTCCGCGATTACAGTAAATGCTTGTTAAAGTAAAAACGGGTTTAATTTGATAAATGATCCGGTAACTCAGGAAAAAACTAATTTGTCAGTTGTAAAGGTTATGAAATATTAAGAGGGCTAATCGAACCAGTGTTTGTAAGGTAATTTTTCAAAATTTATTTCTTCCATACGGTTTGGTCAAATTACACCAAATTTGGAGGATCAGTAGTTGAAAGTGTACTAGAGGGTACATGTATATCTATTTTAATTAATTTTCGCTTTATGTAGGGAAAATTTATACTGTAAATATAAGTGAAATTTGAACGTGATTAGCTCCTGAATTATGTTATCAACCGGTAAAATTCGAGGTAAAATTCATACATGTTTTCTAGAATGAAGCTTCATAATTATGCTCAGCAAGTTTCAAACTTTTATTCCGTACTATTTGGTTAAAACGAATTTTCTAAATAAGTATCTTTGTCACTACAAATGGAGCAAGGAAGTGTTACCTCTATCGGGAATCGCACCTCAATGAAGTCGGTGAATAAAACGTCCAGTGAAGGTATAGTCAAAAGCAAAATTATTCAGCGGCGCATGTATAAAAACTTTCTAGAGAGTGACACAGCTATCCGAAGTTTTTTCACGACTAGGCCCCTTAAGGGGCTGATGTTCACCAATCTGATCTTAGTATCCTGTAAGGTTATTTGTCGTGGCTGCCTTACATAAATAAATAATTATATTAACAATAATTAACGTCTTTATTATTTCTCATAAGACTTTATACAATTTGTATCTAATTTTTTTAAATTACAAAAAATAAACGGTGAAGTTCTGTGTGACACAGACGCAAGATCTGTGGCAACTGTTCTTCCACTAAATGTGAAAAATTTGGAATTTCACACGAATCTTCCTTCAATATCGGCTAAGCTGTCAGCTAAATTAAGGCACTGTAAACCTTATCCATAAATTTGGCTAGAAGCCTAGCAAAGTGTATTTAACTGTTTACTCTGTTATCATGAAAAAGCATTTCTTAATAATTGTTCACTGTGTTACCGTCAATAAATAAATTTTCTCGGTTAAGTATGGGTATGAATTTGCTACTGAAAAACTTCCAGTTCTACCTAGCTGTGCACCAAATTCTTTCTTCAACGTAATTTTCATTAAGGTAACCTTGCCCTCAGAGGTGGTTTGAGGAAGCATAGCTCACCTGAAACAAAGAAAAGGATATGATTAGTAATTGTATTTCGTGTTAAAAGTGTGGTTATATTTTGTAACAAACATATTGAGTTGGACAAAACAAAGTAGGGTCAGGACAAGATTTCGACGCATGACAACTACATGGTTCTAAGTAACAATTTACTACTTTTACTGGAGAACGAATTTTAGATTATAATCTCTAGCAGAGTCACTTTGTTTCCATTTTTATATGTAGAACGTATGGAACGAAGTAATCTAATATTTGCCTGATATAATATATGTAGGATGGTTTTATCCAAAATTGTAGTAATTATAAGAAAACTAATTAACATTTGCATTTGTACTTAGAACCATATACCTCTATAACGTATACTTTAGTATAAAAATGCAAATGTAACAAGTATAAATTTTAGTAACTTTTATTCATAAACGGACGGCAGAAAACGTATAAAAATAAACATTCTTCAGTTTGTGGCATCAAATATTAACGAAAAACATAGATTGGAGTAAATAAATTATTTAGGATTATATGTAAATGAGGTTTATGTCGCTATTTTTCATTTTGTAGTGAAATTTCCTACCGAGAAAGATGCAGAAAAAATATTTAGTCGGCTGTAATGAAAATCACTGTTTTGAGCAAAATGTCGCTTAGAACCTTATCCTAATGGGACCACATTGTTGTTTAAACGTTTATATAACGTTAATTAACGCTTATATAACGTTAATTAACGTTATATAAACGTTTAAATAACATTGTGTTCCCATTGGAATGGTTGTTATGTGACGATTTACTCATTGATTATTATTTTCGCTAAAGGTAATTTTATTTCAATAGGTGTCCAGTATATGGTGTATGTTTGCACTAGAATATATTCAACAGTAGTTTTTTTTAGTTGTTGCCTAAAATGAAAGACTTTGGCTATTAGCATTTTGATCCTGAAGTAGATTGGGACTTTTGTGTGGTTTTCCACAAAACACGACTTGCGCGTTTAGCCAACCAAGTTGACATCATCTTGAGACGATTAAAACTAACCTTATGCTAACAGTTTATCCTATTTAATACCTAAAATATTGTTACGATTCTGTGAACCGTGACTCACTAACCAATAGAGCGGACTATATGGGACAAGCCCTCTGTCACTATTCATATTATTTTTACACTTTGTAATTTCCCAGCTCTCAAATGCATCCAGCTGTCTAGTATTTGTTACATTACTAATTAATCTTAAATTGCTACCATCTATTTTATAGGTGTTCTCAAACGCATGTTTGACATCTGTTCTACCATAGTAGATATGAGCCATATGCTCCTTAAATCTAGTTTGAACTGATCGTATAGTTTGTCCAACATACTATTGATTAGAATCCTTACAGCTAATTTCGTAAATCTTCGACTTTTCGTTTTCTTCAATTTTATCTTTTGGATTGCCTAACAGTTGTTGCAATATATTTCCCGATGAATCAACCACTGTTTTATCCATATCTTTTAAGAATCTTACCAATACCGTGGGTGACTTGAGAATCGTATGGAATCGATACAAATTTCGGATTTTCTCTTTAAATGTACGTTTCCTAATTATTTTATCAACTAAACTTACAGAATATCGATTACACAAAAACTATATCCTTAATCAATGCCTTTTTCTTTTTCAATGCTCTCCTTATTGAGGGGGAACCTTAATTGGCGATCGCCATTTTGTATTGAGCACAATGGTGAGAATTCTTAGGGATATATCTTAAAGTACTGACACATTTTCTGTACATGTCAAATTCTAACTTATTTTCACTATTTCTAATTAGACGGGTACATAAAAAAAGTTTTGCGCTACCCAACAGATTACTATAACTGTACTATTTTAGGGTGCTGAATCTGAATCCGAGGTCAAAATTTACGTCACGTCAGGATTTTGATATAACCTCCCAAAAACAGGTAAAAATCAGCCAAAACTGAGGTTAAAAATAAATTAAGAGCCGAAACGAGCTAACTACTTTACCTATATGTATTTTGGGGTGTTGAAACCGATTCCAAGGTCAGCATTGACCAATCAAGTTAGAATTTTTACATAACCTCAAAAAAAATCTTTATAAATTCCGTTACATCTTCTATTGTAGCGTGCCCTCTTACTTTCGAAAGTCCTGTATAAATTACAATCCTTTTTCTCTTCTTTGTATTTTCTGGTATATGCAGTTTCAATATCCAACAGCAGTCTGCCATCATATTCTCATCCCATCTTCCTTGATATTGCCGCTTCATCTCGCGAATATCTTGGTGAAACCGTTCCTTTTGCTCTTCACTATAATCTTCTTAATCTTCTAGATATCCAGGAACGAAATTTATATGAGAGTGCAAGAAGTGCAATTTTCGGTTTATTAGGCAACCCAGGTTCTCTAAATTATTAAGATACGTATAGGAATCTGTTGGGTAGTGCAAAACTTTTTTTTGTGTGCCTGTGAATTAATACATCTAAAAATAGAAGTTGTCCACAGTTCCTATTTCATATGTGAATTTAACTGACAAGAAATGACTGTTCAGTTTAGAAACAAAGTTGTCAATATATAAACGACTTTTGTATCAAAGACTATGGATGATATTTTGCAGTTTTAATTATTATTACTGATATGATGAATGAGCCGTTTGATGCTATGCAGATATGATTTATCATTAATTTATCATTATCTCAAAATTGTTGTTATCTTACTAACTAAAATGTTTATACTACGGTGTAGAAGGTAAGTGAAACCGCGGAATTTCCCTATAGATGGTGCTCGCTATCAGTTTAAAGACCGTAAGACCGCTTCTACAGCGCCATCTTCTTCCTCTAACAGCTGACGAAGTTTGTCAACACACAATAACCTAAGTTTCATACACCGGTATATTTTTCTATAATCTCAAACATGTCGAGTTTTGTGCCTACGAATTATGATTTGCGGACAGCATTGGTTTTCTGCTATCATTTGAAGAAAACTGCTGCAGAATCGCATAGAATGCTTGTCGAAGCATACGGTGAACATGCTCTTGGCAAAACTCAGTGCTTCGGAGTGGTTTAAAAAATTTAAAAGTGGTGATTTTGACGTGAGAAACGAGGAGCGTGGGAAACCACACCGAAAAAGTTTGAAGACAAGGACTTGCAAGCCTTATTGGATGAAGACGATACTCAGACTCAACAAGAACTCGCGGAACAATTAAATGTGACGCAGAAAGCAGTATCTCTTCGTCTGAAAGCTATGGGAAAATGGGTCCCACATGAACTGAATGAAAGACAGCAAGAAAATCGAAAAACCACTTGTCAAATGCTGCTCGTCAGATATAAAAGAAAATCATTTCTCCATCGAATAGGTGACAGGTGATGAAAAGTGGATATATTTTCAGAATCCTAAAGCGTCGTAAATCAATGGGTGAATCCAGGCGAACCATCAACATCCACTGCAAGACCAAATCGGTTTTGGAAAGAAGACAATGCTCTGCGTTTGGTGGGATCAAAAGGGTGTAATACATTATGAGCTATAAACCTGGTGAAACCGTTAACACTGATCGCTACCAACAACAAATGAACGATTTGAATCGAGCAATACGTGAAAAACGACCGGAATATGCAAAAAGGCAACATAAAGTCATTTTGCTTCCATGATAATGCCCCCCTCACACACAGCAAAACGGGTCACGGATACGATTGAGGCGTTCAATTGGGAAATTTAACTAGCGCATGCGGCTTATTCTCCAGACTTGGCTCCGTCCGATTACCATTTGTTCGCATCATTGGGACATGCACTCGCCGAACAACACTTCGATTCGTATGAAAATGGCTCGACAACTGGTTCGCTTCAAAGGAAGAATTGTTTTTTTTGGCGTGTGGTATTCATAACCTCTGCCGGAGAGGGGGAAAAATGTATAAATTCCAATGGAGACTATTTTGAATAAAATATTTTTTATAATTTTCAAATAAATAAAATGTAATTTTTACAAAAAAAATTCCGATTTCATACTTCTACACCTATACATAAAAAATGGGCTCCAACAAAGGATGCAATAAAAAAATGGATTGTCATTTTAAAAATATTGGTGTAGTGATAATTTCAGCAAATATGGTGAAGTCTTGGATCTAAGTTTCTTCAGTAAACTACTACTATTTTAACTTCTATCGAGTTTTGAAGTTTTGCAGAAAAAAATGACACCCTGTATATACGTTTTGATAGGAGCGACCATAAAACGTTGCCGTCAGTAATAGCATTTAGAATAGTTGCTCTAGTAATACTTCAGTCATGTTTTAAAAAGTTTACATGAATGAAGACAAAGGTAGTTAGCAGCTTATTCCCTGAGACTTTTCGTAAATACCGAATATTGTAATTTAAGGACCACACGTAGCGGTTCGGATTTAAGTGGATAGCCTTTAACTAGTTAGTATAGTATAATGTACAGATTATTTAAATAAGTATTTATTGATAGTTGCACCCACGGCTTATAACAATTTCTCCCTGACTTCAGAAAAATAACGGGCTCGTACATCAACTTGCATGATTCTCATACCGCCTGGTCTACGAATTCCATAAGCACATACGATTTAAATAACAAATCTCGTTGTTAAAAAAAACTGAAAGAGCCACGCAACAATGTGAACAGGGAGTGGTAAACCGCGGTAAGTCTGTATTATGGGTAGATGAAAGTGCTAAATGACAATCTGTACAAAGTAATCATAACCTTAATAATGTTGTACGTCGCTTTGTATGCAGAGCGGCCATTGTAAATAATTGTAAAATGTAGATGCACTGATTGCATGAATATCAAACAGATTGTTGATTTTTTTATCTCGGAACAAATAAAATGAGTTTCAAACGCTCCAGACGAACGCTTTCACTTTGAAACGAATAATAGTTAATATAACAATTGCGTTTTCAATGCTCTGAGCTATGTTCATAATTCCCAATTTTTTGAGTTTCTTAAAAAGAATTCGACAGATTCAAAATTATTCATAATATTTATAATTGTAAAACGTACCTGCAAGTACCATTCTACCGAGTGTAAATGAAAAGTGGCTCCTATTTTCATGGTTTATAGAAATAAACTGACGAAATTTTAATATGTTGTTATACACAAAATTGCATTAGAAGACAGTATTTCCAATTTTTACGCACTTTCGGTTTGGCCAGAAATTACCCCAACTTTTTTATTTTAAATGGAACACCCTGTAAATTTTTACATTTTTGGAATCTATGGTGAATTCTGAATATAACAGTATACATTTCTCTTTGATTTTTTATTTATTCCTTTTTTAACGAAAATTTTAATTTTTAATTTAGTGCTGTGATTTACAAAAAATGTTTCTTATTATAGCAAAAAATTTAATTTCTGTTTTATGATAAATACTCTCTTGCATAGGAGCCTTTGTCACAATTTAGACCAAGGTGGTTTTCTTCTATGGATCCGATGATGGGCTATGAATTGTTATAATTGTCCTTTTTAGTCAACTAGGAAGCCCCACGTTGAGAGCAGCTATGTCACAATTACGACAAGGCTTTGTTTGTGTTTTTGGAAGACCTGTTTTTTGATTTCTTCCTAGCTGGGTTATTATTTTTTCTATTAAATTGGGCGCCACGTGACTTGGTGCCACGAACATAATTTTACTTTTGTTGCCTTGGTATTTGATCGTAGGAATGGAATTTTCTCAAGGTCGATTTTGTTTATACAGAGAGGTAAGGTAGCTGGTTCTTAACCTCGTTGAATTTCTGTGTGCCTTTGGCTATGATGGCAGAGCTGAGTAAGACTTCAGCAACTCCTCTTCGGCGGTTCTGGCTTGCGGGACCTGTCTTTACCTCAGACTTTGTAGCTGAAGGATTTTATTAAGCGGCTTATGCTTATTTATTAGGGCAAAAAAAATGCACAGGGGGGTCCCTGGCAATTTGGCTTTTTTCTGGCCTGAAAATAATTTTAAGGAATACCGAAAATATTTTTTCAGTCAGCTTTTATTTAAAAAATGTCTTTACTTCCCTGCAAATGCTTTTAGAATTATGAAATTTGTTTTCAGTCGCTGAAGGCCAAAAAAATAATTTGAACAGAGGGTTCCTTACAAAATTGAATTTTACTAGTGAGATCAGGTGATTTGCGTGTAAAATTTGACTGTCGTTAAGACCAAAAATAAAATTGGACAAGGAATTCTTTAGATGAACGTAAAATTCACAATCACAAAACACTTTCAAAAATTTTCTCGAAAAAAATTGTTGAAATTCAGCAGACTGGGCGGCAAGTTGACCTACAACTCGGATATTACTAGCCTGCCTAAAAGGTAGCGCAAGACATCACTTCAACTTTTCTTAATAATGAACGATTTGTAAAACAAAAAAAATGTTTATTAAAATTTTTCTGTCGGATTAAAAAAAAATTGTTTGAGCAGTGTATCTTTTTATACGTAATGTTATTTTATTAAAATAAAAATAAATTTTTCTATATCCTGGTGGACTAACAAAATGATTTAGATGAAATTTATTTTTTTGTAAAAATTTTTGCTGTCGATCCTTAAAACTCAAAAAATTTCAATAAAATCTGAAACTTTTATGGCAGCCTAACAAACACCCGGGAAACTTAGAACTAACCAATTTTTGTTGAATACATGAATTTTAAGTCAAGTGAAGCTTTAATTTTAAAATAAGTTAAATTTTCTAATATAAAACTGAGGTTCGAGAATTTAACTTAACAAACCTAGCCTCGCAAGATAATAATTTTGAAAAATGATTCCCTAAGTATGTAAGTCATTTCCTTACCTTGTCCTCGGAGATCTCAGACGATGATGTTCTTTTGCATAAACGTTTAATTTTTTTATTTTTAGATAACCTACGTCCGTAGGAGTCTGCTTGCGGTGTTTTCGAGTTTAATAAATAAAAAAACTGTAGATTTTTACAGTAAAATCTGATGAAGGAAGACTCCTCAAGCCAAAATCCACGGATGATAAAAGCCGTTGAAGAAGTGCTTCTGGTTCTCTGCGGTGAATGTTATAAAATCACTTTATAGGTGATGGACGCCGTCTTAGTGTCTTGGATACCAAAAAATAACCCAGCTTTGTGAGTGAAGAAATTTATTAGTGCCTATTTTGGGACTTCTGGGGCCCGTGTGAGATCTATTACCTGTGAAATGGTCAACGAGGGACTGTCCAAAGGGCTCTAGATAAGTTGGTGTTTAATAATGGAGTTCACACCCGGTTTTACGTTAATTTTTATGCGATCGCGAAGTGATGTCTGCTATATGAAAGCAAAAAGGAATTATTTTACTTAAAAATTGAATTTAATACCATGATGCTTGCTCTTCGGTGTCGAGTGGTAGAATTGATACTTTTAAAAATGAATGTAATACTTAATAAAATAAATTTAGTACCACGACGTTCTCGCGGTGAAGCCGTGTGGTAGAATTGTCTTAACTTGTCTGAAATTTTATATTTATATGGGTTGTGTCGTCATCTATTGCGACGTTAACATGATGTCATGTTTTTGAAGGTGCGTAGTAAAAATAAAATCTACCCCGCTCGAAAGCTCCGATTTGCCAAAAGCTCCGAATACGGCTGGCTGTCTGGCTGGTCCACTACACGGTGTACCAAATTCCAATTTTACAAGTTTGTCTTGTATAAATAAATCTAGCGGTTAATGTGACGCTGAGGAAACAATGATTGTTGCCTGAAATTGTTATTACTATTTTGTCTTAAACTATTTTACTTTGATATTAATTGTTATTTATTTAATTGACTTTGTAAAAGTTAATTTTTAGGTGTGTGCGACTAGCATCTGTTAAAATTTGTATAATAAAAATGCAGAAGTTTAACTTTTACTATTTTATGATGGCTTTGGTCATTATTTGCTTCTGTCGACATCTGAAATTAAAATTTTGTGCGGCCTCTCGGATTGCAGTAAAATCGTTCAGACCGGTTTGTAATTATTGCTTATGAATGTTTTGGCCGTTTTAATGTTTATCCGTCGCGCTTTTTGCTGGGGAGCGGTTTTTTAATGAAAATTAACTTTACTATTTCGGCTTTTAAAAATCGGAGAATTGAGACAAAAAATTGCGGTTTGAAGTTTTGATTACGGTTTTTATTCTCTATCTAATTTGCTAAAAAAATGTTGTGTGGCATGTGTAATTTCGGTCTCGGGCATTTTGGATGTTTCTAATGGCTGAGGGACTATGTGTGATCCGGGTGAATTTTTGGTAATATTATTTTTTTCGAGATAACAAAATTTCTTGTAGAATTTTGGTTCTACAACACCTTCAAAGGTGAAAAAATCGGTTTTTCTAAAAAAATGCATATTTGTCAAAACTCAAAATGGTGGTATATCACGATATTTAGAAAATACATTTTTTTACGATTACAGTGATACACATAACTTAGCAATTCCATAAGAAATCACAGTAGAAAAATCAAAATTGTTCTAAATAAATAATTAGGTATTATAATGTAGGTAATTCACAAAACCCGATACACAAAGTAGTGTGCTCTGAAAACAATTATCACAAATTATGTTATTTGTTTAAAATAACTGTCAAAATAGTTATCAAGTAAACAATGGCTATACTTCTATTATAGTAAGCGTAATTTAAGTGTATTTGTCACCACAGGACAGTTTAATGTGACGAAAGTATTGTTAAATATCTGATGTGGCCAGCACATAACTTTCTTATACCAGTATACATACATATGTATATCATCCTGATCTAAAAAAATCATTCTATTTAATTCTTCACTTACCTCAATTAAATTTTAATACCGTACCTTGAAATGTTTCATTAAAATTTTTAGATAATTAATTATCAGCGTCCTTCGATACTGTCAATATTCATGAATGACTGACCATTTCTGATTGTTTCTAATCATGGCTAATTTGATAAAATTTTTACTAAAAATGCTTGAATTTCTAAGAAACTCGTAAATATTTCAAAAAAGTTGTAACTTAAACCCCCACAATGCTTATATCAGAAAAAAAGGAATTTAATTATAACTTGATGTAAAAAAATACAGAGTGTTCCATTTGACTTAAGCAAGTTTTCGCGGTTTGAAGTTTACAAAATGTAACGTCAAAAATGGAACACGTGGTATACTATTATCGAATCTCTTTAAACTGTACAGCGTAGCTCATCTTATGGTCTTTTTGTATGCCACAAAGTAAATGAGTATCTTTTACACGAAGAAAGTTATAAAGGCTACTGTAAACCATTACACCTGTCAAAATTATTTAAAATGTCAAATACCTCTGAAACGGCTGGGTTTAGGTACAGGCTGTTTTTGACTCAGAATTTTATGCACTTTTCGAAAACCCTAAAATATATAGGGTATTCCATTTAAAATAAGCAAGTTGGTATCGACTTCTGGTATAACCGGAAGTGCTAGATGCTTGTAATTATTTTAGTTGGATTGGCCAGACTGCCGTTAGTAGCTCCCTAAATTTTCAAAATTTTCTGGCGCGTACTTTTCACTATATCGATCGATGCAGTTTCTGGTGAGACACCCTGTATAGGTGTATCTTTATCCTAGTATTTTTACTCACTCATATTTATTTACTAGAAAACGTTGACTTATCACATGTGCATTATTTGTTTCTTAAAAAAAAGAAATATATTTATTTATACCTACATATATCTATTTTCAAATGCTTTCGTCTGCATTTCTTTTAGACTGTCTGGTTTTGACAATCTAAACTAATATACATTTTAATAAAATAACAATAAAAACATGTACAATACAATTGCACGAAATAATACGGTGACTAATTAGAGATTGGTATTCCATTCATACCAGTTTTGATCATCTCATGATAATGTTATATGTTTAAATTTACTTTCAATTTGGCCCACTTAAAAAATGATTAATATCTGTTCAGACAAATCTACACATAGACAATAATTATTATTCTATGCAAACATAGGGCGTACATGAAAGTAAATTTAATACTACAAAAAATCATCAAACCGTAAAAGTCTTTCTCATGTTTCAACTACAAGAATTTTAGTAAAGTTGTACATTCATTCTACAAAGAGAGTGCCTATATACGAGTATTCCATAGTAGATAATTTTTTGCTTTAGAAAAAATCCCAGCTGTCAACCCAGGACAGCAAGATGAGAAGGTAGTGACCGCTCGACTACGCCCCCATGAATAATGGTCAGGATCCTTCTTTAAAAAAAATGTACTGTTAAATTAATTAAAATGAAACAAAATTAAATAATAAAATTAAATTAAATTAACAGTTGAACTAAATTTATTTGGGCCACCGCGTACAAAATATAGATAGCATGTATTATTACAACGTTATGGTACTTCAACCGCTCAACCAAGAATGCCCTCCGGGCCCGGCTCGTCGTTCTGCGTACCGCTACCCTGCTTAGGCCAACTCAGCGATTAGATAGATGGTCCCGCTCCCCGCATGCCCCCCTCTAAAGAAGTGGTGCTAACAGTACTTAACATTTTTTGATTTTTTTTATTTGTAAAATATGGTAATACAAAATTTTATTAATAAATTTTCAATTTGTGTTGCCGAAAAAATATCGATTTTTCAATTATTTTTTTAACATGAACAATCCTTGCAACAGTTGCAACACATTATAATTTTTTGTGAATTAATCACGAAATAATAAGAAAAATTTTATTAAGAAATTTTCAACTTGTGTTACCGAAAAAAATTTTTCGATTCTATCAATTAATTTTTTTAACATGAACAATCTTTGCAACATACTATAATTTTCTGTGAAGTAATCACAAAATAATAATAATTACCTGCGTAATTTTAATGATACGCTTATCTCTTAAATGCGTCATATACCTAACTATTGTAAATACAATAAAAGTAGTATTTAGCAATTAATAAGTCACAGATTTTTACTAGGAAAAAATCCAGAAATTCTTTAGTTTTTACAAATAATATATTAGATAAAAAATAGCAGATATATCGAAAAATTCCGAGGAGATATAACTTTTCTAAAACTTCAGGTAGTAGAAGCTCCAAATTACTAACGTAGAGACACCAAAAATGATCTTAATTGCCGTACTGAGTAAGAAAACTGGAGTGGAAATATGGAGTTTCCTTACTCAATAAAAAGAAGCGGCAGACAAGCTACAAGAGATTATGAACACCGTCAGAGCGCTTTTTCCCGATAAGGTCATCTCTAGGTTTGGTAACATCTGGCCGTCCGATCTTACCCCCATTGATTACTTCTTGTGAGATACTTCATAGAGAAATGAATCCCCGACTACTATCGCGGTCCTAAAAGAGCGAATTCGGCAAGAAATTCGCAACATTCCAGTTATACAGAGTGCCCAAAAAATCATAAAAACTTATTATTCGCTTAAGAGTAAACTGGCCTTATATTTAATTTTGGAACAAAATGTCAAATAAAAAAGTGGTTTCATATTTTAAGTCCAACCAAAATCCGAAAATTCGATTAAATATTATTATTTTTGTAAATTACGAGTTATAACGCATTTTTTGAAACATGGCTTCCAGACCATTCGGTGTTCTTCAAAGCGGTCTTTGGGATGAGCGATATATCGATAACAGTTATAAGCAACTAGTTAGTGGGCGGTAACCGTTTGCTACTGAGTACCATATCGAATTTACCAGTTACTGGTTACCGGTTATCAGAGACAACCGAATAAGATTTATTCGTTTCTCTGTGCTGGTTATCTATCTGTATTCAGCCACAGAATCTGTGATTCACCGTACCCATGATTACCGATACTTATGTTCTGTCACATTCTGTAGCTTACCTTATGTATTATATGCGTTTCTATTCTACAACATTTGTTTTAAGAGATTATTTATTTTTTATTTTTGAAGTTTTGTTTATTAATTGCTTTTGGAGAAATCATTTTTGTTATTTTAATCTCAGAACATATGAATAGTTCCTATGTTTCGTTCGACGTGTATTTATTTTAACAGAATATTTCTAACTAGTTTTTAATTCATTTATAAATTATTCAAAATTTTCCAATTTTTATTTCCTGTTCTTCATCACGTTTCTTTTAAAGGCTGTTTTAAAATTATATTTGTTTACCAACTTAGTAGTATCAATTTCTAAAAGTGACCAAATTCAGATGCTGCGTGTTTCGTAACTGCTTGAACCAATCACTAATTCATTTTTCACTTAGAACCACGTTAACTGAACTGAATATTGCACGTATGTATATTCAGAATTCAGTAAACGCCAGGGAGTCACGGGTCGGTATTGTATAGAAATATTCGTAACTAGTAACCGGTAACTATTAAAAATAACGGTTATGGAACAGTAGCTGTAACGGTTATAACTAGTTAGGACAAAATAACTGCTTAGGGCATCACTACTTTGGAATGATTCTGGCCGCCAAATGTGCATTCTATTCCGCTCGCGAATTTTTTTGTGCTTTAAGCTTTATTCTGGGCGATTTTTTGTAAATATTCATGGTGCAGCGCCAGTGGTACAAAGTAAAACGTGGTCTTGAATGGTATAATAACGAAAAATAAACTTTGGACAGAATACCAATTCTACGTATACTTTAGATTACGTGAATAATGGATAACGATTTAAATAAATACTGACTGCGTATAAAAAAACTACAAAAAAAAATAAAAGCTATTGGTATCGTTCATCGGAGAAATTGAAATAGCATGCTGTCGGTTCACATAAAAAAACACCATCCAATTTAACTTATCTGAACCGTCTAAAAACCAGGCGGAGATAATTTTTTAAATAAATAAAGAGTGCACACCTCAAGAACGCCAGAGAAAAACGTAGATCTCATTTAGATTACTTTTCGAGAAAAGGAGGCTCAAACAATTTAAATCACATTATTATACTCCATTTCTAAAGACTGGGCAATCATATTGTTCCTTGTGATATTCAGTACGCGTTTACTTATTTTGTTTTCAAATTCAAAAGACAGGCATTGTCCAAGAAATGAAAAGATTTGTTCTTTTATTTTTATAGGTGCCTGTATGTATTATAGGGTTACCTCTCTTTGTTCATATTTACTTCTTTACGTCGGTAATTTAAAGCGAGGAAGTATAAAAGAATATGACAAAAACTATTTATGAAATGTTTAAAAAAATAAAAATATAAAATTAAATGGAATTTGTAATAATAATAAAGAAATAAACATCTGATGTGGCCAGCATATAACTTTCTTATACCAGTATATATAATCCTGATGTAAAAAAATCATACTATTTCATATTTCACTTACCTCAATTAAATTTTAATACCTTGCGTACCTTGAAATGTCATTAAAATTTTTAAATAATTAATGATCAGCGTCATTCGATACTGTCAATAATAATTCATGTCATATATTTTAGTAATTTCTTCTTATTGACTGACATTTCTGTAACTAAATTTGACATTTCAAATGTCAAACTGTTAATTTATCCTAACCCCATTTTATGAGGTCAAATGTGTAAAAAAAATTACTTGAAAAAATATATTTTATTGGCTTGATATAGTAGACATGATTTATCTTTCATCAAGAATTTTTTTTCTAAAGGCAAATATAAAAAAAGTTTGGCCCCGTGGACCTCCTTCCAGCTGGCCAATTTTGTTCATCATCGAATTTATCATTGTCTTTGACTTTTAGAACATGTGTACCAAATATGAAAGCTTTATCTCAAGAACTGTGGCTGCTATCCCGATACTACAGACATGCAGACAGATTTTTTTCCATAAAGTTATGTTCTTTCATTGTAATTCGTCGAGATTCGTTCAAAAATGCAATAAAAATTTAAAAAAAAATTTCCCGAAATCATACAATATTATACAGACAATATTCGGAAAAGTTAGAATGGATTCAGGAGGGTTCAAGATGTATATGTCGCAGGCAAATGGTAATTCTAGGCAAATGGCTTTTTGTCTAGGCAAATGCTATCTGCCTGGGCAAATAGTGTTTTTTCTTTTTTCAAATGCTAAATGACTAGACAAATGCTATTTGACTAGCCAAATGGTATTTGCCTAAGCACTTTCTAGACAAATGGAAATGGAAATATTTGTAATAAAAACGCTGTGTCTAGGTACACGCAACCAGTTTATTTATTAAATATTTTCTATAAAAAAGGCAAAAACTAATTCTACAAATAAGAAAATGTAAACATATAATTTAAACAAAATTTGTACATCAATTATAATGTAATGCTGAATACAAACAACACTGTAAATTTTGTAAACCTTATTTATTTTGACAAGGATTGCTACAATGGCACTTACTGTTGCAGAGATTTTTAGACTTAAAACAAGCACAACGATTGGTATTACATAGACGTTTTGATGGCAGCAAAACCAGCAACACACACTGTAAACATATGCCCGTATACCTAATACGTCCATCAAATATCACAGTCATTTGCCTAACAACGACTTCGGCAAATGACATTTTCCTAGGTAAATGACTTTTAAATGGAAATTTTTTTCATGGAGTCATTTGCCCAGGCAGATAGCATTTGCCTAGACAAAAGCCATTTGCCTAGAATTACCATTTGCCTACGACATATATATCAATCAAAATATCGACGTCGAAAAAAATCACGATTACTATACTTCCTTATATTAGGTATAAGAAAGTAAAAATAGGCAATTATTATTATTATTATTATGAATAAAAATGATGATGACGCGTGTGAGATATGCAATTTAATAATTTAATCTCAAATAAGAAATGTTGGTTGCCTAACCATTAGTAAGTGTAAGTATAGTTTATTACAGAAAAACCTTCGACTATTAAAGTATATATAGAGCTTGCCTATACAAACACATAGAAATTTCTTGAAGCATTGATAAACAACGATTTGCTAGTTGATAGGGAAAGAAATATAGGTGTTTCAGATTCCAAAAGGGGTAAATTTTAAACAAAATTAGTCAAATTATTTTTAAGCCTATTATAAAAATTAAAATTGTTTGTATAGTTTACGGCAATTGACTTGTGTAATACCAGTGAAGTCGTAGCCAATCACAGGTGTATGATTTAAAACGGCAAATTTGAAACGCTCCTCCTGGTGTAAAAACAGACTATAGTGGAAACAAGTATTCTTATTACAATGCCCAGAAACAATTAATGACTAGAAAATTGGAATGTCGATACTGAATAGACTGAACATATAAGTCACCTTGATTGTTGGAGTTTCAGAAAAATACTATTTAAATTTAATAAATGTTCTATTCATACGCCTTTCTTTTTAATTCAAAAGTGCTCGATTACCTCAAAGATTTCCCATTATCAGTTTTCATATCTAAAATTGTTATAAGTGGGTTACCCAGCTAATATATTATCCTGTGTTATTGTTATTAATACTATTTAGCTTTTGTGCAAAAATCTTGTTTTTCAGAAAGAAGTCTAGGATGATTTTCACATATTTTTTTCTGTTCAAACTTGCTAATGAAGCCCAATCTTTTTTCATTAAATCATTTTTTCTTGATTTTGCCAAACTCCCAGGTCACTTCATCATCATAAAAACTGAGGTAAGTCTTAAGAAAAAATAAAATATGCATTACAGTTTTATTGTCAAAAATATTAATAGGAAAATTTAATAAAAGGCATCAGATAAAATGAAACATATTATTTTATTAAAATGATTATACAGTTTGGAAGAGTACACACATTAATGGCTGATCCAAGAAAACATTATACTTTATTTTATATATAAATAATATAAAATTCTCATAATTTTACAATATACTTATTGGTATTTGAAAGGTATACGACATATGCGATAATAACATTACTACTACTGTCTCCGCCCATGAAATATTTACTGACGTATGGAAAGAATGATCGGATTCTTTAATATTAACATTTCTACATATTACACAGCATCAGACCCGTGACCAGACCATTATGAAATCTTGTTATAAAGTCACAAAAGTTATAAACACACAACATAGATCACAAACAATTATTAAATATACAGAAAACTCACAATCACTACCAAAATGGCGAAAAATTCTACTATTAACGAATCGCCTCGAAAATAATCGAGCACGACCGGTCGCTTTGTAGCCAATCAGAAACTGGATATACAAGGCTCAGCATTTTGTCATCAAGTCACGTGGTACTAAGCTTTCTCTAGTTATTTATGGTCGAAGAGAAAAACTGTACATATAAAAAAAGGCTACAAAAAACTGCCATGTAAACTTCAGCTAGCGCCACAGCCGAATTTAGACGCGTTCTAACAACGACTTTTTGCTCTTGCGGCTCGCGTCGTCTGTTGCTCATTGGATATTTGACCCAAAGAAGTTGAAAATATCAAATTTTTAGAGCGAGTCACCAATCAAAAACAGGCGACGCGAGACGCAGGAAGCAAGCAAAAAGTCGTGTGAGAACGTAGCTTTTGGAGTCGACAGTACAGGTGCTCTTACATACCAACAAGACCTAATTAACTGCATACAAATCCGTACCTCAAATTTCTGTGTATTACAATGAACACAATAATACAATAAATTTAAAAGCAGTGTCTTAGATAAATAGATATTTGATGCCGCTTCTGTAAAATTAAAAAATGTTACTCTGTTTTACTACAACTTAAAATCTAAGTCTAAATTAAAATCAGCAAGCTCTTGTTGCTCAGTTACGCCAGTAATAATTTAACATATCAAATTATTATTGTTGCCTAGCTTTTCGTTCATATCAACAAAAATTACAAAGAATACAAAATGTATGCACACGATTTGTCTGTGATATACCTTATAGAAATCATATTACCCCTACTATCAACAGATTATTAGAGATTAAAATTAATAACAGATTAAAATATATGTTTTTATTATTCTTGTATAAACTAGTCGGCAGTCTGAGTTTTTTTTGTGCACAGTATTTCTGTAATAAACTTTACATGCAGTATAGAAGGTTACTGCGGAATGGGGATGCAATAGGAAGAAAGGATCATGGGTAATGCCCGCAAAAAAGGATGAATCCGCCGACACGTGTTTCTGAGTCAATACTCGTTATCAAGACGGCTATAAGTTGTAAGGATAGGTACAACTTAGGTTCAACAACACAAAGGAAACCACTGACAGGAGCCAGTGTATTGTTGAACCTAAGTTGTACCTATCCTTACAACTTATAGCCGTCTTGATAACGAGTGGTGACTCAGAAACACGTGTCGGCGGATTCATCCTTCCCTGCGGGCATTACCCATAATCCTTTCTTCCTGTTGCATCTCATCCCGCAGTAACCTATACTTTGTTACTTCAGACCTTGGTAAGGAATACCACGCAGGTAGCTATAGTTGCTTTCGTGGCAATATTGTCTGTTGCCCTGTAAACACGGGGTCTCTCAATTGCAGCTACAAATGAGAGACTGGCTCCTGTCAGTGGTTTCCTTTGTTGAACCTAAGTCTAAGTTGCACCTATCCTTACAACTTATAGCCGTCTTGATAACGAGTAGTGACTCAGAAACACGTGTCGGCGGATTCATCCTTTTTTGTGGGCATTACCCATGATTCTTTCTTCCTATTACATGCAATGAAAAATCTATAAGACTATAAGTATGTGATGTATAAAAAATATAAACTATGGATCCTACGAGTATAAACATACAGAAAACACACACAAGGCGTATTAGCTCTGAAATGGTCTGCGTTTTATTTTAAAATAGTTTAGGCACTTCGCAGGAATCGCAGGTTATTCGTAGACGTTCGTTATTTATGACGCTTTTTCCACAACGAATTAATTAAGTATGTTCCTAATGAAAATATAATAGAAATAAATAACATTAAAAAAAAACATGGAAAAGTTCGTATCATGGAAAATTTAGCTTTTACGCAGTACATTATATTTTATGGAAGTAGTTGTTTGCATGCTTTCTTTAAATTTCTTATTACGTTTGCACCATAAAAAAAGGCAAATAAAAATATTAATTACCTACAAATATCATAAAATTAAAAGAAAATAATTTGACGTAAGAATACTAACAGACAGAAACGTGTATAGCTAGTTTTACATGCGATGAACTTATTCTGGGTGTCTCTGAAAAGTAACCGGGTTACCCACGAGTCATGTACACATCTATTTTTTTCTTTATTTCTAAAGGTATCGATTTGAAATTTTGCGAAGGTGTGCATCGTATTAAATGTCAACTTTTACACGTACTTTGACATTTTTTTGGCGTCCGATCTAACCGAAAGTGACTTCATCGATTTTTTTTTATGGAAACCCCAAAGGTTAAGGAAAAGGTTAAAATTCTGTATTCTCCCGGTTTTTTAAATTTAAAATGGGCTAAAAAATACAGATATAGGTAATTATTTTATTTTCCCTAGTTGGCCATGAATTGTAACTGTGCCATGAACTGTTTATGAAACATGTGTTTTCTGGTCCTTGTAATGACGTAATTTAACATTTTTAAACGAAAAATGCGAAAAAAAAATTGTTTTGTAGTCCAAGAATTCGATAATTTTAAATTGAACCATCTTTTATCTATTATTTTTAAACAGCATTTTAATGCCTTTATTATGACAAAGTTTGTTTTGATATTTCTGGAAGCATTCATAAGAAAATAGATATTTATGGATTTTAGAGCATCTGTTTAAAAAAGTATTTTATCTGGTTGGCCGGAATATCGGAGGTTTCTAAAATCGCATGGTAAATGTACTTTACAGTCATAAATACCGCGAAGAGTAAAAGGTAACTCTTCACATCCACAGGCAACCAACCTGGCGTGCATGTGTATAATGGGTTGCCTATGTTTCAAGTACCGACTATATTGAAATGAAGAATAATACAATTCTAGCAGTGTTGCCAGCGTTATTACTTTAGTAATAAATCTCACTTTTCTTTAAAACTCACTAACACCTCTATAAAGACATATTTAGGTACTTTTTCAAAACTATTGTCACCAGAATAAAAAATTTAATTGTACTGATTATATACAGTGTGGAAATTAAGTAACGCATAAATTCAGTAATTCCGTTGATATTAATTTTTTGGAAAAAAATCTCGAAGGGGTATAGCGATTGTAACTTCGGCAAATATTTTCAGTCTAATTTCAGTTTCTTATGTCATTTTTTTTTAAGTTATGACGTCATCGACTTTTTTTTTTAAATGACAACCTATATTTTTTATTATTGATTTTGGTAGTAGATTTTATTCTGGTTCCAACCGTATAAAATTTTCAATATGTTATTATTTGAAAACATCTTAAAGTTCAAATAATACAAATTCATTAAATTGGGTAAATTTATCTAGTTGCCGGTGTATCACATTAGTTACGGCTGTCAGATTTAAATAATTTGTAAATGTCACAATAGAATAAGTGTTATTATTTTGCTTTTTCTAAATTAGAAAAACTATTTTATTAATAAGAATGGTATGGTTGAGCGACAAACAGAGAATTGAAGTGTTAATAACGATTGGTTATGGCGACAGAGCTAGAACACATCAAGAAGTGTGTCATCTTTTTAGAGAAAAATACCTGGATCAGCCCATAAATCAATCAACAGTTAGTAGGATTGAAAAAAAAATTCGGGAACATGGCGTTGTAAAGAATATTCCAAAATCTGGACGTCCGGCGACATTAAATGAAGATGCACGACTTGATGTGCTACTAGAAATTGAAAACAATCCACATTCAACTAGTAGAAGCATTGCTTTGAACCACAATATAAGCCACACTACAGTTCTAAAACTTTTGAAAGTTCAAAAATTCCACCCAAATAAGGTGCACTTGGTTCATGAGTTGACAGAAGATGACTTTGATCGTAGGCAAGAGTTTTGCGAACAAATGAAGGAAATTTGCAACCGCGATCCAATGTTTTTTCAGCGTGTTTTATTTTCGGATGAAGCAACATTTTGTTTAAATGGCCATGTCAATAGACAGAATTGTAGATATTGGGCTAGGGACAATCCCCATTGGATGCAGGAAAGTCATACCCAATATCCTCAGAAAGTTAATGTTTGGGCAGGAATTATTGGTGACAGAATTATAGGTCCATTCTTTTTTTGAAAACAATTTGACTGGAGATAGATACCTGCAATTTTTACAGTTGGAATTGATGCCTGCATTAGCTGCATTATTCCCCAATGAAAATAATCCTGACCTACCAAATAATACCATTTGGTTACAACAAGATGGCGCTCCGCCTCATTACGAAATTATTGTGCGACGCTACTTGGACCAAGTTCTCCCAGCAAGATGGATAGGGGGGAAGAGGTCAGATAGAATGGCCGCCTAAGTCTCCTGATCTAACGCCATTAGACTTCCTTTTATGGGGTTACTTAAAAAGTAAAGTGTACAACATTCGACCCAATAATTTAGACGATCTCAGGCAAAGAATTCAACATGAGATTAGGTTAATATCGCCTCAAACTATTCAGAATGTGAGAAATGAATTTTATAATCGTCTTGGGTATTGTCAAATGGTACAGGGTCGTCAATTTGAACATTTAGTGTAAATGTTATTTAACAACTGTTATTTCTGTGCTTATTTTTGTGTTTGATGATATTGTTAGATTTTTTTCTGGTTAAGCAATTTAGTTTCTTTTTATACTAATATTTGCCTCACGAAGTTATCGTTATTACTAACTTTGAATTGAGCAGATAATAAATTTCTAGTTCGATTTTTCAATTATTTGTATAATTTCAAAATAAAAACGAATGTGCCGTCGATAACTTTCCGTCAAACTTAGGCAACTAGATAAATTTACCCAATTTAATGAATTTTTATTATTTGAACTTTAAGACTGTTTTTCTCGATGTTTTCAAATAATAACATATTGAAAATTTTATACGGTTGGAACCAGAATAAAATCTACTACCAAAATCAATAATAAAAAATATAGGTTGTCATTAAAAAAAAAGTCGATGACGTCATAACTTAAAAAATAAATGACATAAGAAACTGAAATTAGACTGAAAGTATTTGCCGAAGTTATAATCGCTATACCCCTTCGAGATTTTTTCCAAAAAAATTAATATCAACGGAATTACTGAATTTATGCGTTACTTAATTTCCACACTGTATATAGACAATGTGTCCCAGGATTGATGTTACAAGGGGCGAGTGACTAAACATTTTTGAACTTCACCTTGATATGTTGGGATTAACCCCTGCTTGGCTTGAAACAAATTTTATGCATATTTTCGATTTTTTTAAACTCACGGGGGCTAGGACACCTAATAAAAAAAACAATCTGCCCGTCAAGTAAAGTACCTTATCCGTTCATAATATTGCAAAGTGTTATTAAAAAAAGTTGTTCAGAATGTGATATGGCTCTATGGAAAATTAAAATGTTGCTGGTTTAAGAGATACAGGGTGTTGTTTCGAGATTTCCCTTTCTTAATGAATCACCCTTTCAAAACTTTCAAAACAAAATGATAAAGTAAAAATAAAAGACAAAATGAAAGTGTGTTTGTAAATGTCTGCTCTCTTCATGCTTTAATTAAAATTTTAAGGTCAAAGTATGAAAGTATATGGAGCATTTCTAGAGACATCTACGAATATGTACTCACTTTTTTTAAATAAATCTGGTAACACTTTTACATCTACATTTATTATCCTGCTTTATAAAATTTACATCTACATTTATTATCCTGCTTTATACACTTTACGGTGCATTTTAATGTGTTTAGTTTAGCAACGACAGTAACGTTGTAAACTATTAATTGTTTTATATTTCTTATCATAAAAGGTGTATACGCTCTAGCAATTACCTTACTGATAATAAACGATAACAGTTAATAGAATATTAATTTTCTGAAAACAGTGTTACACTTGTAACGTTATGTTATAACTTCACACAGTAGTACTTGACATATGATTAATTAAATTTATTGTCATAATCAAAGATACAGGGCCCATACTGCTTCTGCACCAAACTAATATGCAGATATGGTTACAATAAAAGAAATATGACATTTTTGCGTGTTTATTAAAAATATGAAAAAAATTAATTATACCCGGTGTAAACCAGAATCATCCCTATAACTTTTGTTTTTAAGATATAAATTTAAAATTTTGAGACAATATTATATCAAGTAAATTTGAATTAACACATAAAAGAAAAAATATGCTAGCACTTCCGGTTTTACAAGAAATGAGCGTAACTTGTTTCTCAAATAGAGCACCCTGTATATTTTTACATTTTTAGATTCAGGTATTATCCTGCATACAATAGGGTCGTTAGGTTTAAAATAAAAATTTTAAAAAAATTATGATAGGACTTTCAATTGCCTAATAAGAGAAGGAATTGGATCTAGATGGGAAAGAAAAAAAAAAAAGGAAACATACACATACTAATTAGTGTTTATGTTCCCATGTGCCACATTTTGGGCCTCCTGATCTATCCCATCTAATCCAATCCTTAGCACGAATGGAGGGGACAAAACGTGTCCGTAATATTGTTTTTTTTGGGGAATACGGCTAAACCTTCTTTGTTTCATTTTGAACCCCAATAAATCTATCTTGTTTTATTTGTATTGCAGTGGAAATGAGAGTGCACATAGAGCTCTTTGTTGACTTGCTCATCGAGGCCCCAAATTGGCACATGGGAACATGAAGACACTAATTGAGTACTTGTTACTGTACTTTCCAGCCTTATTTTAGTTCCTTTCTATCTATCCCATCGTAGATCAATTCCTAGCCGCTACCTGATGAGGGGCAATAACTCCGAAACACGTGTCCGTAGTGATATTTTTCTTTTTGGGGAATATGGCACTAAACCTTCTTTGTTTTAAAAAACATATTTGAAACACGTTTAAAACATTTACAAAAAAAAAACATGTTTTTTTTTAATTGTTCTAAACATTTGTTTTAGTTTATATTCATTTCAAATGAAAATAACACTATACACACAAGTGCGGAGGGTAACTTTTTCCACAAGGGATACTGTAAAACGCCATTTTCTATACTGCTTTGCATGTTAGAAATTCAGACTTTCTACACGGTAGTAGAAAAAGTAATATTTTGGATACAATTATAATATAATAATAGTATAATTAATTTAGTCTGAATAGTCTTTTTCTGTCTAATCCGACAATACAGTTTTCTCAAATATTTTTCTTTAATATAATTAAATAAATTAGGTGCGTTATTTAATAAAACTAAAATTTTAAAATGCGGCATTCGTATCCTCTCCAAAATGCACGCTATCCAGTTGTTTTTTTATGGTTTTGTTTATTAAAATTTTATTAATTTATAGTTTTTTTATTTTCTGTAAACAAGGAATTATTTGTAATTAAAATAAGATCGTGATTTTTTGGTTAAAAAGGATTTATAAATAATTAGTAAATATATTATTTAAATTACTATGGCAACAAAATGTTTAAAACATTATTTAATATTACAAATACTAGGTTTCTGGAAACATAGTTTCGGAAGCAAAAAAGTATTAGCATTGGTTAAACAGAAAATCAAAATTACTAAAACGAGTTATGACTAGGGCTGTCAAAAATGTTCCGTGGGACAGTGGCGTACGCGAAATTAACTAATACGAGAAACAATAAACTGTTACAATTTATAACAATGTATCTAAAACTTACCCTCTTAACTAGCTTGCTTATCACAAACTGGAGAAGATGTGTAGCCATTTTGCAGCATCAGGTATGTTTCTATGGTTGTCTTCATGTGTGATGTTAGCTTTGGTGAAAATATATTCTTATATTTTGAAAACGACAGTTCGACATCTACGCATACGTAAAATAGTCTTTGAACGCACTTAATGGATCTGAGGCTGCACCATCACATATTTGTCTTAATTTGGTAAAACCGGTGTCTTTATTTAACACACTTGCGAACTTTTCTTTAACGAGCTCATTTGTTGCGTCACCTGTAGCGTGTAGCAGTATATTTACTTCGTCCACTATTTGCAGTGACTCCGCTAACGACAACGCAGTTTTCTAATTTTTTTATGCTTTCGTGTAATGGTTTATAGTTCTTCGCAATATTTTTTAAAGCTGTTTCAACGGAAATATCTTCGAATTTTGTCTGGCTTTCCTTAATAGCTGCAGCCTCATCTGGAATGAATTGTAGTATCACAGCTTTTATTTGTTGGACATATTCAGTATAATAAAAAGCTGCCTGCAACCATGTTCCCCAATGTGTAAGAATCGGCTGTGGTGGTTCAGGAATACCAGGACGCTTGCTATGAAATGCACGGAGACGTTTAGGAGATTTAAGAAACACTTTTTTTTGTACTTGCTATTAATGCATCCACCTCTGGAAAACCTTTTCGAATAGTTTCTGCCACAAGATGTAAAGCATGCACTTTACATGTAACATGCATAAACGTACAACCTTGTTCTTGCAGAGAACGGCCTACCGAACGCATTGTCACGGCGCCATCAGTCACAAACATCAACACTTGACTTTTTGACAGTTCAAATTTGTCTAGCGTCTCTAGCACCACCCTGGTAATTGTTTCGCTGGTACACTGACTTAGTTTTTTGCTAGCTAGTAACAGGAACGGTCGGTTTAAGAGGGTCCAGTACTCATACTATAACATTTAATGAATTTTGTTTACAGTTTATTTTTTAAATCACATTTCATCTTATTTACCATGTCTACGTGTACAGTTGGTAGATCGTTACATAACGTTGTGCGACTTGGTAACTTCACCTAGGTATTGATTTTTCCCGAGCATTTGATTGCGTGGATCATAAACTGCTCTTAGAAAAACTTTACAGATATGGAATCAGGGGTCCACCACTATACTTCATAAAATCATATCTAAGTAATTGGGATCAAATTGTCAAAATTAATAATTCTAAAAGTGAACCTAAGAAAGTAACCCAAGGTGTTCCACAGGGTACTATTTTGGACCCTCTCTTATACATAATTTTTGCCAATGACCTAGTCTCTTTCTTAAAACAAAATAAGAATTTACAGATACTGTACTATGCAGATGACACAATTTTTTTAATTACAGAAGGTAATGTTATGTTAGCAATAGATTGTGGGATATATTTATAAAAAATGCATGCTTTGGTCAGAAAAAAATTTCATTAATTTAAATAAACAGAAGACTATTTCGATACTTTTTAGGCAACAAATCTCACAGGATGGTTTAGACCCTCAAAGTTCTATTATGTTTAACATACATAATTCAAGTAAAATATTAGGGATCACTTTTGACTGTCCTCTGAAATGGGAAATCCACATTGACAAACTATGTAAAAAGTTACGAACCTTCTGCTATGCATTACGATCACTGGTAAACCATTGCAGTCAGAAGATTATACTTAGTTTATATTATGCAAATTTCCATTCTCAACTGCGATATGGCATCATTAATTGAGGTACAAGTAGTTATTCTCAACGCGTTTTTATTTTACAAAAATATGCTGTGAGGTTATTATCTAGGCTACCAAAACGAGAATCATGTAGAACAGTATTCAAAGAGTTAAAAATCTTGACAGTAACGAGTACATATATTTATGAACTATGTTGTTTGTGTACAAGAATTTGTCATTGTTGAAAATTTCAAGTTAACCACAATTATCCATAGTTTAGAGGCAACCTTATTCCTGACAACACTCGTCTACACGTTATCAAAAAAAGTTTATATTTTAATGGTTGTAAAATATTCAATGCTTTGCCTACCAGCATAAAAGAATCTCAAAATATCTTAATTTTCAAAAAAAAAAAAAAACTTAAGACATTACTTATCGATAAGAACTGTTATTCTCTTGAAGATTTTTTTCTACAATTAATTTTAAATCAGTTTCTCACTGTTTTTTTTCTTTGGGTTCTTTCTGTTTTTATTTATACACATTCGTAGTTTGTTTTTTGTTGTTTACTATTTTGCGTAAGGACGCTTATATTCTCAAATGTATGTGTGTATGTGTTTGTGTATATACTATATATGTTTTTTTTTATATAATAAGAATATACCTATTAAGGTATATTATATTTGACTTTACACTATTATTACGTTTTGTATATTTAACGCTCTCTACAATTACTTGTATTCATTGTGCAATTAATTGAGAAATAAAGAATATTACTATTATTATTAGCCTAGATAAAAAACTAAATTTTCTAGAAAAAGGCATTTTATTATTTTTTTCGACAATAAATTGCGGGTATTATCATCTCATTTCAGTTTAAGAACGCGAAGCAACGTGGTTACTGAATCAAAACGTAATATCAAAGCAAAGTCAGGGCCGGATCAAGCTCATCTTCTCTAATTGTTTTTTTTTTAATTCTTATTTCTTCCTTCTACTAGCACTTGTATCTATTCAAATGATTTTTGTTTTTTTCTAAATTCATTCAATCATAAAATATGTAGCGAGTACGGCCCCTGAAAATGTATGTCGCCGTATTTTGAATCACTCTGTATGTTATATTATGTGACTCGCACGGTTTAATGCTGTTCAATGTGCGTCACTCTAATTGCATTGTATTGAACGATCTAATAAATTTGTTTGCGACTCCTAACACTATACAGTACCAGAAATAAATCGTAAAACTTGTTGATAGATATGTATTTAAGATTTTTTAATTTTTAAATTGATGTCTAGTGACTCTAAATTCAGATTCTGCTTCGGTAACCTTATTATCAGATTATCATAATTATCGGATGGAACATCTGTAATTAATCCTAGCCAAAATTCCTTCCTACACGATATACGTGATTCAGGACAGTACGTTTTCTATTAAAACGTTTGCGTAAGAATTTATCTATCGATCGTTCTAAAAATACCGATTTAAATGGCTTCAAATTGCATCGGATTTCGCTACTTTGTGTTAGTTGTTCATTTTACACAACCTTGTGATTTGTGTAAATACATTGAATTAAAATAACAACTATAGGCGTATATAATACTTAATTAGTTTCGGTTGATTAGATTGGGTTTGTATTTTTTTAAATAGCTTTTCAAGGAATACGGAAAATTTGTATTTATATTTTATTTGGTTGACGGTTGGGCGGTTGGGTGAAGGATTCTACTGTTCTTAATTGGTTTTTACAGTAACAATCGATTTTTAATTATAGAATATGTATTGTTTGTTATAATGTCATTTTATATTTCAATTAATATCGAATCTATAATAGTCTGCTATACAGTTTTTATTATTATAGAGGAAATCTGAAAAATCTATGTGAAAGAGTAAAACGTAACATAAAAAAAATACAATAAATACGATATTACAGGAGAATGTCATCACAAAATGTATGGGTTATTCCATATGAAATCATTCAATTTCAAATTATTTATTTTATTTCTGAAATCCTGAAATATCACTCCAGTAGGAGTGGTAAAATTTTTCAAAAATATTAATTTTCATATAAACAAAATGTACCTAGGAAAATGTTGCACAGCTGATTTTTCTCGTTTTCGACAAACAATAATTGGAGATTCTATGATCAAAAATAGAAAAAATTTTATAAATGATTTTCCGAAAATGCTTCCTATCCGAAATACAGATAATAATATAATATAATATAATAAAATAACGGGGGCAGGACCGGCAACACTTCACCCTACGGCAAAACCTCTACGAGACCAGCTAAACCCTGACTCCTGTCCAATAACCAGAAGGGCCCCTCCGCAGAGAAGGGAGGGGCCCCGGACGCCAATAAAGGATTGTACATGGCTAAGTGGACAGGGAATTCGATACTACTACCACCAAGGGGACTGCGCGTCTGACTTTGTGCAAAGTCAGGCCTTTTAAACTGAGAGACAAGTCTTTCCAACAGTTGAAGACCCGACACCGCACGCGGTGGGGATCCTTTAAGATAGCAGGTAGCCTTAACCAGGGCCCAACCAACCTACTAGGTGAGGAAATTCCGCCATGAACAGTCCTTACCCTCCCCTAAGGCGGGCCTGCAGTTTATACCTTTAAATTTTAGCGTAGAATAGAGGGGGTGAGGAGTATGGATTTGTTTATTTTTGTTCTGAAAGCTTCAACTCCGTGTTGTAGTAGGGTTCCGATATGGTATCTTGATGTCTTTAGGTTTGGTTTATAATATTCAGGTACATTTTTTTTATTCTGGTACAATAAGTCTTTCTTAGAAGTAAAGTTATCTATTTCTTTTTCTTTTGGCCAATCATTAGATTTTTTATTTTTTTTCAAAAACAAAATTAGGGTGAAAATGGATTGGTAGTTCACCTAAGAGGAGATCGAATTCTCTAAAAAATCCTAATTCAGAGATATACTTTAAAAAGCTCATTAAAATAAAGATTCTTCAAAACTTGGTTAAAAAAAGTTTAATATATTTCTTCATTCTGCTCTCTCCTTGGAGTAGTAAAGTGGAGGGGAGATATAATTAGAAAATACCCCAAATATGAATATTAAAAGTATTATCCTAATCTCTTCCTTTTATTAAAAACATGGGAGAGAAGTATGGCATGTAAATCTCAGATCAGATCCCCTCTTGGTTCGTAAATAATTAATGAAAAGAAAAGAGCCATAACTAATAAAGTTGTATACCAACTACCATTAAAATAAAGAAAAAAATTTTACCACTTTTTAAAAATAAAACTTTCGACAGGACCGCTTAAGGAGAGTAAGAGAAAGATATTATGGAAGATGGTTTATAAACCTTCTACCACTGGTAAGGCCTTCAACCCTCTTTTTCTCCCTTATTTGGCCTACATCCACGACATAACGCGGCTTGTACGAGGCACCCATCTAAGGCACCTACGGGAACCACCCACTACGTCCAATGAGTCGAAAAGACTTATGAATACTTTCCCACTTCAGGCTATCAAGCCAACAAGCCACATAGTCCTCCACCTCAACCAGATGTATGTTATCGAGTTCTCGGCACCTCGGAGAAAAACACCTTGAAGGAGGAGGAGAAAGGGACCAAATACCACAAACCCAACTAAAATGTTTTATTAAAAAAATACAAAAAGTGGCTGGCAGGCAAATGAAGAAGGGTTTTTTAGAATTATTAGTCCTAACCAAAAAGGCGGTTTAAAAACCTTTTCTTTTCCTTTCCCCCTAGCATTATTCCTAAGTTTTTATGTTTTTTAAAACTTATTCCTAAGTGGAGGAAGAAAGGCTTTTTATTTGTTGTTTTATAATATTTTTTATTAACCTAGTTGTTGGGAAAATTTTCAAAAATTAAAAAATATAATATATTGAGATTTGGTACGCTTAAATATGTAACTAAATACAATCAGTCTAGATTGAGTCGACTGGCTCAATCCAGTGGCGTAGAATCTATTAAATTAATCACTAAAAAAACATACGCCCGTGCTATTTATTGATTTTTTTTTTTAATTCACTTTTTTAATTCTGCAAATAAAATCGTATTTTGTGTTTTTTTCGATTAGGCACTCCGTTTTGAGATAATTTATATTAACGTAAACGATCAGACAATTTAATAAAAAACAAAATTAGTTTTTTTTATTTAGGAAAAAATAACGCAGTTAACTATTACATAATAAAAAGACGTTAAGAAAATGGAAAAGAAATTATTCATTGTATACATATTGTTTAAAATGCCCTCCTTCTGGTTAGATACAAGCTTGTGCTCTTCTAAAGTAAATATACAGGGTGTTTGGCGGATGGTTTGTCAAACGGAAAGAATGGATAGGTGAGATCATTTGGAACATATTTAAACCTAATGGCCTCTATACTAAGTCTCAAGGTTTTCGAGATTCAACTTGATCGTTTTTAGTTTTTTTTTAAATGTAATACAGTTCAATTTAAAAAAAAATTCTACCCATTGTCGGGATTTTGTTAGCACATAATTTTTTTTATCAGTGTTAATTCTCAATTTCATTGAAACAGATATACATTAAAGATACAGATAAAAATTATACAGACCTACAAAAAAAAAAGTTCTGTCCTAGAAATCAGACCCAACTTTTCCCATGTATTTTGATGCGCTGAAACCGAATTTGGCAAAAAAAAATATATAATCCACTGAGGGGGAAAATTTTTGAAAAAAATGTCTAGAAGGGTTTTTTGGGTCGCTGATCACGAATTTGAAGTCAAAAAAATTTTTACAAAGACAGCTGTCAACAAGCTGTCAAATTTCATGAAAAATGTAAAAAAGTCAATATTTGGAGCATATTAGTAGGTATTTTGGGCTGCTAATCATGAATCAGAACTCAAAAAGGGAACTTTGACATATTGACTTTACATTTTTTCATGAAATTTGACACCTTGTTGACAGCTGTCATTATGTCCAGAATTCATTTTTGACTTCTGATTCGTGATCAGCACCCAAAAACTTAATAATATGCTCCAAATATTGACTTTTTCATTTTTAATGAAATTTGACAGCTTTATGACAACTGTCATTTTGTCAACATTTATTTTTGACTTTAGGTTCGTGACCAGCGACCCAAAAAACTCTTATAACAATTTTTTCAAAAAATTTCCCCATAAGGGGATTAAAGAAGATTATAGATAGGGGGTCGTAGAGAAAAACTGACGCGTCAATTTCGGTTTCAGCGTGTCAAAATACACGGGAAAAGTTGGGTTTGATCTCTAGGACAGAACATTTTTTTTGTAGGCCTGTGCTATTTTTACCCGTTAGAGCCAAAAAAAAAATGAATTATAACAGCTGAAAGACTAAATTTTGGAAAATTTTCAAAAATAACAAAAAAAAATATTGAAAACCGTAAGACTTTGTATAGAGGTCAATGGGGCTAAATATGTTCCAAATGGCCTCACCTATACTCCCTTTCCGTTCGGCAAACCATCCGCCAAATACCCTATATAAAAAACACACCACCACAGAAATTAGACAATCCCCGAATCCAAAGCCGAGGCTGCACAAGCGAGGGTTGGCATTATGAAAAAAATCGTGGACACAATCATTCCCATCGACATTACCAGTGCCGCTGGCGGGATTCGAACCCGCACGACGATGGAGAGATTACTCTAATCACACTTGCCATCGCGTGCTCTATACAACTAATCCACCGAGCCGGTTAATTAAACCGAACACGTTGGAACATTTGTCAAATGGCACTAATAATTGAATCAATGTCATCTGTAATCTGTATGCGACTTCAAAATTGCATTCGACTTTCAATTTGAACAGTAAACACGGGTTTTCAGATAAACCCACCAATAAATTTAACAGATTTAAATCCGGCGATCGCGCTGGCCATGCTATTTCACTTTTTCGTCCAATTCAACTTCCAGGAACCTCAAATTTTAAAAGTCTGTGACGTAGGCCTGCATGAACCACATATTTTTTCTAACAACTGGGGATACGTCGTCAAACAATCCTGGTAAATTTTGTCTTAAAATATTCACCAGTAAGTTGTTGAGGAAGATGGATAGGTCCAATTAAGCGGTCATCTACTATACCCGAGACTATACCTATCCAAATATTTTGGCTAAGCCTATGTTGGTGGTTTTTAACTATAACTGGATGCTGATATAACTCGATAAACACTATTAAATTCAACAGTTATTTTGGCAATCAAAATATTCTTTGTCAAATGCAAAGCGATCTTTGATTTATTAAGTATGATTTTATTTGAAGAATTAAAAAGTGAATCTACAAAATACATGTTTGCAAAAAATAAAGTAGCAGCGTTTTTTTTTGTGATTAACTTAAAAGATTCTACGCCACTGGATTGAGCCAGTTGACTTAAACTAGTCTATTTAATTATATTTAGTTGGGTATTTCAGTGTATCAATTCTCAATTTAACATATTTTCTAGTTATTGAAAAATCTAAAAAAAAAAATTTTGTTTCAACAACCTAAGGAAGCAATTTCGGAAAAGCTAAAGCATTTATTAAAAATATTGTCTTATTTTAGATCACAGAATCTCCAGGTGTCGTTTGTGAAGTCCAAGTTAAGGATTCAACCTTTTTTATTTTAGAAATACGAAGACATGGACACCTTTATTCAAAATTCTCAATTTTTAGGCTTTAATATCCTATATCTACTGGGACACCATATGTGCCATTTTATATAAAAAGTCACTTCATGAAAGTAGTAGATTTCCGAGGGTCACAGTGGAGGGAAATTTAAAAAATGGTGACTTTAGAATATGCCTGAACTAACAATGAACATTTTGTTGCTTTATTAAATACGGGAGCATATTTATTAACACTGTTTTTATAAGTATTATTGAGATAATGAATCTTGCGTATGTATTTAACTAATAAAAAAACTAAAAAATGAGTTGCCTTTAAAATTAGGTTGTTAAAGATTTAAAATATACTTTATTTGGAGCACTGACATAACTGGTTTCTTTTTTATTATTATTAGAGGTGTTCTGTGTCGGGAATTCAAGTTTCTATGTTCATAATTACCGCGTTAGAATTTATAGTGTTATGTTAGGAGAAAATGTAGACACGTGTGTACAGAAGATGAATTATAATATCATATTCTTTGTTTCTTTTAATCCACTTTAATAAAAGTATTACACGGACAGATGAATTCAACATATAAAATGTCGTCCAGTTAAAGTTTAATCAAGGGTTATATCCCGAGTGTATCAAGTTTAATCGGTTAAACTGTGTACTACGTCACATAATTTTAAAAATTTGCACTTCCATGGCCGGTTATTTTGATAAGCTCTTGCTCCTGTGTTCAATTCTTCATTAAGTTACTGACAGCTGTGGCTCGATTGGAATGATTAGTTATTTTTACAGTTGTTGTATCTAAACCGATTTTTGCGGCTGATTCCTTTGTCCATTTGGACAGTTGATTTCTTCCAATCGGTGAATTTTTGTACCAATAGGAATTTTCGTATTTATACCAGTATCTATTGCATGTTAGAAATAAACGATTTGTTGTAATACTGGCAACTCCTCTTGGATAATAGTTGTTTATATAGCCTTACAGGACATAGATCGGCATTAATTTCATTAGACGTTAACCAATTAATATCGGCGCATTTCTTGTCACCGCCTTGTGCGGTTTTCCTGATCACAGGGTTATATTCTAATCGTTCTAAAATGGCAAGACTTAGTTAAACAGTCGCAAATAAAAAGTGAGCCGTTTTTTACCTGCTGTTACCTGTCCTCTGTTATCAATTTCTTCTTTGAAGTGATTTGTTACGCAATTTGCGGCTTCTCCGCTTCTCCAAGCGAGCTCAACTGCGATAATATGGAAAAGTTTTTTTTGCAGTCCTTCAGGAGTGTTTTCATTCCAAAGCATTATAATTTTTTTATCATCTTCTGAATCTAACGCAATTGTAAATATCTTCTCTTAGCATTACGAATATCTCTAGCGCACTTAAATTGAATGTCCTTAAATGGATCGAAAATGACGTTGTATTTTAAAAAAATACATTTCCTGAAGCATTTTTGCAGTTATGTTCCACATGGTTTTTATCACATTTTCCTTATAATTTTTCCCATCTTTCCGTCTCATATTGAAAGCCCAGTCTTAAAGTACCAACGTAATATAATGTATGGTTGTAGTGGTTTCAAATTGGTATCCCGTTTCATTACAAAAATCAGTAAATTGGTCCCATACCGATTTGTGCGTTTTTGTTGTGTTAATAGGAACGCTTCTTAGGATTTCATTGTCAACTTCGGAAAGTGAAACATTTGCAAAACGAGTACTTTTTTTTATTTACTTCCAGTTGATGGTGTAGGTAAGTATAAAAGACACTGACAATTCAAACTATCAGAATTGTTACCGTCGGTGAGTATCACATAGCAACGACAGGTCAAAGCTTACTTGACATGTCAAAAATAAAACAGCTAGGTGAAAAATAGCCGATTATTTTTGCAAAATAGTCACTTATTTAAACAAGTCATGTGGTATAAATTTCATGTTTTTTATTGGTTATATTTATGATGAGGAAAATAATCACTAAAATATTTTTCTTTTAAGTTTTAAGCTTTTACACTCGGCATTATTTGTAGCAGGCATATCTTGCAAACCAACAATTTGCGAAATTTTTACAGATGTCCTGAAACACAGGGCAGTTAGGTTATCACAGTTATCTAGAAGATATTGGTAAGATTATATATGTACAGGGTTATCCAACGAAAAGGACCACCGCATATATTTTGTTTATTTTTTCTAGTTACAACTAATTGTTTCAATTAAAAGTTGTAGTGAATCTAACGATCTCTTCTGGAATCCCTACAAAGAATATACAGGTGGTCCCATAAAAGCCGGACAAACCAAACTTACTATTTTTTTTAAATAAAAACATCCTATATTTTTTCACATTTTTGAAATGTGTGCTCTTTTGTGATTTCAGATATATAGAAACGTTATATCTAATCTTTTACTGTTTTTTATTTATTGCAAATTTTATACTACCTGCATCTGCCAGGTTATCAGGTTAGCCATGGATGAAAAACGCTTAATTTGACACTCATGCCTTATAGAATAATTTAATAAATTTAAAAAGCAAATTGCGTAATAATTATTATTACAACTAATATTATACATACTACGAGTATACCAAATAAAATGTTACCCGTTAAAGAGTTCTTGTTATTTTTTATAATTAATATGACACACAAAACCACCGTTTGCTTTTTTGAATTTATTAAATTATTTTGTGAGGCGTACATATCAAATTAATTGTTTTTCATCCATGACGAACCTGATAACCACGCAGGCGCTGGTAGTATAAAATTTGCAATAAATAAAAAACAGTAAAAGATAAGATGCAACATATCTATATATATCTATATATTATATATTATATATAATAATATATATATATATATATATATATATATATATATATATATATATATATATATATATATATATAACACACATTTCAAAAATGTAAAAAAATATAAGGTGTTCCATTTAAAAAATGTAAGTTTGGTTTGTCCCGCTTTTGTGGGACCACCTGTATATTCTTTGCAGGGATTCTAAAATAGTTCATTTGATTCACTACAACTTTTATCTAAAACATTCTTTTCGAAAAATAAACAAAATATAGGGGTGGACCTTTTCGATGAGATAACCCTGTACACTTATAATCTTTGATATCAGGATTATTTATTTGTTAAGTTGGCTATAGCCAGCCCAACATTTCACCAGAATTGCCAATGCAACCTAATTTTAAAAATCCCCGTTCTACTTCTTGCAATGCAAGAGTTATATTTTAACTCCAGCTGTTTAAAATACGCAAGATTGCATGGAAGGGTAAGCAATCTTTATTACTGGCAATTAAAAATCAGAAATGGAATAAGTTGCGTTTATGTAAAGGTAGGAAGTCCTCAGGGTAGTGCGTTGGGACCTTATCTATATGTATGCTAGCGGTACATTAATGTTTATAATTACGTAAAAAATTCGTGGCATAACAATTTAAAAACTGTAAATTGGTAACAAATCCACATCTGTTCATTTTAAAGGGAAACTAAACAACAGCCAAAGTCAAAGTAGGTATTCAATAATTCTCGGTCTTGTTACAAAGGAGGTATCTCAAAAATGCCAAAATCATTTTAATAGAGTAATATGGCATCAATTTATATTAATCTTAAACAAATATGTACCTAGTATATAATAGGAAAATACATCAACGGTTTTTATTTTTGCAAATTAGAACGATAACTAATCAAAATCTTAGCAGCCAAGTAGAAACAAGTAAAAGACGATTCAATCATTAAAAAAATTTCTATATCGCAAAAATCTCAATGTTTGCTACACTCTTAAATTGTTTTAAACATCATCTTACAATTATTTTTAATAATTGGAAAACCTGACAACCCAGAATTGTCAGGGAATTTATTTTAGTCAGGGAAACAAGCAGTGAAACCTGGAATTTTCACTTTCAGATAATAATTATTAATAAGAACTATTAAACCTGACAGAAATGTTTTGTGGATGAAGATAATAAACACTCCCCGATATAAATATTACTTATATGAAAGCGCGAACGTACTCCATAGTTCATGTTCATTTCCAGTAGTTGCAGAGTTCGTTGTCTCTGATAGTTCAAATAGTCTACGAGAATAATTCGTTATAAGTTGATGCACGACGATGTGTTTTGTGTTGTGGAATGGATTTTTAAACTAAAATGGCAAAAAATTTTGTCAATTCAATTCCGTTTGGCTTCAACATAATTTTAATTCTTGGTGCTCTATAAGTAAAAGAAAACCATTATCGGCGTACTGCAAATTGTTAGTGAAATATATTTGAGTAATATGGGAAGGCAAGCCCTTATGAGCCATAGTAAAAGTAAAAAAAACATGTAATAGTAACTCATTACAAACAATTTTTAAGGAAAATAATTCTAATAGGCCAACGGTAATAGAGACTAATATTGAGCTGGAAAGTAATGTTGGTGCAAAAACTAGTCCAGAAAATGATACCGTACCAAAAGGCCCGTGGCTGTACCAAATGTTCTTGAAAAATTTGCACATCGAGATAATGTAACGTCAACTGAAATATTGTGGTGTTTAAATGTTGTCATTACACAAACATCACTAAGAAGATCTGCAAGCACTTTAAAAATGTTACCTCTCATGTTTCCAGATAGTGAAATATCTAAAGCTGTTCTTTTGTTGTTGGTATACGGTTTGAAGCCGTACTTTCAAGATTTACTATTGAAAGAAATAAACAAGGCGGACTTTATAATGGTTTGTTTTGATGAATCATTAAGTTAGCCAAAACAAATGAACATTACCGTAAGATCTTTTTGCAAAACGAAAAATGAAGTTGTTACACAATACTTAAATTCATGTTTCTTGAGAGCTGAAGATTTATCGTTTGGTTTTAAATAAGGCTTACTTGGTATACAAATGAAAAAAAATAATCAAATATCTATGGATGGACCAAATGTAAATCTAGGTTTTTTAAATTTTCAGGTTGACTTTAAAGAAAATCATCCCGAATGGCCAAAGCTGCTTGATTACGAAAGTTCTGTGCTGTTCGATGGATAGAAAACATCAATGCTGCCCAGAGGACATTAAAAATACTACAGAATTTACAGGAGTTTGTTGAATGTGTAGAAACGGGTAAGAAAAAAAAGATACATGTGCTTCATATGCAATAAATCGAGATGCTTTAAAAAAGTAATCTTTTGGGGCCTAAATTAGCATTTTTTATATCAGTGGCGGGATTAATTGAACCATTTTTGAGAGATTTCAATCGTATATACCCCTTGTACCATGTTCATATGATTCTTTGTATGATGTTATCCATTCCATTCTGTCCAAATTCTGAAACCTAGTGTAATGAAAGAAGATATAACCACAGCTAAACAAAGTGGATTTAAACAATAAAGCGAAACGCTTGTTTTTTGAAGCTGCCATTTGGAACAAAGCCGACATTAAAACCCCGAGGACAAAACCAACCGATAGAAATATTTTAGAATTTAAGAAAGACTGTTTTCAGTGTTACTATAGCTTAGCGAAAAACTTAATAGAGAAGTGCCCTTTGAAGTTCACATTTATAAAATGAATAACATGATTAACGCCATACTGTGTCAAACATTTTAAAATAGGCCCTAACAGACTCGAAAATATTACTTGCAAAACCTGGAAAAGTCAGGGAATTTTAAAATTAAGATTTAGTAGACACCCTGAAGGACTTTTTGGTTTTGTCAGTTTATATTTTACATATTTAAAATCCATTCAAACTTTTCAAGACTTTTTCAAAACTTTTTTTTTTAATTTCTCGGGACGTTGGTCTGCGGGATGGCAGATGTCACACCTGAGGTGACCTTTCAAATGGCAAAAATGTAAACTTTTCTACATAAGACATAAATCTGGAGTTTCAGAAAAAGTTCACATATTTTAAGTATGTTCCATTTCCATCTGTCGACGTTGAACGGGTCCTTCTCACAATACAAATGGATTTTTAATGAGAAGCACCGCTGATTAACTCCGGGATATTTACAACAAATATTAGTAATATACTTTTACTCTTATGATCGCTAATTAAAAATACATGTGTTTGTCGTCCTCCACACACACGCCAGTGTACAGGGTGAATCAAATTCGATCCCCACCATTGGGATCTCGGAAACGGTAAGAGATAGAGAGTTGGTTAAATGCGGGCAAAGTTGCGCAATTTTATGTCCAATAATATGACATAAAGAAATCGAAAAAAATCCTCATTCGTTTTTGAGATAATTCAGAGAAAACAAAATTTGAGTTTTAATTTTTTTTTTGCTTTGTTTCAAGATATTAAAAAATTGAAAGAACTTCCTCGTTGCGACTTTTTGAGCTCTACAATATGGCATTAAAACATTTTGAATACGACGTTTCGTCACATCGGGGCCACCATCAACTTTGTTTTTTCATATACAGACCTGGTATATTTTTTTTATTCTTTAGAATTTTTCATCCTGATTCCAACGATCTATGATACTCGATGATTTGAACAACATTTTCATCTCCAAAACTGAAAATAAATCTTTAAGTGACTGAATTCGCTTAATTATAGCCCTGAGTTTTTAGTAACTTTTTTCATCTATCTAATAAGTGATATTTCCAAATACCTACCAATTTAAACAATTTCAATTTGCTATGTCCATTTATTCAATTCATTTTGACGAATTCAACTAATTATATTATCGTTTCTTTTAAAAACGGACTTGATTTTTTTTTAATTTATTACTATTTTTCATTCTGAATCCAACGATTTATTATTTCGTCAAGTGATAATCACTATTTCTGTATATTCAATTCGATAGCTTCAAGTGAGTTAAAACTGTAGTATTATTTTTTCGAATAATAATTGAAATAATTCCTACTATGGAAAATAATGGTTTAATGCACAACAAAATTTAAAAAAAAACTTAAAAACTATGATATTTTATACTAATTATTATTTTTCACATCAAATGTTCAATAAGGTTACCATCCTGGGCAATACATTTTTGAATTCTTTTTATTATATTATTTATCGTTCTTCTCATATCTCTTCTCGAAAAGATCTAAATGCCTCATGTATTCTGTTTCTTAAATCCTCAATACTGTTGACCTCGTTCTTATACACTCGATTTTTTAAGGTACCCCATAGAAAATAATCCAGGGGAGATAGGTCAGGTGATCGAGCCGGCCATCTGACTACGCCGTTGTTCACAATCCATCTATTAGGAAATTCATTGTTTAAAAATGCGCAAACGTTTCTAGCATTATGAGGCGAGGCTCCATCATGCTGGAACCACATTGTTTGAAGCTGAGCCAAAGGAATTTGATTAACAAAATTTTGAAAATCTGTTTAAAGGAAACCTAAATATCTCTCAGCATTTATTGTTTCGACAAAAATGTAAGGTCCGAAAATTGTATCACCTTTGATTCCAGCCCATATATCGACTTAAAATCTTCCTTGTCGCCTGTTTTCTCTATATTCCCTTGGATTTTCTCTAGCCCAAATAAGTTCATTATTGCGGTTAAATAAGCCGCAACTACTAAAAGTGCACTCATCGGTCCATAGTATCTAATCTAAAAATTTTGAATTTTGCTGTATCCTATTAGACAACCAATTACACAATTCCATCTGCGTTAAGTTAACACTAGGAAGCAATTTTTGTGTAACATGGAGTTTATAACATTCGAATCTTTCATTTTTTAGAACTCGATGGGCTGTAGTCTGAGGTAAGTTAATATCAGATGTTATTATTTGTCGTGTTGATTTAGTTCTATCATTTGTTATCTAAAAATGAAAAAAAAAAAGAATCACTGGGTTAAGAGCTTATCTGGTCACTTTAGTGTCAAAACATTCCCGATTCTAAAATACGAAAAATATTCGGAGATAATTCCCATTAATTTTCGACAGTAATATGCAAAGCAGCATTTAATGTGAAGATATAATTCAAATATTATCATGACCATTAGTGATTAACTTAATAAAGAACGTATCTCTTGAGGAACATTTTCTCTAATATTTTCGGATATTCTGCTACCACATTTTTGTCTCGGTTTTTTAAAAGCACCGAACTCCATCAAGTTTTCATCTAAGTGTCGAAAAATCGTGCGATCCGACTGTCTCCTTTCAGGATATAGTTCATGATACTGGTTAAGGGCTAGTATTGAATTTGTATTCATTGCATAATACACTTTAACCATATTACGTTTTTCTCTATTGGAATACATAATTATTTACAGCTGCTATCATAAAACAACGTTTTAATCTGTCATATTTGTTGATATTGACGTATTTCAATTGTTTCTGCAATGGTAGGTATTTAAAAACAACGAAAATTAGTTGAATATGAATTCGCCAAAATAAATTGGATAAATGGACATGGTAATTTGAAATTGCAGTATAAATTGGTAGGTATTCGGAAATATCACTTATAAGAAAAATGTACTCAAAAAATCAGGGCTGTAATTAAGCGAATCCAATCACTTGAAGATTTATTTTCAGTTTTGGAGATGAAAATGTTGTTCAAATTATCGGGTATCATAGATCGTTGGAATCAGGATGAAAAATCCTAAAGAATAAAAAAAATATACCAGATCCGTATTTGAAAAAACAAAATTGATGGTGGCCCCGATCTGAAGAAACGTCGTATTCAAAATGTTTTAATGCCATGTTGTAGAGCTCAAAAAAGTCGCAATGAAGCAGTTCTTTCAGTTTTTTTATATCTTTTGAAACAAAGCAAAAAAAAATAAAAAATTAAAACTCAAAATTTTGGTTTTTCTGAAATATCTCAAAAACGAATGAGGATTTTCTCGATTTTTATAATCATATTATTGGACATAAAAATGCGCAACTTTGTCCCCATTTAACCAACTCTCTATCTCTTACCGTTTCCGAGATCCCAATGCAATGGTGGGAATCGAACTTGACTCAGCCTGTACATGTACAGCGAAATGCCAGCTTTACAAATAAGTTTGAAATAAACTTAACATAATATAATTTTCGGCCGCTCATCGGTGCCAATATAATTCTCGGCGGTTGACAACCCCTCATAGGTGCCGGTTTTACATGTAAAAGTTAATTAATTAATTTAATTAATGTGTACATTGTCTAAAATTTGAGTTTAATTTGTTACCATTATATCACGTGTTTAAAAATCCGTATCAGGAATCCAAACTCCATAATTCTAGTAATATGCGCAGTAAGTATACAAATTGTTGTCGTGCATTTATACCCATCATAAATTTACCTTTTTTTTTTTTTTCAATTAAAATAAAATATCGCATTTCCTTATCGATGCCACCTTATACATTTCCAGGCATTAATTCTCGTTTATCTAGTCTCTGTAGCATATTTTCTGACGTTTCTCAACTATTTTGTTATAAAATAACGCAAACAATTTTATCATAATGTAAATTAAAACCATCCTAACATTCTGTGAAATCACTTATCTTATTGCAACTCATGCTTGAAATAAGAGCAAATACTGAGAACATAATATTCTTGTAGGATACTTTTGCATTCGAAGTTACAGTTTTGCAAGGATAACATATACAGAGTGGGGCAATAGTGCGTCCGACTTCGATATCTCGAGTTCTATGATAGCTAGAAACTTAATTTAAAAACATAAGTAAGGTAGACAAAATAAGTCTATAACCGGAAAATGTTTTCAAATATACAGGGTGAGCCAAGACGATTCTACAGGGTCAAGTAAATTTTTTTTTAAATGAAATGCCATGTATATCAGATTATTTTTTAATACTTCATTGTGGCTTCCTTTCGGCTCCTATATTATTATTGACTTTCTCCCAACCACTTGGATGTATTGATTTTTTTGTTGTTGAAATTATAGTATTTACACGTGTATATTAAAAAATATCACTACAATCACAACTATCGATTTTAAGAAAAAAATATGTTAGTACCAGTTATGAGACATCTGTGTGACGATACTCAGCCATTTTCACTTCCTGAAAGTATACAGGGTGGCCAAATAGGATTTTTATTGCTGAATTTTGCAGTCGAAAATGGTTATAAATAGCCATACGTACAAAAATTTTTGTTTTTCAATTCTACATCATATCGTCCAAAAACATACAGGGTATTCCATTCCATTCCAAAATTGAGAAAATTCAATTCAGAAAGTTGTAAATTTAAAATTTATTTTTGGCCACCCTGTATACTTTTAGAAAGTGAAAATGGCTGAGTGTCATCACACAGATGTCTCATAACTGGTACTAACATATTTTTTTCTTCTAGGCTCTATTCATTCCTATACTATTATTGGCTATCTCCCAACCACTTTGATGTAATGATTTTTTTTGTTGAAATAATGCCATCTGCAGATGGATATTAAAAAAATCACCACAGTCACAATTAAGGGTTTTAAGAAAAACTTATGTGAATACCAGTTACAAGACATCTAATTAATATTTTTGAATCATTTTCATTTCCTAAAAATGTACAGGGTGGCCAAAAATTAGTATTCAATTAAGAAATTTTTAAATTGAATTTTCTCAATTTCTTCAAATGGAACACCCTGTATATTTTTCAACGATGTGATGTAAAAATGAAAAACGAACATTTTTTGTAAGTACTTTCCTATGGCTAATTGAAACCATTTTCGTTTTATTGAGCAATAATTACAACATTCAAAAATAAACTTAGAAAAAGAGGTTTCTTCAAATAACTCAGTAGAAAAAATTATAATAAATGTTCCACATATTGGCCATTTTGATTGACACACATCTCTATGCGCTTTTGAAATGAGGTTCCCACTGTTCCTAAAACTGCCGGTGTGATAGATCTAAAGGCAGTTATTATTCTTTCCTTCAAATTTTGTACTGTTGTTGGTATGTCTCTATAAACAATTTCCTTCACGTATCCCCATAAAAAGATCCATTTTTGTAAGATCTGGGGATCTAGCAGGCCATTTAGTGGATCCATTTCTTCCAATCCATTGATGAGAGTAGGTATTATTTAAGTGGCCTCTAACTGCATTTAAATAATGTGGTGGAGCACCATCTTGCTGAAACCACATCCTATTTCGAATTCTTCTAGGGAGATTTACCAATAATTGTGGCAGATAGTTTTCCAAAAAATGAAGATAAATAGCTCCAGTCAATGTACCATCAAAGAAATGTGGCCCTATTACATGTTCTCCAAGAATTTCTCCCCAAACGTTTATAGACCATCTGTGTTGGTTATCAACTTGCATTAAAAAGTGAGGATTTTCCGAAGCATAATAATGGAAATTGTGCCTATTAACAAATCCATTTTTATGAAAAGTTGCCTCATCAGTGAATAAACCATTATTGAAGAAGTTGACATCAACTTGCATTTTACTTCTGGCCCAATTACAAAATTGTAGGCGCTTTTGAAAATCGTCATCAGATAATTCCTGGTGCATTTGAATATGATATGCATGCAACTTATTTGTTTTTTAAGATTCGACCCACAGACCGTCTACTTATTCCTACTAATGAGGTCACTTCTCTTTGACTAACATGGGGATTCTCAACGGTTGCCAGCACCACAGAAAACTCATTTTCTTTGTTCACAACACGTTTTATTCTTTCACTTTTTTATATTCGACATTTCCAGTTTCCAGAAATCTATCGAGAAGGTTTTGGAAGCTGCTAACATCAGGATGCCTTCTTTCAGGATAACGTTGGTGATAAATTCTATTGGCAAGTAAACAATTTCTGTCTGACTCGCCCAAAACAAAAGTCATGTCTATAAGTTCCGCTTTATTAAAATTCATATTGTAAAATTTCAAATATTTTAAATTCAATACAAATTGTAACTAACGACCGATAAGTGTGATAAATGCTCCTTTGTACACAACAATTTATACCAAACTGAGGTTTTATTGCTTGTCCAATAACGAAAACAGCAAAAAAATGTACAAAAAAAACATTACAGTAAAGGACTGGTTAAATACTATTTACTCATTTCAATGGAAATGGTCCCACTAAATGGCCTCATTTCAAAATTGCATAAAGACGTGTGTCAATTAAAATGGGCAACACGTCGAACACCTATTATAAATTTTTCTAATGAGGGAACCTCTTTTTTCAAGTTTATTCTTGATTTTACACTTATTTATTTATAAAACGAAAATGGTTGTAATTAGCCATAGGGAAGTACTAAAAAAAAATGTTCGTTTTTCATTTTTACATCACATCGTTGAAAAATATACAGGGTTCCATTTGAAAAAATTTGAGAAAATTCAATTTAAAAAAGGTCTTAATTGAATGCTAATTTTTGGCCACCCTGTGCATTTTTAGGAAATAAAAATGGATCAAAAACATTAATTAGATGTCTCGTAACCGGTATTCACATAAGTTTTTCTTAAAACCCATAATTGTGACTGTGGTGATTATTTTAATATCCATCTGCAGATGGCATTAATTCAACAAAAAAAATTCATTACATCAAAGTGGTTGGGAGATAGCCAATAATAATATAGAAATGAATAGAGCCTAGAAAGAGGCTTCAAAAAATGTACTGATATACATAGCATTCCATTTAAAAAAAAGGCATTTGGTCCTGTAATTTCGTCTTGGCTCGCCATGTATGTTCGAAAATAATTTCCAGTTATAGACTCTTTTATCTAGTTTACTTGCAATTTTTTAAAAAATTTCTAGCTATCGTAGAACTCGAGATATCGAGGTCCGACGCACTATTGCCCCACCCTGTATAACATGTCAAATTCTAACTTATTTTCGCTATTTCTAATTATTAATACATGTAAAAAAGGTAGTGGTCCATAGCTTTCAATTTCATATGTGAATTTAACTGACGCGATACGACTATTTAATAAGAAGCAAAGTGTCAGTTCATACTTATTTTCAGGTCATCTGCCACGGAAAACCTTTGTTTTTTTCTACTAATCAAAAGTTAGTTGTACTAGAAATAAAGTTGAATTATTTATTCAGACGTCTTGAAAGCCACAAATATAATACGGATCCATAAACATGGGCCCTTAAATAACATCAACTTTAGACCTATCTCGCTTGTTCCTATCATGTCAAAAATTATGGAGACTTATTTTAAAAACCAAATAACATCATTTTTAAAGTAACAATTTATTTTACCGTAGACAATTCAAATTCAGGACAAATATAAGTACAAATGATGCAAGTGCTCACCTAGTAAATAAAATCGTTGATGAGAATGAAAGTAGAGGTCGGAGTTACTTTTTGTGTGCATTTGACTGTATTTCTTATCATGTTCTTTTGGATAAATTAAAAGGTCATAAATGTGACACAAACATCTGTAATTTAAGGGGTTCATTTTTAAGATCTAGACAACAGTATACAAGCCTAAGTAGTAGTCATTCGACATTTCAGGGGTGACGCAGGGATCAGTTTTAGGACTCACCCTATTTTTAATTTATGTAAATGATCTAAATAAATATGTACCTCGGTGGACAGTTTGCAGACGGTACCTCGCTTCTGTCATCTGACAAAATACTTTATGTCAAAATGTGCATGAATGAAGCAAAGTCAAATGAATGGATGGATCTAACCAACTGTCACTGAATAAAAATATGTAAAACAATTCGCGAAAATCCAACAGATGAACTACTCAGTGATTTACCTTGGATACCTACTAATTAACGCGTGGCGAAAATTTCAAATGTCAAAGTTGATAATTTTGTTCATATATATTTTTTTTGTCATTACTTTTACATATTTGTGAATTTTGTAGCTTCACCGAATTCCTCATTTGTTTGTTTTTCGAGAGTAAATGTCATTTTTACATAATTACACATTTTTAAATAATTTGAAATTTTTAGGCATATTTCAGATCCAAACTTAAGCTGATTTCATCACATATATTATATTGCACAAAAAATGTCAAATAACTTAATCGTCATTAGAGACTTGAGAAATGTCGTCCATAATTGATTTGATTTAATATACTCGCTTCTAGAAAAAATGTGTATAAAAAATGTAAATTATAACAATCTACTTTCGAGGAAATTCGTATAGTAATAGGCATATTTTGAAGTTACAAAGCTATTACACACGCTTTTCAAGGTATTTGACTCATCATCTTCAGTTATGTGTACGGAATTATCGGTGTACGCAAACACAAAGTGAATAATTTCTAACGCAAAATCAAGTAAACAAATTTACATTTGCTTCATTGAGAAACAAAGCTTCGGAAAATAAAATTTTTTGTTTCATACTTTTCTCTATATCGATCAATGCAGTTTCCGGTGTATATAAAAAATCATGTCCACAAGAGACAGGGGAGATGGTTCAGATCAGGTAATTGTGTACACATGCAAATCATTCTGCTAATCCTGTAAACATTTTTAGGCATTTAAACTTCATTAAATCACTTAGAATAGTAATTTATAAATAATAATAACTTGCGTGAGAATGTTAATATTTACGTATAATTATTGTTGAATTAGGAACAATTAAATGACTCTAATTAAGTTTTCGACTTAATAAATTACAGTATAATTTTTATTGTATTGTTATCAGATGAAGCCTTCAATTTATGAAAACAAAGTATCTATTAGTATGTAAAACAAACACAAATTAGATAAAAATAATTCTCACTTAATTGTTCTGATAAAATGCTAGTAATGACTCAGAAAAAAATTTTTGTGAATAATGTGCTTGTATTAAATCTTGGTATTACATTTGGTAAGTGTATGTGGTTTTGTATACGAATGATGAATTATTACGGGGAAATTACAAGTGATTTGAAAAGAATGATTGACAGTACGTTTGACGTGGTAGAAAGGAAAAAACCGCTGCCAATTATTTGGGGATCAGTACTTCCTCACAGCAGTAAAACTCGACGTGTGGTGGAGTTTGTAATAAAAGTAATTTTTTGACGTTTAAAAAAAGTCACATTGGTGGAATGTCACTAATATTTTTTTTAGACATTTCAAATTTTCAGAAGTGTCAATCAAAATTAAAATTTTATGGTGGAGTTTATAATAAAAGTAATTTTTGACGTTTCAGAAAAGTCACATTTTGATGTTTCAATAAAAGTCACATTTTTTTACGTTTCAAAAAAAGTCACATTTTGACATTTCAAAAAAGTCACTTTGACGTTTCAAAAGTCACATTTTTTGATGTTTCAAAAATTGGGACCGATTTTGCTCATCAACAAACTCAGTCTCTTTCTTGACCTCTAGAATGTGTGTACCAAATTTGAAAGCTTTATCTCAAAAACTATAGCTGCTATCGCGAACCAGACAGACAGACACACAGACAGACAATTTTTGTGTGTATCGTCATAATTCGTAGAGATTCGTCCAGAAATGCAATAAAAATTTTCAAATTTTTTTCACGAATACATAGCTTCCTCACTTTGAGGGGTGAGGAAGTAAAAAGAAGTGTCTGTAGATATTTGATTCTACGTGATATAAATTTTACTCCTTATAACTCGTGAAGGAATGTAGACTTCGGAAAAAATTAATGAAAAAAACACCCCTAAATGACCCCGTCTACTTTGGCAGCCTACTATCCTGTGCAAAAGTCTCGGTCCCTTTGGACGACGAACAAAAAAGTTTTGAAAAATTCTTTAAAAAAATCGAACAGATGTTAAATATGTAAAGTATAAACTGACACAACCAAAAAGTCCTTAAAACTCATGAAGGGGTGTAGATAACGAGAAAATAAATGGAAAAACACCCAAATAATCCCTCTGTTGACTTTAGCAGCCGGCTATCCTGTGCAAAAGTCTCAATCCCTTTGGATGACAAACAAAAAAGTTTTGAAAAAAATATCGAATGGATGTTAAATATGTAAAGGATAAGCTGAAAAAACCAAAAAGTCATTATAACTCGTGAAGAGATGTAGATGTCGAAAAAAGTAAATGAACAAACATCTCCAAAGCTTCCTGTCGGCTTTGGCAGCCTACTATCCTGTGCAAAAATGTCAGTTCATCTGGACCAAAAACAAAAAAGTTTTGAAAACAATTCTTAATAGATCGAATAAATGTAAAAATGTAAAGCATAAATTGACAAAACCAAAAAGTCCTATTAACTCGTGAAAGAATGCATATATCTAAAAAAATAAACGAAAAAACCCGCCACACCCCGAGTCGACTTTGGCAGCCTACTACCATGTGCAAAAGTCTCAAGCCCTGTGAACAAAAAAAGAAAGTTTTGAAAAAATTCATTAGGAGATTTATGTTAAAATCACAGAGCTATCTGTTTGGGACTGTTTCATTGGGTGTTTACAATATAATCGTAAAAGTCGTCCCTGGAATTTATCGCTGCCTCCCGATCTCTAATTGTAACTTATACGCAGTTGCTTATTTACGGCACCCACGCCCATGATAATGTACTCAAGAAACCAGCTTTACTTATTTGTAACATAAAAAAACTTCAGCACCTTTGACGGTGGTAATGGGATCAAAGTTGCCGACGTTTTTTGTGTTGCAAATAAGTTTTAACCAAGCTTTATGTATGGATTGTCGAAGGGCGAATACAGTTTGCATCCCCAGGCGTCCACCTATTTGTATAACCTTCTATTTAGTTTACATCATTGTTCTACGTATTTTGTACTTTTTTTCAGTTCAGTTTGTTGTGTTTACAGTGAGTATGAAGACATATTTTATTTATTTGATATTTTCTGTTAAGTGTACTGCGTTAGCGGACGTAAAAAATGGCGAGGCTGTCCGTGTCTTCAGAATGCATGACGTTTTGTGTGTTGTTATATAAAATATGGGACGTTAAACTGTCATACGTAAATCCAGTCCAATCATTAGTAAATCCGCTGTGACGAAACATGTGTCGTCGAAAAAACACTAAACGTTGATTGGCGGAGACAAACAAAGGTGCGGTGAAACAGGGTGGAGCTGTTTTTACAAGATAAACAGTTTTTACAAGATAAACAGTGTTTACTGTACTGCCTGCCGGTGTTTTGCAATCTGCCTCTGTTATTTACGTCATCACATCCAAATTCTCCAAGTCTACATATTACTTTGAATTTCCTCAAGTTTCCTTCCACTTCGTTGAGACCTTGTTGGATTCTCTTGCAATATTATTCGATGCACATAAATAGGCAACTAGACTTATATTTTATTTTTCCTGATTATTATTTAGTTGCGATTTTTGATTACATTCACATGAAACTGTATTATATCATTAGCTGGCTCCTTTCAAAACATTCGAGGTTTCCAAAATTTCAAATAAAAAATGGAGAACAGTGTTTACAAAGAATCTGTAAAACATTTGAGGTAGTTTTTCATAAATGAAACTTCCAACTGAACTGAATATTGTTAAGTTTTTTTGTCTTAAACTATAACAGATCCATTTTTTAAGGTTTCTTTGTTTAATATTCTCAATTTTGACTCATTTGTTTTTATTACAGTCCATATGATACTTTCATTCAAAATAACCCAGGAAATAAACCTGTTCTCAAGATATTCGTTCAAATAAATCCAAATCGTACTAGTTTCATTTTATAACACAACCTGTACAATTAACAAAACTTAGGGCTACTTCAGGATATACGCAGGTAGTTATTCGAAGGAAGCAGGTGCTTAAATGCTATGGGACGCTCTCTTGATCACGTTCTGGTCCGTTGCTCAGAATATGTTACCCACTGCCTACCCCGATGCTTCTAGCAGACACTTGGTAGCTACATACGTTCTGCACCATCTGCCATACCTGTCTGAAGAAGAGCTTTGAACAGAAAGTTCATTCTCAGGCGCAATTCTGTATTTTTAATTTTTTTTATAAACTAAGTAGTGCAATATTTTGAGTGGTTTTGATTGCGCAATTTTGAACTGGATACAATAAAATAAAAAGCAAAAAATGGTGGTGTTGAAAATACTTTTCAACTACAGGCACTGGTTTTGAAACATATATTTCACTCTATCTGCATTTATTTGCACATTTTAAGGATTTAGAAGAAATTTAAAACAGTTTGGCGATCCACCACAGAAACGTCTTTTTCATCCAATTTAAATTCGCTATTATTACTCAAACTTAGTATACGGAATCTTTTTTAATATAATTTCGAGGCATTGTTAATTATAAATTATTAAAACTCAATTAAAAACTACCACTAATACTCAACTTACTGACTAAAATATCTATTACTGTTAACTTGGCAGATCTGCGGAAATTCGCAACTCAATAGTTTCATATTTTCCCAAATTTATGTTTCACTTTTTTCCTAATAATTTGTCAAAAAATAAAATAAAAAAGGATATTATCTGTCATATGTGATATATTGCTCTGTATAAAATCAATATAAACTGAAACCACAATTTATATTGTATTTATAGAGAAAGTTATGCAATAACTCTTTTTATACTGTGTAAGAAAAAACCTGGTGGAGAGTACAAATTTTAAAAAACCAATCTTTCATATTTTATAACCTTCAAATTAGTTTATTTTAGCCTTATTTGCAACATAAGAAACGTCGGCGGTAAAGTGATCAAAGAAGCCAACGCGTTTTATGTTGCAAATAAGTTTGAAATAAACTTGTAAATCATAAAGATTTAACAGCTCTTGCAGTTTTTCTATAAACTGAGTTGTCAATTAATAAAAACAAAATAAATTGTGGTAAATACATCAATAAAATTAGTTAGATAATAAAAAATTTAATTTTGTAAAATATTGTTGTTTTTTAATTGGTATTCAGGTATTTTTTCAGGGTTCCCACCGACATTGGAATTTTGAATTCCCTGACTTTCCAGGACCAAAATCTTAATTTTCCAGGACCAAAATATGAATATTTATCACATTTTAATAAAAACCTGTATACAAGTAGATTAGATGTACCTACTTATCAAAATTTGTTTCAGATCAGCATGGAAAAAATATGAGACTGTTATAGTAACTTTTATCGTTATATTGTTTATAAGAATTTATTTTAAATATTGGAGTTAAAATTCTACCTATTCTACCGGAATTTTGTATTATCATGAATAACTGACGATATTATTTCAGCCCAGCTGGAATTTGTTTTTACGTCGACCCATGACTCTTTAAAATATGTTCTTTTTACCATTTTGAGCTAAAATAGTCGTTAACTGTAACAGCAAGTAAATTCGAAAATACAGATTTACTCACCATCTTGAATGTTGAATGTAATGCACCCGTCAACACAAAACCAATGTTGCACCTATTAATATATTTTTTACACCTATTTTTTATATATGTAAATATCTTGCAGAGCCGATTTAGAAATTTTTTTACCAAAATATATAAAATTCAAATCTTATTATAGATAATTTTTTGTACAGCAGAAAAAAAGTATTTTATAGTGATGACTGAAATTCCAGGATTTTACTGAAATTTCTTGAATTCTTGACTTTTCCAGGTCTCCATGACCACTTTTTGGATTCCCTGACTTTTCCAAGTTTCCAGGTTTTTCCAGGTTGGTGGGAACCCTGTTTTTTGTTTAAATAAATATTCCATTTCTTGAGCCACAAATTTGTAACCGAAATAATTTTTATGAATTTACTAATTTTATAAAATATTTTTGAAAAGTGAAATTTTTGTAAAACTCAAATTTTCAAGTTCGTACAGATATTTTTTAAAAATAGTTCAGGTACTTCTTACTACTAAGTCATTGTTTTTTTTTTGGATTATACATGGTGTCCCATAATTAAGTCCTTTCCTTCAAGGGGGTGATAGAACTAGAAAAAAAAATTGAGTTTTTGTATTCAGGGTGTTCCACTTTTATTGTTATAAATTGAAACAGGTGATAGAACATGTAATTTTAAGACAAAAAAGTTTTCTATAAACACGTTTCGAAAAATATTTCGTAAGGGGAGTTATAGCCCCTAAAAGGAGTGCTTCTGGTAATAAGTTTTTCCAATATTTCAGAAACCGTTAAAGATAAAATTATAGCGAAAATTCAGCTTCTCCCCCTTGTAACTACCCCAACTAATCATGATATTTAGACACAAATTTGATAAAATATGTAACATTATGAAATTAATAAATGGTCCAAATTTAATTTTTTGCAACTTAAGACGTTTAGAATTAATTGGCAAATAACTATGTTGTACTTACACCCTTTAAGGGGTTGTAGCTCCATTATGATTTGATTTAAGGCAAATGTTTACATACAAAGCTCAACTTATTTTTTCCAGTTCTATCACCCCTCTTAAAGGAAGGTACTTAATTATGGGACACCCTGTATATCCCCTATAATTATTTGTAGGTCAGGTCTGAATTATACTGGTAGTAAATTATTTTGTAATATACACACTTTTGCGGAAATTAAAAAAGTTGTGGGTAAAATATGTCAGGTTAAGCAGATTTTCAGAGTACACTGGACTTCCTTCTAAACCGGCGGACGGCGTCTACAATTTTCACCGTCCTCGTAGTCCTGGTAAGTTAAATGTACCATGACCATCACGTATCCGACCATTTGACCGTGAACTTTGCCATGGCAGGTTCAGTTATGCTTCCAGCAGATTTGAGACCTAATCCTCCGTGTTGCCAGATGGATATTAATTTTTTCCTTTCTTAGTGTAAAGTTTTCGACGCAAATTCATTTATGAAACACAACTTGTTAATTGAAAAATTAATATTTTAACTAAACAAACTATGCTTGGAAATCGTGTTACAATAGATAAAGCAGTTCAAAACAGCTTATATTTAAGTTAAACTTATTGAATTTTATTCACACACTAACAGAAAAATCTGATGTGGCCAGCACATAACTTTCTTATACCAGTATATATCATCCTGATCTAAAAAAATCATTCTATTTAATTCTTCACTTACCTCAATTAACTTTTAATTGCGTACCTTGAAATGTTTCATTAAAATTTTTAAATAATTAATTATCAGCGTCATTCGATACTGTCAATAATAATTCATGTCATATATTTTAATAACTTCTTATCGACATTGACATTTTTGTAACTAAATTAGACATTTCAAATGTCAAACTATTAAATTTATGCTAATCCCATTTTGTGAGGCCAAATGTGTAAAATATTTCAGTTTACATCAGCTTTATTTAAGTACTTGGAAAATATGTTTTATTCGCTTGATATAGTAGACTTGATTTCATCATATATATTTTTTGTAAAGTCCGATACAAAACAGTTTGGGTCCAGTGGACCCCCTTTTAGCTGAGCAATTTTGCTCATCACCGAATTTTTCATTGTCTTTGGCCTTTAGAACAAGTGTACCAGATTTTAAAGCTTTATCTCAAAAACTGTGATTGCTATCGCGATACTACAGACATTAGTAGATTCTTTTCCATAAAGTTATGTTTTTTTCATTATAATTCGTCGAGATTCGTCCAAAAATGCAACAAATTTTTTTATTTTTTTTCCCAAAATTGTACCTTTCTTCTTCTTTCATTCATTATGTCTCTTTTGGTGATACCACATTCACCAAATTTAATGTCACCTAAAATGTTGTTGAAAATCTTAATTGCCAAATTTGGGAATTCTCCCCATTAGTATTTTTTGAGTAATCGCAGATACACACATACACACACACACACGCGCACCGACAGACATCATTCGGAAAATAGTCAGAATGGATTCAGGAGGGTTCAAATCGTATATATCAATCAAAATCTCGAGGTCGAAAAAAATCACAATTACTATACTACCTTATATTAAGTATAAGAAAGTGAAAACAAGCAAATTCGATTCGAAAACAGATTTTTTTGTTGTACAGGGTGTACGTCAATAAAATAATTTGTGGTTCTCTTCAATTTTAAGTGTAGCCGAGTTAGGAACCATTTTGTACTAAGGTATTGTCAGTCTATTTGGTTATATCCCCGGTTTAGGTCAAACGTCAGTTTTCAATTGGCGATAAGTTCCAGAAAAATAGAAAAGGTTTTCTTTATTGGGGACTGTAATTAGTAAAGTTTTTTCCCACTGGGGAGGGCCACCGCTTGTCGTCATTACTAAAAATGAATGCTTTCTGACATTCACTGTTCTAGCTAAAGTCCCAAAAATAAATGTTCATTCGTGGTTTTATTAAAATGAAATAGCGAATAAACAAAAAAGGAGGAAGTGAGACAAGGCGCTTTTTATATACAAAGGTAAGTAACATTGTAGATTTGGTGTAAAGTTAGTAACGACATTCCAGCGACGAATTCTAAAGGTGGGCGGCCACTGCGAACGAAACGAAACTAAGCTAAGCGAAGATAAGTTTTCTATAAATCAGCTACCATACTTTTAAATGCATCCGCGGCCACTTAAGCTAAACTGAATGAAAATATGTAAACGAAAATTGAAATCTTAGTTTCGTTTCGTTCGTTTCAGCTCGTGTCAGATTCGAGCGGGGTTTTCCGCAGTTTAGTTGGTCACTTCGCGCTTGGATGTTGAATAATAATCGTAGTATTGTATACATATTTTGGAAAAGGTAAATATTTTATTATGTCCTGTAAAATATCTCAAAGTGAAGTGTTGATTGAATGTGTTCGAAAACACGTTTTATTATATGACACTAATTCAAAACAATACAGTGATGCTCATTTAAAAACTAAAATATGGGAACAAATTGCACAAGAATGCGGCTTTATAACAGGTAAGTTTTTTATTTTAATATTTTAATATAAAATGCATGACAATATTTCTAATTCTGCCATGGTAAGCAACCCTGCGGTGAGTTAAAGTATTCCATGAACCCATTTCTCACTTCGAAAGCCTCTTGGCCAGCTCTTCGGGAATGGCAAAGTCTGTTTGGAATGTTTAGTAACTGGTTATGCATAGAGTCCTTGGTCACCTCGTTTTTTTCGGATATATTTTCAGCTAAATAATTGTGTAAAACACATGTGGCTTTAACAACAGCATCAACAACTTCAACTGGGATTTCAAATGGACTCCACCTTGCAGCCAAAATTCCAAAAGCATTTTCTACAATCCTACGGGCCCGGGATAAGCGGTAATTAAAATGTTCAAGTCTAGGATTGCCAGAAGCTTGCCTGTTTGGATAAAGTCTCATTAAATGTTTCATTAATGGAAAAGCTTCATCTCCGACAGCCACAAAAGGCATTGGTTTACCTCCATTGTAGAACGGTTCATCTGGTGGCAAATTTCTTTCTGATTTTCGACGTTGGCCAAGTGGGCTACATGAAAAAATTCCACAGTCACTAAATCGGCCTTTGGCCCCAACATCTATTGCCAGGATTTTATAATTGGCATCCACTAGTGCCATGAGTACTATAGAGAACGTCTTCTTGTAATTAAAAAATGAGGAACCTGACTTTGGAGCTTTTATTATCACATGCTTTCCATCGATGGCGCCAATGTAGTGATCAAAATTCCATTTTTTTTTTAAATCAGCAGCGGTGTTTTTTTAAATCTTCTGTAGTCGGATCTGGTATAAATTGTGGCTGCAATCTCAACCACAACGCTTGGCATACATCTTTGACGCATCGTGTAACACTTCGTGGACTTACTCGATAGCTTTATGCTATGCTCTTATATGCATTTCCTGTTGCCATATATCTAAAAAAAAAACAGAAATTCATAGTGTAGCCATTTTTGTAAAAAATAAAATGAATTTTACCTACATGATACCACACAAAAATTTTTATCAACATTTTTTTTAAATTTGCAGGCAGCCAAGCCAAAAATGCTTGGAAAACCCTTAGAGACGGGTATAGATGCTCTCTCAAAACTGCCAAGTCCGGCAAAAGTGGGGATCCCGCCAAGAAAACCAAACCCTGAAGTTTTCGGAGCAGATGAGTTTTTTAATCCCTTATATGAAGGATCGACCCAGAAGTTCCAACATTTCATGTGATGGTGAAGCCGCATCTCAGCTTAATGAGACAAATTTAGATTTATGATGACGTAAACGAAAATGTACATGACGATTCCTCTGATAAAGAGGAACAAGTTTCTCAACTTACTGAAACTCTATCCATGTCAACTGAGAGGCACCTTAAGAGAACAGTAAGTCAACAGCATAATGATCAGAGTGCAGCTCCGAAGAAAAAAAGACTTGTAGGAACCAAAAACCACACATTGGAATTTCTTAGAGAGCAAGCTAGGAAACGTGAAGAGAGATCTGAAGCTAGGCAACGAAATCGAAATGAACTGCTTCAGTCACCACATGATAGTCTTCAATTATTTTTTAACTCTATGTATGAAGCCACAAAGATTTTGCCGTTACCACAACAGCGCCAAGTAAGAAGAGAGCTCCGAAGAAAAAAAGACTTGTAGGAACCAAAAACGACACATTGGAATTTTTTAGAGAGCAGGCTAAGAAACGTGAGGAGAGATCTGAAGCTAGGCAAAGAAATCGAAATGAACTGCTTCAGTCACCACATGATAGTCTTCAATTATTTTTTAACTCTATGTATGAAGCCACAAAGATTGTGCCGTTACCACAACAGCGCCAAATAAGAAGAGCTCTTTTTAATGCAGTTTCCGCTGCTGAGGAATCGGCTGAAAACCAATCCGTTAGTAGCGCTACACCAACAGGTTTTCAGTGTCAGATTCTGACGAAACTCGCGTTTCTGCCGAATTTGTACCTAATTTACAAGCTACTTACGGACGTCAAACAAGTTATGTATTGACTAATAATAATGATAATATTGTAGACGTTGTACAAAATTTGTCTCGACCCACATTCCCCCTAATGTAAAAAATGTTAATATGACCAAAAATTAAAGATAATTTTTCTATAAAAAGGCTTTATTTGTATTTATTTCCTTACCTGAGGCAGATTGCTAGTCTCTCTTCGGTACCTATTGCTCGTCGAAAATTTGTATTTTGCTTTTGAATATCAACGGCTATCAAATCGTGCAATTCATAAAATTGTTCTCGAGTTACTCTGAAATAATTTTTGAATTTAAAATCGTCTAGCTCATTGATCAGTTTATGAAATTCTCTAAATTTTTCTCGTTTCTTCACGTAACTGCTTATCCAACATTTTTTCTTTTTCTGCTTCATGAAAACTACATCGGCAATTTCTTCAAAAAAATCTGATTCATCTGATTCCGAACTTAAATCCAATAACATCATTTTTGTTGCAACAGAACTTATTTTAAACACGTCCTTCCGCACGAAAACAGCTGACAACTAAACGAAAATCGTCTCCAATGGCCGCTCAAACTTGGTTTAGTTTAGTTGGCGTTCTCTTCGCTTAGTTTAGCTTAGTTTCGTTTCATTCGCAGTGGCCGCCCGCTCTAACGTGTTGGAAATTTTATTTTAAATTCATTGCTGGCAAATATAGTCTAGCAGCTGAACCACTTTTATTAAAATTGAATTAAAATGTAAATTTATTAATTGTTCTGTGATAAGAATTAAACATTTACGGTACCAAATAAGACAAATACTTATCATAGTTACAAAAATCGTGAAATATTATTGTAAACATTAAATCGTACATACAACTTATTAAGTTGTTAAAAATTATTGCCAAATATTGTTAAAAAATATATATTTTAATGGCTAGTAGTAAGGCGTATGTAAAATTTATAGCAAATGTGAACAAATATAGGTATAATGTATACGAGGAAGGTGATTATTATTTTTAACAACAAATATTATAAAATATACCTCTGAAATCGCATGTTGAAGGGGGGTTAAATTTCGATAAGAACTACTTTGTTATATGGCTAATAGAATCAAGTATTAAAAATTTTTTGCAAACGTATACGAGGGAAGTCATTAATATTTCAACATCAAAATTTCGTTATCGAATAACTCTCAAATCGTACACGAAAGGGCAATCAAATTTGGATCGCAAGTACTTTGTTATATGTTTAGTACAATGACGTAAATAAAATTTCTTGCGAACGTATACGAGGGAGGTCATTAATATTTCAACGTCAAAAATTTCATTGTCGAATAACTCAGAAATCGTACATGGAAGGGCATTCAAATTTAGAGTATTTTGTTGTATGTTTAATAAAATGACGTAATCAAACTTTGTTACAAAATTCAAACAAAATTGCCCACACGTCAGAATTCATCGTTGGGACACAAGAATAACTAACAATAGTTATTCTTGTGGTTGAGTAGTCGTTGCTAACTTCACACCAACACACTTCAAATAAGGGTTAATCCAGGGCACCACAAGAATTAGTCAGCCAGTGTTCGGAACTATTTAACGTTTCTCCTCCATTAAATTGACTATATGCCATCATATAAACAACTCATTTTTAAACACCCTGTATAATGCCTGGTATAAAAAAATAACGCTAATTCATTTTCACATATATTACTGTATTGCAGCTTTTGATTTTCAGCTGAAAAATTCTCAGTAAATAGTCACCACCCCATCATCTGGCAACAATGCCGATCCCCTGCTGAAACCACAGTACCAACAATGTCATTTACTTGGAATTTTGGCATGTGGGTGTTACCGACACTGACAATTCCATTGACCGGGTTGACCTGCTTCTCTTTTTGCTTATGAAATTCTTATAGGTTTGCCATTTCATCCGTGCATAATGACTTTGTTTTGTCTAAGCAGAGTAGTTAATTATTATCGAGGTCGGTTAATAACGAGCGTTTTGTATATTTGGTATAATCTGATGTGAACTGATTAACTTTTGCTAAAAGTTACGTTAAATATTGCATAACACAGGTGGTGCGCTAAAGAAAATACCACACTTAGGTTTCATAAGTTGCTTGTTTATTATCTAATTATTATTATTTTATTTTTACTTTCTTATACCTAACATAAGGAAGTATAGTAATCGTGATGTTCATTGATACTTATGTTTTGACCCCTCCTGAATCCATTTTGACTATTTTCCGAATGATTTCTGTCGGTGGGTGTGTATATGTGGATGTGTGTCCCATGCCACACACACACACACACACATCCGGCGTGTACATGTGTGTGGCCACAGTAACCCAAAAAAATCTAATGGGAGACTTCCCAAATTTGGCAATTAAGATCTTCAACAATATTTTAGGTGACACATTAAATTTGGTGAATGTGGTATCACCAGAAGTGACATAAAGAATGATTGAAGAAAAAAGATATAATTTCGGGAAAATTTTTTTAAAAAATTTATTGCATTTCTGGACGAATCTCGACGAATTATAATGAAAAAACATAACTATGTATGTTAAGACGACTTTGCTTACACAATAAATATACTTCAATATTTATTACTATTTTTATTTCTACCCAAAGATACCAGTCACATAAAAACATCCCCAACATAACCTCTCTCCCTCTCGCCTCACCCTCTATTTTCTTCTTCTTCTTTCCTTCTCTTTTTACGCCATTACCAACATATTTTATTATAACTTCTGACAGGGTCGGTATCTTAAGATTATAAAAATCATAACATGTATATGGAAAAAATCTGTCTGCATGTTTGTAGTATCGCGACAGCAGTCACAGTTTTTGAGATAAAGCTTTCAAATTTGATACACATGTCCTAAAGGCCAAAAGACAATGATAAATTCGGTGATGAGCAAAATTGGTCAGCTGAAAGGAGATTCACGGGACCCAAACTTTTTTTGTATTTGTCTATAAAAAAATATATTCTAACTGATGTAAACTGAAATTTTTTACACATTTGACCTCATAAAATGGGGTTAGGATAAAGGCAGTTTGACATTTGAAATATCTAATTTAGTTACAAAATGTTAATGTCAATAAGAAGAAATTATGAAAGTATATGACATGAATTATTATTGGGATTGAATTGGTTATAGAAACGTTACACATTTATAATCAACAATAAAATCAAAAAATGACTGTCTGGCAATTGAAAGATTGATATCAAAAACCGATGTCAATTTTATTACAATATTGGTTTGTGATGCCAAATAGGATTATCACAAGTTTCGAGTTCTTGTGTGATAAAAACTTCTACAGTCACATTTTGCCCAATATCGTAATAAAATTGACATTGGTTGTTTTTTACACGGGGTGGGGCAATAGTGCGTCCGACTTGGATATCTCGAGTTCTACGATAGCTAGAAACTTGATTTAAAAACATAAGTAAAGCAGACAAAAAAAGTCTATAACCGAAAATTGTTTTCGAATATACAGAGTCAAAACGATTCTACAGGGTCAAGTAACATTTTTTAAAATGAAATGTCATGTATATCAGAATATTTTTTGAAACCTCTTTGTTGCCTCCTTTCATTCATGTATTTTTATTGACTTTCCCTCAACCACTTGGATGTAATGATTTTTTTTGTTGAAATTATATTATTTACACGTGTATATGAAAAATATCACTACAATCACATCGATTTTAAGAAAAAATATGTTAGTACCAGTTATGAGACATCTGTGTGATGACACTCAACCATTTTCACTTCCTAAAAGTATACAGGGTGGCCAAAAAGAATTTTTTAAATTTACTTTTTGAACCGAATTTTCTCAATTTTTCTAAATAGAACACCCTGTATATTTTTAGACGATGTGATGTAGCATTGAAAAACGAACATTTTTTTGTGCGTAGATTCCTATGGCTATTCGTGACCATTTTCAATTTATTGAACAATAACTGTAAAGATTGCAAACAATTTTTAAAAAACGACTAATGAACGAGATGATAGAAATAAAAAACATAACAACAAATGCGTCAATAAAAGATCAGACATAGAAAACTTAAACACCTCATATTTCAACATAATAACAAAAAAAAAAAAATCATAAAAGGTAACTGATTAACTTCATTTACTTTAAAAATAAAACAAAGGTTTAGTGCCATATTCCCAAAAAGAAACAATTATGCAGCTACGGACACGTGTTTCGGAGTTATTGCCCCTCATCAGCGTATCGTAGCTAAGGAATTGGATCTACGATGGGATAGATCAGGAACAAGAACTAAAATAAGGCTGGAAAGTTCTCATCACGTACTTTTCATTTTAGTCATTGGTGTTTGTACTGTTGTTCTAAATCATATTTAATTGTTAATGTTTATGTTTAAGTTTTTATTGATACACTTTTACAAGGAAAACCTAATTTAAATGTGAGTACTCGATTTTTACATTACTGTTTTTAATAATTTTTGTCTATTTTATTACATGTTTTAGTTAAATATTATTATATTACATTATTATTGTTCGTTTGTTATATCCCATTTGTACGTATAAAGATATATTAGGTATGTAACTATGTAGTTATATGTGTATATATGTGCATATATACAGGGTGGGGCAATAGTGCGTCCGACTTCGATATCTCGAGTTCTATGATAGCTAGAAACTTGATTTAAAAACATAAATAAACTAGACAACAAAATCTATAACCGGAAATTATTTTTGAATATACAGAGTGAGAGTGAGTCAAGACGATTCTACAGGGTCAAGTAAAATTTTTTTTAAATGCCATGTATATCAGAACATTTTTTGAAACCTCTTTGTAGCCTCCTTCCATTCCTGTATTATTATTGACTCACTCCCAACCACTTGGATGTAATGATTTTTTTTTTCTTGAAATTATGCCATGTATATACATGTGTATATTCAAAAAATCACTAGTCACAATTATCGGTTTTAAGAAAAAAATATTTTAGCACCAGTTATGAGACATCTGTGTGATGACACTCAGCCATTTTCACTTCCTAAAAGTATACAGGGTGGCCAAAAATAATTTTTAAATTTGCAACTATTTGAAATGAATTGTTTCAAATGGACGATGTGATGTAGAATTGAAAAACGAAAATTTTTTGTACGTACATGGCTATTTGTAACCATTTTCGATTTATTGAACAATAACTGCAAAATTCAGCAATAAAAATATATTTTTTTTTTTGTAATTCAAGAGAAGATAAAAAGTGCTCACATGTTGCCCATTTTGATTGACACATAGAACTCGAGATATCGAAGTCAGACGCACTATTACCCCACCCTGTATATACAGAATATTGCATACTGCATGTATGTATATGTATATGTAATTGTTATAAAAAATGTGGTTATTTTAAGATGTTTCGTAATACTGTACAAACTTTTTTTATGTTGTCCTCAAGAGTCCTGAGGATGTGTCAAAATACACGAAACGTCGACTAATTGAGACTTTGGTTTTCTTCTTTCTGCCGAACTTACCCCCACTATTTTAATAAATATAAAAATAATTATATCAAATTAATCCCAAACACATTTACATTTTATAATCAATACATTTGTCGGTCTTTATGGATATGTAAAAAATATTAAGCTTACAAACTGAAAGCGTATCAACAAAAGAATATCTACAGCCATTGCCAAAACGAACTAAATTAAAACCATCGACCCAAAAACTTAATGTTAAAACTAAGAATGACAAACACATTGCGACCAAATGTGTAACATTTTAACTTTCCAACAGATAAAGTAGTAATTTCTAACAATCGGTTTGACTAAAATGAATAGGAACAATGCCGCAAAAATAATAAATTAACACCGGCTGAGTGTCTGTATAAGTGACATGTCTTTTGGTACGAACTTAAAAATCCTTGTGTGTCTGCCTTAAATTGACTAATGCGTCTGTCAAACAATGCCTCTTAGAGCACAGTTAGGTTTCATTGTATTTAAAAATGCCTTAAAGTCCATTGCCTTTTACGTGAATTTTAATATAAACATCATGTCTGTAGGTACTGTCGTCGTCTCTTGATATTTAAGGTTAGTCCTATTGGGGCCTATTCAAAAATTAGGAATAAATTAAAAAAGTGAAAGGACAAGTTTTATGCTGGCCTTCGAATCCAATGTCATCACCAATTTCGATTTCACCGGAAGCGACGCCGATGCGACGAGACGTATCCCAGCCACAATATTTTCAGAACACTATACAGGTTGTAACAGAACGGCACAGCAGAAAAGTGACAAAATAAGCCAAAAGTTTTATATGAACAGGTGGCATACTGTTCACCTTTTTTGAGATACGAAGCGTTTAATTTGTATGATTTTGCGGAATGAATATTTTTTAATTGTGTCATGTTCGATGTACTGTTTAAAATAAATCTTTGTTCGTGATTTTTGTTCATAATTTTTAAGTTTTAACAAAATTGTACAGGGTGATCATTTTAAGTGCTAAGGCACCCGATTTCATTACTTGATTTTTCATCTAGCAAATTTTACTTACGCAATTTTTTTTGAGGAATCGGAATTCGAAGAGAAAAACAATTGAACGTCCAAAAAAATTATTGACCGAAAAACTAAAAAATACAAAAATTGAAGCCCTGAATATTAATGAGGAAATAAACACGCGAGATTCCATTAATTATAAATGTGTATCAGATATATATTTTTTACTTCCGGTTTACTTACCCGGAAATTATGTAAACTTTTTTATTTTAAATGATACACCCTATATATAAAACTCAGTTTAAAGAAAATTTCTTTCTGAATTCAGTAATATATAAATAGGTATATCATTATTTTTCATATTTAATGGGATATTTAAAGTTTAAATTAAAACTAACATAAATAATATACATTTAAAAACAGTCATCTATGAGAACAAAACCATTTAAATAATTTATTTAAAAAATTTCTGTAATTCTATATACAGGGTGTCCCTCTAGTGCGTATTTGTTCCATAACTCTGTAACAATTATAGGTAAAAACAAAAGGTTAACACAATAGTTTCTCAGCATTCATCATTGCATACTCTAAAAATAATGTTAGTCATACAAGGTATTTTGGTTCGACTGGGTGGTAATCAACTTTGTTAAGTTAAATAGAACACCCTGTATATTATTGTATATTTGGTTAGCAGACGTCAAGAGCTTTCCAATGAACTACCATACCATGTACATTTTTTGAGTAGTTCTGGAATTATTTGAAATTATATAGAAATTTTGACGTATGTACACCATAACAAGAGATGTTGTATTCGTCAAATATGAAATATTTGCAAATGTTTCGATACGGTAATGAATACTAATAGAAAAGGGCTTTCAAACCATGTATCCCGTTTTAGATTTTTTTCTACAGGATGTCCATAATTTTGTGTCGAACTTGAAGATTTAAAAACCTCAATAACTGTGTTATTTAAAATGGAACACCCTGTATGTTATTTCATATTCGATTAGTGAATTTCAAGAGCTTTCCGATGAACTACCATACTTCATATTTATTTTCAATAGTTTTGAGAATATGGTCATTTATGTCAAAATTTTAAGAAATAAGAAATAAAAGTTCCTTATTTTTGATACATTTTATTCAAATTATAACCAATAAATAAAGAGGATAATAATTTGACTATTTTAAACTCTTTTATAAAATAATTCGTTCATTGATAAATAATAAATGAGCAACTTTCTTTTCATACATAAAATAAAAAAAATAAAAAATAAATGTGTCAAATTTGATGTAGTTAGTTATGAGGAATTTGCAAAAACCCGAATAACAAAATAAAATTAAAAAAAATATATTTTCAAAATCTTTATTGAATTATTAATGAACAAAATAACAAATCTAAGATATTTTCTTGTTTATTCGCTCAATATTTAAAAATTACAAGTTTAATTTCAAGTAAGCCGTGGAAACAAAAGATAAGAGGCTGCCAGAAGTCATAATTGATTGTAACAGTTGTGACATTTGTAGTTGTGGTATTGTGCGTTTAATATAACAGGAATAATTATTAAAAAAAATTAATTTTCACGATAATGAATTAGTTGATATGTTTTATATGTTGGGAAAATGCAATAAAAATTCTTTATTAGCATCTAGAATATACGCTGCTACATATCCTGATAGAAGACACCCACAACTGAGTGCTTTTGAAAGGCTAAAAACTAGATTTCAAGCTACATTATTAAATATAAAAAGTATTCAAGAACTCATGAGGTTAGTAGAGAGGAAAATCAGTTTGCAATTTGCACTTCCACTATAGAAAATCCTGATGTAAGTGTGAGGCAGCTTAGTGATCAACTAGATATTTCAAAGAGTGTGATAATAGGGTAGTAAAGAAAAATAAGTTTCATCGCTATCATATACAACACCACCAGAAGTTATCAAACCTCGATTTTGAGAATAGACCAAGATTCTGTGATTGGGCACGACTTAGAATTAATGAAGATTCTCTGTTTTTAACTTTTTACTTAGTGACGAATCTACACTTTATAACTGCGGCCGATTTAATAGTCACAATTTTCATTATTACGCGACAGAAAACCCAAGAATAATTCGGGAAGTTGACACACAAAATCGTTTCAGTGTGAATGTATGGGCTGGAATAGAACATATTATCGGACCATATTTCTCTGAAGGACACCTAAAAGGTTGGAAATACTTAAATTAGATGACCTATTACTAAATACACCACTAAATATCATAGCTAGACTATGGTCTCAACACGATGGTGTACCAGCGCATTATAGCGCTGAGGTAAGAGAGTACCTAAATGAGTTTCCCAGAACGTTGGATTGGTCGAGGTGGTCCAGTGACTTGGCCTCCAAGATCGCCCGATCTTACAAGTTTAGATTTTTTCCGTAGGGTACTATTAAAAACATAGTTTATCAAGAAGAACCCAGAGACGTCAATGATTTGAAAAATAAAATAACAAATGCATTCAATACAATTACTCCTCAAATGTTAATGAATGTCACTAGATCCTTCCATGATAGAGTTAATTTGTGCGCAAATCAAAACAGTCAACACATTGAACATTTGTTAGAATAATAATTTAAGTTAATTGTTACCATTTTGTTATTTGTTAGTTAAAGTTAGTGCACTTTGTTTGTATTGGTTTTATTGTATTTTCTCAGATATGCAATATATGTATTTCAATTAATACATACTTATTTCAAAAATTTCTAATTAGAAAAATTAGTAAATTCTCCCTGTTTCTGATTTGGTGGAATATTATTCTTTAGAGAAATACCATTATTTGGTAAGGTATAAGGTAATGTACTTGTTCATAGATTGCTATTGGATCAATTTTATAAAAAGAGCATCAAACTATTAATCTCCATATTTATTGATTACTTAACATTTGCATAAAATGTGTCAAAATAGGGAACTTACGTTTTTTGCTTTTCAAAATTTGGACATAAATGAGCATATCTTCAAAACCATTGAAAATAAATATGAAGTATGGTAGGTCATCGGAAAGCTCTTGAAATTCTCTAATCGAATATGAAATAACATACAGGGCGTTCATTTTGAAATGACAAAGTTATTCAGGTTTTTAGACGAATACAATGTCTCTTGTAATGGTGTACATACGTCAAAATTTCTACATAATTTCAAATAATTCCTGAATTACTCAAACAAAGTACATGTTATAGTAGTTCATTGGAAAACTCTTGACGTTCACTAACCAAATATGTAATAATATACAGGGTATTTCTTTTAACTTAACAACGTTGATTACTACCCAGCCAAAACGAAATACCCTGTATGACTAAAACTATTTTTAGAGTATGCAATGATGAATGCTGAGGAACTTTTGTGTTAATTATTTTTTTCTATCTGTAATAGTTACAGAGTTATGGAACAAATACGCATTAGTGGGATACCCTGTATGTTAGTTACAACAAATACGATAGTGTGCCCATTCGTAACACAAACAGATTTTTTACACGAGCTTTATTCAGTGTAGATAGGAAGGGTTGGACCAATTAGATGGCCCCCGATGAGCCCAGATTAGATTACTTTCAATAGGGCCACTTAAAAAACAAAAAGTATGAAAATTGACCACAAAATATTGATGGTATTAAATTAAAAATTCAACAAGAAGTTGATTTAATAGCCCCATTCTTTTAAACGGATGCAGAGATAATTTGAACAAACGACCTCGCCTCTGTTTGCAGTGAAATGTAATTTTAATTTTTGAAATAAATTAATTATTTAACTGTTTTCATAGATTATTTAACACGATACGAAATCGGAATCAGTAAGCTTCGCCTCGTGTCTTTGCCTTTCAGTACTTAACCTCGAGTCATTTCTATCTGGATATCTTACTATTTATACGAATCCGAAACTGTACCGATGCCAAAGATTCGTACCACACGATTCACGGGAAAGAGTCGTATCGTTTATACGAATCATACAAATATAACACATCTCTACAGAATAGGCTTTTACAGTAGCTTAGGATATTGCCTTATTCAGCATCTAATTTGAATTATTTATTTATTTATTTATTTACGTATTATTTTATTGTATTGTTGTATTTATTGGTATTATTTTTCTTTATTATTTATGAGAATATTAATTTACGTTTTTAGAATTACTTGTTTCGAAAAAAAAAAAAAAATCAATATTTGATTGTGTGCTGTACTGATATTTTTCATAAATTTGGCGCTTACTCTCTGTGGCGTCTCAAAAGAAACACTAAAATTGTGAAACATTCGGATAATTTTAGTAAATACGTTAATAGGCAAAGATTTCTTTACATGAACGAGCAACACTTAACCGCAGCTTTAACTGCGATACTGAAGACTTTGTGTCATATGCTCATCCCCAGTAAGCGCCCAGACGTAATCGTTAACTTTCGCTCAGACTTCGTATTCAGGCGGGCAACTGTAAACTACGCATACTACTAGTCGTGTATCTAGTGTGTTAGCTCGGTCTGTATATTAATGAATTCAGAAAGAAATTATCTTTAAATTGAGCTAAATATACAGGATGTACCACTTAAAATAAAAAATCGAAGTCATTTCCGATTAAACCGGACGTGGAAAATGTGATACGTATTTAAATTCAGTGGAAAATCACACGTCTATTTTCGTATTAATACACAAGGAGTAAATTTTTGTTTTTCAGTTTTTCAGCTATAACTCTTTTATTTGCCGTTCAAAAATTACTGTCTTCTTTTCGAAATCGGATTCATCAGAAAAAATACGTAAGTATAATTTTGGAATTTATTTCGTAAGTAAAAAATGAAAAATCGAGAATCTGAAAAAAATTTGCCAAAACTCTCTCCTATTTTTAGACAATACTGACAATAGTCTCGGCAAGTTTTGTCAGTAAAATGTATTTATTGATTTTGAATGCCTTTGATTACGACAGTAACCCCAATTAATTTTCTTTGGAAACTTCAGATATGACCTATTTGCAAGGAACTGATGTTGATTTTTGTTCAAATTATGGAAACCCCAGGACTATTTTTTAAGTATAGTGATTAATTCACTGCTCAACAAGGAATTATCTTAAATTTATTCAAATATTCTAAATCTAATTGATTAAAAAAATATACATAATAACAAGTTTTTCTTTCATTCTAAACGCAATAATTATTACTGAAAGCAGATACTATTTATTATAAATAAGCAATCGCGCTAAAAGTTAAGAAACCCCACAATATTCTGCAATTTATTTATAAATATTTTTTTGTAATTAAATACCTACCTAATATTTAGCAAGCACTATCAAATTCTGACCGTATATTTGTTTCATGATTTTGTCATATTTCTTAATCCTTTCAAAATGACAATTTACATACATATTCAGACATGGTCAAAGAGGTATCGATTTAATAGTAGTAAACAAATATCACTTTCGCAATATTAAACTAAATTAAAAATAAATTGCACTTGGATGACTACTTATCTGACTAATTTTTAATTGACTGATACAGACAAAATTATTTAAATTTTAACATTTTGTCCACAATGGGAAACCCACAGTATTTAGTAAGGCATTAAAATTTTGTATATCGCAGTGCTTTTAACAAAAACATGAAAACAGCTTTAGCGAACACAATGTATAACCATATGGCCCATTTTCAACAGTGACATTTTACCTACATATGTCAGGAATTCGTGGGTAGCACTGGACAGGATCTGTTTAATTTTAAAGGGGCTGAGTGAGTATGTTATTATGAATTACTCAAATAATGGTACTAGGTATTAGTAGAGTTCAATCAGAACATACTGAAGTGCATATGCCTCAGGGTTCAGTTTTGGGTCCGGTGCTATTTTTTCTTTATACGAACAATCTGGATATCTTGACGTCTCATGTCCATTTTATTATATATGCGGATGATGTCTCTGCTTTTGTCAGCTAAATCAGATAAAAAATTAGAAACTAAATGTGATAAAGTCTTACACCTTATGAGTAGTTGACACTTCTATCATTCGCTTTATTTTAATGTATATAAAACTTAGTTCCTTAGATTTCACAGTTGCCAAAAACACTGTCTGACGTTGAATCTAAATATTAATAATACTCTTCTTGACTTCGTGACTTTTTAAATTTAAGCCCTACTTAGCTCTTAGGTTAGTATGTAAAGACGATTCCCATATATTTGTAAAAATTTGTTAAAACGGAAAATACAAGTATTATTATAGATTCTGATGAGAACAATATTCCAAATTAGGGCACATTTGGACTTCATATACGGACGTAACTACTGAGCAACGTCCATGCAAATATCGAAAAATAAAACAGACGAAATTTCGTGAACATGAACCACTTTAGACCATTTGAAACAAATGATGTAAATCAGTCATGGTCAACGAATTATAATTATTATTGTATTTAAAATTAAAAGTGTTGCTATCACAGATCAAAAAAAAATTATAAAAATAATATTGGCACTCATAGACCTCTTAAAACATTTATCTGACACTTCTTAAGCTTTTTTTGTCATCGATTCTCTTAATCTAGCTTTTAAGAGTATCGTGAGATACACAAGATGACTATCTTAAGTACTTGACAAAAATATAATGGTTTATTATGCGGGCACCTGCTAAAACCATTTTACGGCTTAAGAGCTGCTAATAGCCCCATAAAATCTGCCTTATTCGTATTCAAATTAGCTTCGAAGATGAAATACGTGCTTGCCAATTTTGTAAATGAAAAATTAATATTACCAATAATATTGACAGTTAAACGTATTCAATAATATTTTATACGCATACCAATGGGAGGGACTAAAATATAATTACAATTATTCATATACAAGATGATTCAGAACGATATAACATAAATTTTATACGACAATCTAAGGGTCAAAGTAAGACCATTAAATATATTATCTATACAGAAGTTTGCACCCCTGTGGACTTAATCTCTAAAAGCGGTGGAGCCAAGTTGACTTTTATTTATTAATAAATCAAGAACGCTTTGGGTAAAGTGTGCAAACCTAATATAAAATATTTCTTCAAAATTTAATGATAGTAGGCAACTATCAAAATTTTTTGATATTTTTGTCCTTGTTTTATTCTTCGTCTTATTATTATTTTTTAATAATTAGATAGGGCAATGTGCATTAATTTTTTTAAATTTAAAGTCAAGTTTTCAGGCCTGTCCTAATCATGCGTAGCTACGAAGGGTGTTCGAGCTGTGATAAACGATAAGAGCGGCGTTATACGCTACCATTCAAGATACTTTCATATAATGTACGTTTTGATTTCTTCGCTTCGCTAGTACCGCCGTTCTTATCGTTTATCACAGCTCTAACATAAACGCACGTAAATGTATAAGGCCCAGAAAATATCTTCCGTAACAAGTATGAAGAGTTTATACTAAAGCATGCTTAATATATTAATAGAAAATAATCTTTGAAGTATTGCAACTTTGTAAAGTGTGTACAAATTAAAATTCAATTACAAGGAAAGAAAACTATTCTATATCAAAGTAATCGATTATTCTTGAATTTCTGTACTTGTCACTAGAAAAATATTACTTGGCATAATAAATTATTATTACTTCAATAATACGCCAATTATAAGCCAAGAACCGATATATTATTGAGTTTCATTGGAGCAAGTTTTTAAGTCAATATAAGTTTGATTCCTTCGAAATATAAGTATCTATTAAATATACTCTTAATAGTACACTTCTTTCGAGTAATGTTAACCGAGAGAGTAAGTATAACGACATCTTGAAGTAAATTCTTATTTAAATGTATGTAGGTATATCAAAAATATGCTTTAAGTATTATATTAATCAACTTATTTAACCGACGTTTCTCTTGACATAAGAATACTATTCTTGGAATAAAACTACAAACAACTTTGCTGGAAGAATTATACATACTATTAATCCAATAACTGTTATCCTTGATTGAATGCTTGCTAATCTCAATGTGAAGTGTTTTAATGTTGAAACAATGGAATCGCGCAGTGGTGGGAGATAGAAAGCTATGCCTTTGCCAAACAAAGATGACATACATTACCTACTACGCGTCGAAGTGTGTGTGCTGTACTTTGTTCATAGATGTTGATTATTATGAAATAATTTATATTTGTAAAATTACATTTGAAAAAGAAGTATAAGTTATTTTCCGTTTTAATAATTTTTGCTTGTGTATTATATACAATCTATAGTCAAGATATGCATTTTTATTGTAGTGGCGTTTTATTATACAATACATAATACAGGGTGACTGGAAAGTCGGCTTATTCCTTTGAGGGTAGGTTAGTAGAACTCATTTGCAATTGATTTAGAGATCTAATGTTTTTGAGATATTTTATTTTTAAAATAAAAAATAATAAAACTTTCTTTAATATTTCAGTTTCCCGCGTTAGTTTATAGTCATGTAATAAAAATTAGGTTAAATACTTTAATAAGATAAAAAGACGAGCTAGAAAACTACATTTGTGAAAAAAATTTCAACCCAATCGTACATTCATAGGAATTTATTTTTAAAACTTGACGTGCAAATTATTTAAAAACTTCTCCACTTTATATATTACTTTTCGATTGAGGTTTATATTAAGTTGTAAAAACTATATTTTACTTCTATAAATAATACAAAAATTCTAGATACAGGTAGAGCGTCCATTGTTTTCAAATTAAAGAGATACAGGGTGTTTCAAACACATGTGCCATCGCTTAAACGGAGATTTCACACTCAAAAATAAGACCTAATCTCTTAATGAAGTTTTATTAGTCGGTTTGGATAAAATTAGTAAGAATTTAGTCGACGTTTCGACAAAATTTATTGTCCTGAGGAAGACAATAAATTTTATCGAAACGTCGACTAAATGAGAATTTGAGATTTTCTTTACTAATTTTATCCAAACCGACTAATAAAACTACAATAAAACCTAATTCTTATCAACATAGGTTTTTTTTGCTTCGTTTCTGAGATATTGAAGTTTTATTTTTTCTTTGCGTTAACTTTGTAAAATATATATATGCCACTGATTTTTTTAGTTTTTTGATGGCCCAATTATGTAGAAAGTTAATTGCCGAAAAAATTTCACCTCTTGACGTTTTTTAGATATCGGCATCGTGTAAAAGATAAATGCAATTTTTAAAGTATTTTTAAGTCTATTAAAAAAAAAATAATAATGTTATTAAGTACCATACATAAAAAAAATTGCATTTATCTCCTACATGAAACCTAAATGTAACAAAAATCAAGAGGTGACTTCTTTTCAGCAATTAACTGTCTACATAACTGTGCCATCTAAAACTAAAGAAGTCAGTGGTGTATATATTTTCTTTACAAAATTAACCGAAATAATAATAAAACTTCAACATGCTGCATTTCAAGTACGAAACAGCAATGAACCCATATTGATAGTAACTATTTGTGTTATTTTTGAGTAAGAAATCTCCGCTAATGCGATGGCACATGTTTTTTGAAACAAATAAGGGTAAGGTTTCTAAAAAAAAAAAAAAATTAATGAAATATCTCAAAAACTGTCAGGTTTTGCATTATGCATATTATAGTTAAATCAATTGCAAATGTGCTCTCCCTAAGATCCCTTGAAAGGAATACGGCGACTTGTCAGTCATGTATCCTGATGTGTACCTATATATAACATTAATCAATGACTTTCTGAAGTCATTGATATTAATTTATTATCAGTGTAGCATTAAAGTTGTTATTCTTGCCAAAAATGCTAAGCTATTAATTATTATGCATTTTAATTGCCTATTTACAGTTTGTATATATGCATGGAAATTTTGTGAATATTCAAATGGGCTTAAAAATTTCGATTTCATATGTACAAAACTTGTTATGCCATACCTGTTTGAAAGTTCGAGCATACTATTCTATTATATAGTTAGTTACAATGATTTATTAAGTATTTATACTTTAATAACATAAATAATTGTTTTCTAGGTCAAGAAAATGAACTAACGTTGGACAATTTACTGGAAATTTCAGAACAGATTATAGAACTTATTCCTTAAATCGGAAAGAGAATAAAATTCATAAAACACTTAAAAGCTTATAAAAAAATAATGTGCCTTCCTGTGGTAAATTTGAAGTCTCATATACAGTGTGTTCACGAATGGACTTATACTTGTAAAATGTTGTGTTTTTTGGTTTCTTAATAAAACGTCATTCTTCATGAAAACTTCTTCTAATTCTGAAAAGTCCTTAGCCAATCCCAGAAATTCAAATTCGATTCAAATAATTTATCAGTTTTATTTAAATATTATCTGAACGTTATTTGTGGCATTCTCTAAATTTTTCCTTTTCTTTTTTGGGACTTACTACCACATGAATAATTCTTCGTTATTTAAAAAATATAGTTAGTTGCCTATCCAGTATGTTACTGGAAAAATAAACCTCTGCGCTTGTGACACGTCAAAAGATTAGTCAGAGGGTGTTTTTTGACAACTAATATGAGACAAAAAAAATAATAATTATAATTCCTTAACGTTTCAAAAAACACCCTCTGACTATAATCTTTTAATGTAAAGTCACAAGCGCAGAGGTTTATTTTCCCAGTAACATACTGGGTAACTAACTATATTTTTTAGACAACGAAGAATTATTTATGTGGTAGTAAGTTCCAAAAAAGAAAAGGAAAAAAGTTTTATTAAAATAATACAATTGTTGAACGAAATGAAATTTATCCTTACATTAAGAGGTAAATGTAATAGATCGCAATATTAAATCAAGAAAGAAAAAATTTCACTCAACATCAAATATTTATTGATTCAAGTAATTCATCAGTTTTGTTTAAATAATACAGTTGTTGAATGAAATGACACATTTTTTACATTAAGTGTTAAATGTAATAGATCGCAATGATCTCTACTTTTGAACTAAATAAATGAAATCTTAGATTAAGTATAAGTTAGTAGTGAATATTGTTCGAAACTTCCTCTTAGCTGAAGTAGAACCATTATTCTAAAGTTAATAATTAGTTATCATTAAAAGAAGGAAACTAAGATAACGACTTTTAAGAATAACGTTTTCCTTGATGGAAAAAATATCTATTCTTGCGGATATACGAGTACAAAAACGTCTTAATTTAAGAATAGTAGTCTTAAATATAGTTTAGATTTTTTTTCCGTGTAGGGTACGCGCTGCATGCCAAAACGTATGTCGAAGATTGTCATATAATTTAAATGAAAATAGCACTGTTAAAAGTCTTATTATTTTGAGCTCTTGGTTCTCCAGTAAAATGTACGCTGTCTTTCAGGATCATGCTGTATAGTCGGTATGACTCATAAATTGTCTAGTTGTCCGTTGACCTCTCAACTCAGAAATTTTATAAACACTCACTCGGATCTGACTTTTTTACTGTGTATAGAAATAAGTATATATAAGAGAAAAGGTTTTACAGATATAATTATAATTCAAAAACTTACGAAAGGTTTTGTTTCTAGCCCAGCACTTGAGTCACCAACCACAAGTTCCCAACTTCATACACATACCTAAAAAAAGAGAGAAAAATTCTGTATTTCAAAAACAAAATATTTTATTTTATTAGATGTAGTCACGATACACTTACATATCGTGGATATAGTTATAAATTTTTATCGAAATGTAATTCATGTATTTGCATTTTTTAAAAAAAAAAATCACGCAGCGATTTAGTACACCTATACATTGTAAGATATTACTATTACGTAAAAAAAAATGTAAATTCATTTTCAATTGGACACGGATCATTAAAAGTATATATAGTTGTGCAAGGAACAAGTCAACATTATTTTAATAATGTAATTTCACCGCAACATTACCGAGAATAAAATGATTCATGTAGGAATTTGCATTGTTGTACAGTGGTATAATGAATGTTAAGACATTCGTTTGGAGTTCCACTGTAATACATTCCACTCCTACAGTAGCTGATGATAAATATACGTGGAAATGCTAAAGAAAATGGACTAGAAACTTTAACGACAGTTCACTTGTAGAAACGATTTTAAAGCTTTTAGCAAAATATTCATCTGCTAAAGAAAGACCATTATTTTTAAATGATGAATGCAAATATGTGTTACTTCTTAATATTATAAAAATAAAACACTATCTTGACTTAATCGAATATACAAGTGATTGAGATGCCAGTATAGGGTAATCTAATCACTAGGCACCGGACAAAATCCGTGTTTGCAGGGCCGGCACATGGGGTATGAGACAATAACATTTCTTGACATTTCATGAAACCGCCTGTACTGTGTTTAAGGTATTAGTATACAGTACATTTCAATGAAAACTATCAACCCTAAATAAATTTGGATATATTGATTTTTGCAAAAAATGTAAAAACACCTCAAAAAGAGAAAAGAGGAGGCACATTTTCTTATAAATGGACCTAGGATTAGTTCCGCCTCCTCACCCCCGAGAACCCTACATTTATTTTAATGGAACACCCCATATTTCTTCAGGCAGTTTGTCCTCGAAGAGCTCATTACAAAAATGTATAATTTGTGGGGTCTTAAGTGAATAGTTTGGAAGCTACAGATAAAATTTATCTGAACCCATTCACTTAGATTTTTCGATCAAATTACCCATTCCAAATTTAATGAATGAATAGGTAGGTACTGACAAGAATTTTTTTTGCTAATGAAAAACTACTCCTTTTTATGACTCAGGCATACTTCTTTGAGATTCTTTAACAAGTGAATTCACTGAATAAATGTAGTGTGGAATACTACCTAGTTTCTTAACTATTTATCGTTACCATTTACAATTAATTTCAAAATGGTGTACACCTTGCAAGAAAGAATTGAAATTGTAAGTTTCTACTACGGAAACAATAATTTGGCAAGGATTGCTGCTAAAATTTTTAATACTACTCATACTGGATAAAATGCAACACATAAGTAAGTAGTTAAATTGATGCAGAAATTTATGGAAACGCGATCAGTTGGTAAAAGAAAGCATAACCCAATGTGAGTGGTTAATGACGAAGACATGGAAGTTACAGTTTTAGGAGCAGTTACTTTAGAGGATCAGGCAATCTTTATCACAATTATCTGAAGCAACAGGTGTTTCACGCAGCAGTGTTTTTAAAATTTTACATAAACACACATTTCATCCATACAAAATAAAATTAGTACAGGAATTGCACGAGGATGATCCTGACCGTTGTCTCATGTTTTGTGAAGTAATGACACTCCAAATCTATTGTACAACATTTGTTTCCTCCGATGAATGTACAGTTTCTGTCAATGGATTAGTCAATAGACATAATTGCAATATTGGGCTGAGAGTGATCCACATGTAATGTGCGAATTTTATAATCAGACCTCAAAAATTGAATGTTTGGTGTAATATCCTAGAGATCATATTTTGGGCCCTTTTTTATTAAGGGAAACTTAAATAGTGAGTCTCATTTGAAATTACTTAGAGACGCAGTTGCGTTCAAACGCGACTGTATCATTGCATGGAGGTCAATGAAAGTCAGTTTGAACACCTAATAAATAAATTTTTTGGTATTGAATCGTTTATTACTCTAAACCTTTTTTTAATTTAAAATAATGTGTAGTTCTCAAACTATTCACTTTATCCCCACAAATTATATGTTTTTCTAATGTCCCTTCGAGGAGACCTGAAAAAATTGGAGCGTTCCATTTAAAAAATTAGGGGTGGCTCTGGAGGTGAGGGGGTGGAACTAATCCTAAATGGTGGACCGGCCTTTCATAAAACCATGTTGGACAACTATATCTGATTGCTGACACTAGAATAAATTGAATCATGAAGTAAGATTTCAAGAACTTTAACAAAAATTACAAAAATAATTAAAATTGGTAGACTGTTCATCGCCATTTTTACTGTTCATAAATAAAATTTGCTCGGCTCCTTTGCAATACGATCTTCATCCTGCTTTACGTAACTTGCGTAGGCAACGTCTATATCCGTTTCAATTATACTCCTTAAACGTTTAAATTCGTTATGAACGAGAGTCATCATTTTGTTTATACATACACCAATATTTCGCCTTAAGCTTAATATTATTTATAATGTTGCCATTAAACCATGGTGGATATGTTCTTTTATGAGATGATTTAAATTTTGGTACACATTAATCTGAGCTGTTTCTGGAACAAATTTAATGAAGGGAGGACACTAGTGCCTTAACGATCCACTCGCAATCTATCTACCTATGCATAAAACCTGTCAATAAAAACTTCTGCTAAAAAACTGTATATCTCCTTTAACAACAGAGATAATAAAGTGAACCAAAAAGGAGAATGTTAAGAAAAAATGAGGCTAAAGTTAGCTCTAAAGTGTAATGTGCTGTTGTTGTTGGTGTACTTCACCAATTTCCGAAACAAAACCCAACATCATTGTTCCACTCGGCATTCAAGCAAAACTGAATTTAACTAAAAATCAGTAGTTAGGTTAGGTCTTTGGGAGTGGTTTCTTGTGGACCCTCCACTGCGGCCATCAGCAGGCCTATCGTGGTTCAAAAAAATCAGTAATACATTGAGGAGTTAACCTACAATGCAAAAAAATTGCATAGAAATCGGATAAACCTCTCTGAAAAAAATTAAAATCAAACTTATGGTAAATGTCTGGTGGTGTTAATTTTACGGGCAGTGTATATAAAAGCAAATAAGTTTTTTTTCATTATTAGCAATTAGGAACAGTATCGATATAATCTAAAACAGTTCCACAACATTACTAATATTGATATTGTATATTGTTATATTTAAAGTGTGGCAAGTAATATTGTTGGCTTCGGTCGTTGACAACACCGGACATAAAATAATTGTTAGGGTTCACCAGTTCACCAGTTTGCACGGTAGGGTGAGATTTTCAAACGTGCGACAATCGGGTGGGGACACGCGCCAACGGCTTTTACATCTGCTTTTATAACCGTTAAAGTAAGCCAAGTTTGAATCATCATATTCTATACAAGTACATCGGTGTAGGTATATTTAATTGTTTTAGAACGTATTATGAACTACATATATGATTTAGTAGCAAGAATTAGGTCATAATCAGAGATAACCTATGATGAGGTTCAAAAAAACAAAATTAATTACTTGTAACTACTACTATACTAGAGGTTTTACTGGGCTGTATATTTTATTTGCACGAATATTATTTATTCATATGATAGCTAAATCATAATCTTGATTACAATTTCTGAGTAGGTTTTTTTTCAATCGAATGAGGTAAACGGTGTTCATCGAAATTAAAACAAGCCTTGCCACGTGGTCATATGGATTTTTTCGAATGCAGTGAACTTGATAGGTTTCTTATAAAGAACAGCCTCACACAAATCCCAAACTATCTAACAAGAATAAGTCGTTCTCTATATACCCACATCAATGTGACAGGTTCAAGTATTCACCCTGTCAACTGTTGATGAACGACACAGCTAACTACCAAGTTTGGTTCCTCCTTGTGATCTCCTCGGTTTCCCCTTTTCCCTTCTCCTTTCCCTCGCGTTTTTAAGTGGAAAGCAGTCACCTTTCTCAGGCGAACCCCACCCCCTTTCGAGGACTCCGGCCTCCGTCAAGTACCTGGGTAATCTGGTAAAGGCCTGACGGGACAGAACACCGAAGCCACGTGGTAAAGGCAAGCGAGGAGTCTCATCTACCCTGTAGGGAACCAGAGCAGGTCAGTCTGAGAAACAAGCTTCTACCAGTCAAAGCACTCATCAGCCACGCTGCCTACGCCCCTGCGGGGATACCAAGGAGACCTCTGAAGAAGATCCAAGCCTGGAAAACTGGCCATCAGGACAGCGGTGGGGCGCCATGGTACGTTAGAAACGCTGACATCTTCAGGGACCTGGTACACACCAGTCACCGAAACACCGAGATAGAGCGAAGAAACTGTACACCTTAGCTGAGGAGCACAGGAACCCGCTGATCAGGGAGGCCACCTCCTTGATCCGGCCGACGCACCGAGGCACAAGAGGCGAAGGTACAGTTACTGGATAACGGGTAAGTATAACTAATCCTTTTCCTTACAGTGGACCAAACCCACTGAAAAGACATGACACGACCAACCACCCTCCCACAAACCTTGCGGGCGCCGGTCAGTAAACCGACCAGTGCCCGTTGTCCCCTGGCTCCGTGAAGGAGAAAGTGCTAAGAAAGCACTTAGGCCTTCACCTCCTAAAGCTACACAGTTCATCTTCACCTTGTCCGATGATCCAGATGACAATGTGTCAATTGACACTTTGTGTACTGGCAGTCAATCCCAAGTCACAGAATATCCACACAGTCCCTGACAGACAGATGACTACCCCCCGGGGGTGACAAGCTGGCGAAGAAAGAAGACGAAGACAGGAAGAGCGCCAGAAGAGGCCCTAGCCAGCAGGGTTCATCAGCCAGGACCCAGGGAGGTGACCGAAATCTTCGGCACCGCTACATTTGTGAGTGGGGCCGTTTGTAAAGTAAGTTAACCCGCCCTGCACGAGGCCGGTCCAGGTTACAGCGAGACTGGGTAAAAAGGCAATAGTCCTGCCTGGCCCTAGCTCCGAGACCGTCATCTCCAAAGATATTGGCGCGGACACAGGCTTTGCAACAGGAAAACCCTCATGAATATTAACAAAAAAACATACATATCTCGTAAAAATGTGATAATGACGGTTGAAATATTTTTCAAACATGTACTTTTTAAATGAAATAATAATTACGACATATTTTTGTCAATAATTTTACGATATTTTAAATGTATTTAACTATAAAAACAGCGTTGCGAAATAATACCTACATTCATTTTGTTCAACAGCACATTCCATAATTTTTGATTCTCATAGACACTTAGAACCTTCTACGAAGCACTTGAGGCCACTAGCGGAAGCTGCTGCGTCCTTCAACTAAAACCAGTGGTGGTTGCAGAGCAATTACTCTAGTTGCGGGAAATATTAAGTTTATTTAATTTTTTAATTAAAACATCACATAAAACCACGCATATTTGAGCTGGCTTTTCCCGTGATATTCGATTCTGAGTGGCATAAAAAGAAATCTAGGGAAGATAAATCTGGTGATCTCGCAGACCACTCAATTGGATATCTTTCTCCAATCCAGTGACCAGGAAATCTTTCATCCAAAAATCGTCTCACAGGCATTGCATAGTGAGGAAGAGCATCATCTTGTTGGAATGTCAAATTATCTTCAAGATACGGTCGTCGTTCTCGATAATATCGATCAACTTTGAATCAACATTGTTTTCTAATAAATCCAGGTACATCTCTCCAGACGAATTACCAGGCAAGAAAAAGGTCCAGTAGCACGATCATTAAAAATACCTGCGCAGACGTTTAATTTATCTGGATGTTGAGTATTACTTCGTGGAATATCCTCGAAGTGGAATCTGCCCAATAACGACAATTGGTGATTGACTGTACCATTTACGAAAAATGACGCTGTATAATTATATACAATTGGCTCTCATCAAAAAGTTTCGGGTTCGATTCCCGGTTGTGGCAGTGGAATTTGCTGTGAAAAAGTTTACTTTCACTATACACAAAATTACGTGTGTGATCTCTAAATGTTTATCCCGACCCGCACAACGTTAGTTTAGGAATACAGAGTTGTACTATATGTGGGGTTATTATTATTTATGAACATTGGTGGAAACTTTCGCTAACGCTGCACTGATTGTAAATATTTTTCCAACTATACAAATTTGTGGAAAACAAGCGGATGTCACAGACATTGAATTTAACCGATATGCCTTCAAATTTTAAATCTGGAATTCGCCAGACATATTTTAAAAAGTGGACCAATACAACCACTGTACACGCGACAATATTACCACGCATGTGACTACGCACACATCGAGCTGTAAAAACAGACTGTATGAATTTGTGGTGAACTGAGCTCTTAATGCGTTTTTGCTGCTATATCGTGTAATGTAATGATGTAAACTTTAGTTACCTATGAGTACTTTAACGATTAGTTACTTTTTGATACGAATACCCGTCACTTTGTACTCGTTATTCGGTACTTTTCTGTTTTTTGAGAGAAAAATATTTACGCTATTTCTGACAGTATTATAACATTGATTCTGAAATCATTTACTCGCATTTTGATTATTACATTGTAAAGAATAATCAAAATAATCAACGCATGCCGCATAAGTAGTAAGCAAGTAGCAATCTGACTGATTCATTTGAATATCTGTAGTACCGGTCGCCACTCCACCAGAAACACTGGACTGGAATAGAATACACGGTCCTCGGTCTCGATCAATAAATATCGTTGAGGTTAGTCAAGCCAAAAGTGAGACTGCTCGAATCGGTATACCGGTATAACGATTATTTGAAACAATAAGTAGTCGTTACTTTGGGTACTCGGCAAATACCTGTGTAACAGGTAGTCACTTTTTTTACATCACTAGTGTAATACCGCTGTATGAGAAACATTATGCCCAACACTACTTATTATTGTATACAATAAATAATAATATCTGGCCCTAGCACAGACCCTTGAGGAATTCCACTTATCATATCTGCTAGTACGGACAAATTATCTGACTTTCTGGCTAGTTTTTCCTAGTTGAATGCGTTGAATGCCATTTTATTCATGTGCTGTACACACAAAATTCCGTTTCAATATCTTCATTTATACAAAAGGTATTTAAATAAATTAATTTTTTTAAACTTTAAAGACCTATATCTTATAAACGAAGGCTCTAAGGACAATAAATATTTATATGATAAAATATTCTTAATTTGAACAAGGAGTACGCTCTTTCATTTATGACATTCTATTATGTTACACCCTGTATTAGTCAATATTCAATTATTTTACGCATTATGGATTCGTTTTCAGTAATGAGTTATTTAAAATTTAAACGAAATATAATTATTTTTCAGCTAGTAAGAAACAATTCACCACGTGCTTCATAAAAAACCGAATACGATCCTTACTCTCAAGTTTCACCCAAACGCCTCCAAGCTCGAATTACTCTGCCACAGAAGGTATTTAGATATCTGAAAACAACCAATATTTTAATATCGTAATAAACCTGTTTGCAACTGGAACACTGTTTCCGTCGACATTCACGATTATTTACACTTCATTTTGTTAATACGAAAATCTTAATGACATTCGGCGGAATCTAATAAAATAGTCAGTTTATCATTTTTGTACGGCTTTAGGAAAGGAAATCATTACCGAAGTGTCATTAAACGTTCATCTCAATTAATTTCTGATACTGATTGTTCTTGATAAGTATAGACTATGTTTGTTTCAAGGTCTTTAGGAGTAGATTCAAGGCCTCGAGGACATTAGACCTGAGAAAATTAGCGAATATCCAGGTTTGGTAGACAGGATATTATTAAAAACACACTTTTTTTGTGTCAAATTAAAAGGATAATCTTAAACTTCTTTTGTATTTTTATTAATATACCTTTTAAACTTTTTTTTAATCCAATATTTTATTTGCTTTTATGTATAACTACATAGTTAAAAACATATAATATAATGGGTAACTCTTTAACACTGACGTAGTTTTCCACGAAACAAGAAAACACTCGGCGCGCGTTAGGCCAACCAAGTTGGCATCATCTGGGGATGATTAAAACTAAACTTATGCTAACAATCTACCCCATTTATACCTAAATAATTGTCACGGTTCGGTGAATCCCCGACTTTTCGTTTGTTTCAATTTTGTCTTTTGGATTGCCTAAAAGTTGTTGCAGTTTGTTTCCCGATGAATGAATCACTGTCATACCTACATCTTTAAAAATCTTACCAATACCACGGGTGAATCGAAGATCGAATGGAATCGATACAAATTTCAGATTTTCTCTTTCATTTTGAAAGGTCGAGGAATTTCGAAGCGACTCTTTAAACTTTCGTTTCCTAATTATTTTATCAATTAAACTTACAGAATATCCATTACTCGCAGCTATATCCTAATTCAATGCCTTTTCTTTTTCAAACCTATCCTTATTGAGGGGGAAGCTTAATAGACGATGGGCTAAAAATTAAAACGCGCCATTTTGTGTTGAGCACAATGGTGAGAGTCCTTAGGGATATATGTTAGAGTACTGGATTCTTTTCTGGATATGTCAAATTCTAATTTATTTTCACTGTTTTTAATTATTAATACATCTAAAAATGGTAGCTGTCCAAAATTTTCAGTTTCATATGTGAATTTAACTGACGCGAAACGACTGTTTAATTTAGATACAAAGTTATCAATATCAGCGACTCTTCGATCGAACACTGCAAAAATATCATCCACATACCTAAGCCAAACTCTGGGGAAATACTCGAATTCTTCTTTTGCTTTCGTCTCGAATCTGTTCATGAAAAGACTGACAATGAATGGTGACAAAGAGTTACCCATTGCTGTTGCTTCGTGTTGTTCGAAAAAATTATCGTTGAATTGAAGACAATTTTGTTTCATGCAAAGTTTAGTGAGTTTAAGATATTCTTTTATTACATCTTGACTGAGATTGTTTAATTCGAGTAGATCCTTAAGGTAGTCCAAGGTCTGTGGTATCGGAACACTTGGAAACAATGAACAAACGTCAAAGGAGATAAAAATTTCACCTTCTTAGAACTGAATATTTTTCACCTTATTAATGAAATCGTTGGAATTAATCACAGAGAAACTAGGTGGTCCAATGGATAAATTTTCGACTTCTTCTGTTCACCATTTTGATAGGTGGTAAGTCGGCGATCCGATTCCTGAAACAATATGACGTACCGATTTTCCTGGTTTATGCATCTTAGGCAAGCAGTACAATCTAGGTAAACTTGGGTTAGATACATGTAACCTCCTATTTAAAGCTGGAGTAATAAGGTTGTTGCAGGATTTAAGTACATTTCTTACTGCAGTAACAATTTTTAGTAATGGGTTTTTAGAAAGTTTTTTATAAGGACCAATACTAATCAGATTGTCTACCCTTTCATAATAATCCTCTTTATCTAAAATAACAACCTTATTGTCCATCACACCGTATTAAAAAACAAACAAAAAAATAAATAAAGTATGTAAATAAATACACACTAAAAGCGCAGTAAAACTAATTAAAGTATCTATAACCTCGAACGCGGTAAATGCACAAAACAGAACTAGAGAAAAGCTTACTTCCTGACAAAACACAGTGCCTGACACCTATTCCCGCGTTTGCCGCTACAACACTAATTGCTTCGGGATAGAATATCAGGATAGCTGAGATAACCTACTGGTCGCTGAGAACCTGTTCATATGCATAGTTCTCGGCGTATGTCGTACGTCCGCCCTCTGTTTCCACTCGATAGATAGATGCAGAGTGATGAAGAAATGCAGAAAATGGTAAAGCAGTTAAAATTTCATTACTATATTTATGCACTCAAAAATATAAATTTTAAATATATGCATTCTCTCTTCTATGTAGAAGACTATTTTTCTACATATTTTAACACCCTACGACACATTTTATATGCTCAAAGGAATCTTCATATTTATAAAGTTTTTACCGTGTACCATTTAAGAAATGTTCTAATTCTAGACTTTTTTCTATACTAATTAATGCCTATATAATATGGTCACCAAAACAATTTATTTGATTTAACTGGCATGTTCACTATAAATAAAATTTACAATTGGGTTAATCAGAGCACCTCTAATTGCACTGGTTGACATCTTATAAAACTGAAACTCCGCTTGAAGATTGATAATGTTACATCCAAATGTAACAGTGACACAAATGGGAGTAATCCAAGGATTCGTACTGAGCTCCTTGATTTTACTCTCGATTATCAACGATGCACCATAGTACATTGTTCATTGCATATCATACATCGGTAGCAGTAGCCACTGACTTTTATTATAGATTAGACCGGGTTCAGCAAAAATTTCAATAAACAGAAAAATGATGAGGCTAGGAAATTTTGTTTCAGCTTCTGAGTTTGCTAAATAGGGAGATGATCCACAGAACATATGTGTTTTTTGTCGAATAATTTATGAAATTAAATTCATTTACGGACACTAGAAAGATATTTTTGGCGACAATTTAATGTCTGAAATTAGCTTGCGCAACACAATTTCATCTTGGATTAAAAATTAAAGATATAGTGGATCAATTGGGTACTGCAGCCGAGAAAGTAAGAGGGCTTATAACTTACGTGGTAGCGAGGATTGATAGTTCGATTCCATCTCGGGACAAATTGAAAGTTTATTTGAAATATTTCCGACTTAGGCACTGTCGATGTCCTAAATGTTGTTTGGACTCCACAATAGACTGTAGAACCTCGTCTCTATTCACCTACCATAAAATTTCTAATTTTTAGAGGGTGACTAGGAAGATGGTTCAGAAAACAGTTAATTTTTTTAATTAATAATAAAAGGGTATGAAATGCAATTACTGCTAGTCAGTATACAGTTGCCTTACTTTTATTAAAACTCAGCATGCAAAATATATGTTACGTAAAATGAAGTTCTATTCAACATAATTTATATCAAACAATTTTTATTGCATATTTAAAATGCTCTGTATTTTCTGCTGTTTCTGTATTTAATAATAATCCCTTTATTAACAAGTTGGTTATTAAAAATATTGGTCATTTTTAATCAGTGCTTAGGAAACTTTTTGCTCGGTTGTATAATAATTGACTTAGGTGACCCCATCAATTAAATATTATAAATAGCCCGAAAACTACTCCTTGTAGTACTCCATACTCTACAATGCTATTCTAACAGATTGTTTCTTTTCGTGAAAATAACTGGTCCATCTGGTAAAATTTCTAATATTTACTAATGGCATTGCATTTAGTAGAAAATCGGTATACACTAGGATAGCTACTTTTCCTGAAATACCTTATAAGTTTCTGGGATTAATAATGGACTTCAACTAATGAAGAGGGGTTAGACTTTACTTAAGATCCACCAAATTGTGTTTTAAATATTGATACAGCCTCGTACACTAAGATCGCAAACTTACACAATGATACAACCGCTAAACATGCACATCTGCAATGCAGTTGCACATAGTTAACTTTTTTCTTTGCATTATCTGCAACATTTGTGCAGGTTTCACAAAGAAGCACTATCTATGATATTTCCTGGAATATGTTGATTATAATGGACTATTGTTGCAGAACAGAGAAGACGACACGACGACGCTTGGTAATTTCTAGTTCTGCCAGGTGATATACAGTGTATCCGTAAACTATGGAATAAATTCATTATTTCTTAAACCAAAAATATTTAGAAAAAATCCTCGGACACGTCGATTTTAAATTTCAATTGCACACCTGATCCTTTAATTTTTTGGTTATGACGTTAATACAGTTTCCGTTATGACGTCATCACTGTTTCCGGTATGACGTCACCGATATTTTTTAAATGGAACACCCTGTATATTTCTCCATTTCTGGATTCTACTTCAACAGATGATTGCACTTAGGGTCTAAAATTGATGTTGGAAGATACGACCATTTACAAAAAACAAGTAAAAAAATAAAATAAACACGTTTTTTGTTAATTTTTGAAGTAAGCTAGTTTTTGTTTGTTTTTTTGTTTTATCATTATCGTCTTTGACAGTGAATAACTTAATTATACTTTACCCCAGTAGTGGTTTCTCAATAATTTTTGTCGATTTATTTTAATTTATAACATGAGTGTAATGCAGAGAATTGAAATTCTTACGATGATTGGGTATGGTGATAGGATGCGAACTCAACAAGAAGTATGTAATTTATTTAATACTAAGTATCGAGAACGACCCATAACTCAATCGACTATGAGTAAAATTGAAAAAAACTTTAGAGAGACTGGTACGGTACAAAATAAGTCTCCCAGGTGTTGACGAGGATACAAAATTAAATATTTTACTGACTGTTGCAGAAAATCCACATACCAGCGTTCGCCAGGTTAGTTGTGATAATGATGTTACTAAAACGTGTGATGAATAAATGTGAAACAATGTGAAATGGTGGTCCTCTTCTGATAAAAAATATATTTTCTCCGATGAATACACTTTCAAATTAAATGCTGAAGTGAATAGTCAGAATTGCAGATACTGGGCAAGGGAAAACCCTCGATGGATGCGGGAGCAGCACAAACAGTATTCATAAAAGGTAAATGTGTGGGCGAGATCTGTAAGAAATAGAATCATTGGACCCTATTTTTAACACACTTTTATTAGCTTCACCTGTATGTTTGTTAGTAACCGACTCTTTGGACTCGATTTTGACCCACTTTAAACGGACAGATTTAATTGAAACTTTGTACACATACGAAGAAGTTTATATCATTATCCTGATCAGGATCGCCAGAATTAAATAATTTCCTTTCCTCACGTATCCTCTGCGTGAGAGCAAGAGGCTTAATACTGTACATTCCGTGATTCTCAGTTCGGTCGTTGGCCGAGCGGGCTAAGGCACAAATCTTAGTCGACGCGAAACGACGGACTCCTCGGGCGTGAGTTCAAATCCCATGGCTGAAAAAAAATATATATTTTTTTTCAGAAGTATCTGTTGGATCGTAATATGTTATAATATCAGCATCAATAAGCAATATAAATATAGTTTAAAAAAACTAAAAAACACGCTTTCATAGCACATCAAACTAAAAAAGTGAAATATAAACTGAAAACAATAATGAACGAAAAAAAATACTGTAAAAAATGGGGCGCTTTGTGCCATATTTTCTGTATATCGAGCAACCCACGCTTTTTCACATAATACTATATTTTTCGTTCATTGTTGTTTTCAGTTTATATTAATAATTATTTTTACTTTTTAGTTTGATGTGCTTTTTTAAAAGCGTGTTTTTAGTTTTTTGTAAACAATATTTATTTCGATGGTACGATAAAGGGACCGGATATCTCCATTTTTAATGGGCTGTCTCATCCCAACGTTATTAAATTTATTTTCCTGTAGAATTAATCCCTGCAAATGTTAACGAAAGCCTGTGGTATCAACAGGATGGTGCGCCTTCCCATTATGCAGCAGACGTTCGAAGGTATCTTGATCAAATATTTCTGAACAGGTGACGTGGACCTACCGAATCGCCACCAAGGTAACCGGACCTCAATCCATTAGATTATTTTCTGTGGGGCCATCTAAAAAATTTCGTTTATAAAACCAAACCGGTCCACATTGTTGAATTAAAAGAGAGAATTAGAACAAAAATAAACAACATTTCTTAAGAAACTATAAACAATGCTTAGCAACACTTTATTTATCGTTTAAGGTACTGTCAGCTACAAAAAGGAGTACAGTTCGAACATTTACTATAAACTGTTTTTATTATTGATAGTTTATTATCCAAAAGATCAAGTATATAGTACAGCGACATAGGAAGTCAAAAGAAACCGTAATATAATATACAAAATTAACTAATAGACCAGTCAAATTAAGGGTTTTTCAAAACGATAATTTCCAACCATTCCCGACCAATACCATTCGATTCAGTATGTTTTTTGAATTCTCATGGTCAATTTTGCCGTACGTTATATGAGCAAGAATTTAATTTATAAACAATTAAAGTTGTGAAAATCATGAAAATCGATGTTTCTGAATATTCAACTTCAAACGCTGCGAAAACGGCAACAGATAGAGAAAAATTTCTCAGAACATTTTTTATAGAGCGTTAAATTCCCTTCAAAAAAAGTCCGCGACGGCATATTTCTACGATGAATAGTTAAGGCGTTACAATGAGTTAAATATTTATTATTTTTCTGCTGTATATCAGTCAGCTGTACAAGTAACGCGCATGCGCGATCAACAGACTCGTACGCCGCGTAATGGCCGCCTGCGCAGAACATTTTAAAGTAGACTTGCTGTAAATCTTTCATAATTTTCTTATTTTTACAACGTTAGCAAATATATTTATCACTTCTTTGGTCTAGATATAATTATTGTATACTTTTATGCATACTCAAAGACCTGGAAAATTATTATTAAGTTATAATACCAAGTACTATAGTGCCCTGTGCCCGAGGGTATCTACATATATGAATAACAATTTTCATTGAATAATTATGTCATTAATGATTAAATAAATAGGTGTTTTTATTAAAAAAAAATATATATCTATAATTTAAACTGTTGAAAGAAAAAAAATTGAATGATTTGAAGCAAGTCCAAGAAATGGGCCCGTTAGTTGCGCATGCGCGTTGCGTATACAGCTGACCAGTACACAGTAGAAAAATAATAAACATTTAACTCATTGTAACGCTTTAACTATTCATCGTAGAGATATGCCGTCCTGGACTTTTTTGAAGGGAATTTAATGCTCTATAAAAAATGTTCTGAGCAATTTTTCTCTATCTGTTGCCGTTTTCGCAGCGTTTGAAGTTGAATATTTAGAAACATCGATTTTCATCATTTTCACAACTTTAATAGGGAACTTGCCATATTTTTTTTATTTCATTAAAATGTGTGTTTATGTATAAAAACACATCATACCAAATATAAAAATCGTAGTACTTATTCTACAATAAATAATTAAAGTTGGAATGGTCCGTCAGCAAATTCAAACAAGGCGAAACGCGCGGGAGCCACTGTGACGTCACTCCGTGTGAACACGGGACGGAGCCGAATGTTTAGCCGCCAGTCACGGGCATTTATTTGGTTGGCATCTTTTTGTCTCGGTTATTGTATTTTGGTATGATATTCGGTTTGTTTATTCGATTTAACTTGTTTGTGTTTTGTATTTAACAAGGAAAATACTTATTATAAGTACTGCATCGTGCCATTGTGTGTAAATACAACTATTAAAGCTCCAAATAAAATTTTCATTCGGGTACCTGAAGAAAAGAATCGCCGATCAAAATGGCTAACGGCATGCAGAAGAGATATAGGGGATATTTCTATTAAGAACAGTGCTATCCATGTATGTGAAGATCATTTTAATGTAAGTATAATAGCCCAAATATATAAATAAGTTATTGAGTGTTTGAAAAATATAAAATTAATGTGTTACCTAGCCAGGTAAAAAATAGCGTTCTTATTTCACTGTTCCAGCATTGATAAAGCGTGTTATTTTTCTTTTTTATTAAATAGTAGGTTTATTTGTAAAGGAAAATATATGAATATTTTTTTAAATAAATAGTCAGGGGTTATAATATTTATTTTTTTGTTTCAGATTGAGGAAGACATGGAAAATTACATTAGGTTTAAACTGATTGGTGGCAGAAAAAAATTAAGCTTGATATAGTCCCTCACATTTTTGATTGCCAGCCAGACAGAAAAAGATCAGAAACAGTCACAAAACGCCTAATCAATGCACCAAAATTAAATAAAACTGCTTCCAAAAACAACAGAACAGCACGCTGTGGGCACATGGGTATTATTAGGCTTTCACACGGCTTTCAGGTGCTGGTCCACCGTCACCTCTATCGATACGCACGGTCTGACGTCACAACCAATGGCAGCGCGTTTTAAGCGGAGATACAATTATTCAAATTTTAAACCTTTATAACTCAGTTAAAAAAAAAAATTTGAACTTTTTCTTTTTGCATGGGGTTTTTAATGATATCATCTTACGATTTTAACTGTTTTTACATAATTTTATTATTTGGGCAAGTTCCCTATTGTTTATAAATTAAATTCTTGCTCATATAACTTACGGCAAAATTGACCATGAGAATTCAAAAAAAACTGAATCGAATGGTATTGGTCGGGAATGGTTGGAAATTATCGTGAAAATGGGCCTGTTTTTGCTTAATTTGACTGGTCTATAACCGTTAGTTCTAGTGACTATTATTTGTTCAAACAAAGCATGAAAAATTAGTAATTTCTTATTTAAAATGGCCGTATCTTTCAACTTATCAATTTTAGGCCCGAAGTGTGATACATTTTTGGAATCAGCTGTTGGAGAATATACAGGGTGTTCCATTAAAAAAATATCGATGACGACTTAACGGAAACAGTGATGACGTCATAACAAAAAAAAAAAGATAAGATGAGCAACTGAAATTAAAAATCGACGTGTCCGAGGATTTTTTTCTAAATATTTTTGGTTTAAGAAATAATGAATTTATTCCATATTTTAGAGAAACACTGTACAATTGTGTAAACCTACCAATTAATTATAAATAAAAATGAATGCCATAGTCCCATTTTGTAAATTATTTGTACTCAACTACCGTAACCAAAACCTGCTGATCTAGGGCTTATACAGTGTGATGATAATGTAAGGAAAAAATTCAATAACACTTGCCAGGAAATTATCCTCGGACAGGTCAATAAATAGTATTCTTTGATCATGTTTTGTTTTCGAGCTATGACGTCATCGAATTTTTTTTTAAATGGCAACACATTTATTTTTTATGGATTCGAATAGAGCTCTTTCTGCATACGTTGGTATAAAAAAAGTGGTATGTTGAAGAGGATATTTGACTTCAAAGTTTCAGTCGTGGTCATAATTTTGAATATTTATTATAAGTTTTAATGAACCTTAGTAGACTGTATGGAAAATAAAATAAATTATAATATAATTTACCCTTTCCTTAAACGGCAATTTGGGTCATTCTTATGTGTCTCACTCGTGGCAGAAGGAAAAGGAAAAATGCAAATTGGGAAAAATTGAAATGAGTTAATACACGTATATTTCTTTAAGGCACAATAATTTTAACACTAATGGCTGATAAAAATTATGCGTTCAAACAGTCGGTTTTACAAACAATGTTTTCTAATTCAATTTATCCATGTCGACAACGCTTAGTACTTTGCAAAAAAAGGACGAGTTTTTATGGCAAAAACGTTCGGATTAAAATATATTCACTATACAGTGTGTTTACATTAATAACAGAACAAGTTAAGGAAACAATATAAACGGCCAAAACAAAGACTATTTTACGTTCGTATGCAGTGTAATAATTATTACATAATAAATTTAATAATTCAATAGATTATTTAGCAATTTTTTTTTTATTTAATTTTAGAATGAATTCAAAATTTTGTTTTTTGAATCAAAATTTCTAATTATTTCAAAAATATTTTTAAGTGGCTGTCATTTTCTTAACTGTCGGCTGATATTTTTGCGACGGGTTTGATAGATTTAAATTCTGGATGTGGCAATATGAACATTGTTTCTCAAACGTATTTTTCCAGTTTTTAAAATGACTGACACTTTCAACATGCCACATTTTTTATACCAGCGTATGCAGTATACGAATTTATAAATAAAAATATAGGCTGCCGTTAAAAAAAAATGCCAATGACGTCATAGCTCAAAAACAAAACGCAATTAAAAAATGCCATTTATCAGAAGAAACCTTTTTGAAAAACAAAATTGACCTGTCTGAGGATGTTTTACGAAAACCTTCCTAGAAAGTTTTATTGAATTTGTTCCATACATTGTCACACACATATTAACCAAGGCGGTGTTTTTAACAGGTAGCATACATAAATATAGAAATCATTTTTAAATGATGATGATGATGATCTGAAAACCCAAAACAAAAACAAGGGCCATTTCCCACTTTTTTGTTTATTCACTTATGGTATTTGAAAATCTAAGTTTACCATTTTTTTATATATTTTTTTAATGTCAAAGGAGTAAAAAAAATTAAATTTGAAATTTTTCTTCTGACGTCATCTGTCTAGTTCCCACTAAAACACAAGAAGCCAATGAAGCCGAAGACGGTTTATTGATATAAAACTGCATTTTTTTACCAATGAAATGTTATTTGACCCTGTCGAATTGTCTTGGCTCACCCTGTATATTCAAAAACAATTTCCAATTATAGACGTTGTACACGCTTTATATTAGCTTCACTTGTATGTAACTATCTATGTAACGGAATCTCTCAACGTAATTTTCACCATCTTCAAGACGTCTGATTAAATTGAAAATTGCACACGTATTAAGGACCGATGACAATACAATAATTTGAATGCGTATCGACGCATTTCTCTTAAAAAAAATTTCTAAGCGGATGTCAAAGTTGTGATCGGCGCATTCGCCAAAATAACGGAATCTTTCAACGTAATTTTCACCAACTTCAAGACGTCTGATTAAATTGAAAATCTGCACACGTATTAAGGACCGATGACAATACAATAATTTAAATGCGTATCGACGCATTTCTCTTAAAAAAAATTTTCTAAGCGGATGTAAAAGTTGTGTGATCGGCGCATTCGCTAAAATAACGGAATATTTCAACGTAATTTTCACCAATTTCAAGACGTCTGATTGAATTGAAAATTTGCACACGTATTAAGGACCGATAACAATATAATAATTTGAATGTGTATCGACGTATTTCTCTTAAAAAAAATTTCTAAGCGGATGTCAAAGTTGTGTGATAGGCGCATTCGCCAAAATATCGCATCCATGATAAGTTGGCAGAAAGTTAACCACTAATTGGATACCGTAACTCATACCATACTTGAAATACAAGATGAACTAGTTACCAATTTATAATAAGATTGTTTTTTTTGAGCATTTAATTCTTTCGTTTTGTCAAAATATACAGCAATTCAACAATAGCAATACAATAATTTGAAAAAAAAAAAAAAATCCGAAATAAATTCAAATCAATAAATTTTGAAAAAAGAATTTAATCAAAATATTTCGACAAAAAATTCTTGAAGACTATTACATTTGTTTTCGTTTCATGACTAAAAAATAAAAAAATAAATTATAGTTTAAAAAACTAAAGAGACGCTTTAATAGCAAACCGAACTAAGAAGTAAAAAATAAGAATGAAGTGGTTGACAAAAAAACAATTCACAACGCGTGGGGTGCTTTTACTATATTTTTATGATATCTACTTTTATTAATTGCTACCAATAAAATATTTATAACAATTGATATCAAGCAACCCACGCTTTTTACATTAAAATGAATTTTCTTGTCATTCACTTCATTCTTATTTTTTACTTTTTAGTTCGGTTTGCTATTAAAGCGTTTTTTTTTAGTTTTTTAAACTATAATTTATTTGTCTAGTTTACTTATGTTTTTAAATCAAATTCCTAGCCATCATAGAACTCGAGATATGGAAGTAGGTCGCACTATTGCCCCACCCTGTATATAGAATATACAATACACAATATATAGATATAAGATACACAATGTACAGATGTAACATATAATTAATTTTTACTGGTTTTTGTGTCCACTATTAATATATAATTTGAATTTTTGTAGGGTAGTTTTTGGACAGGAAATAATATGGCACGTGTTTTATTTCCTGTCCAAAATCTACCCCACAAAAATTACGTATAAAATATATAAAATACATAAACTGGGATAATCACAGAAGCAGTAGTAGATTACTGCTGCTTGTGTGTGATTTTACATACAAGGCTTTTATAAATGTAAGCAAGTAAATTAAATAAAAGAATAAATCAATAAAGCAGCTACCTGAATCAATAGAAGCTGAAGTGTAATTTTATAAAGTTTTTAGCTATTTAATAAGAAATTTTAAATCTTGAGTTATATACAACAATACTTATTAGTTTGTGGCATATTTTGGATAATTATTATTATTTGCTTAGATTATTTAGAAGCCATATTTTTTTTTTTTTTTTGAATCTTTTAAATGTGTCCATACTTTTAATATTTGTTGGTAGAATTTCATATAGATCAGGTCCTAAGTAGTTACAGTTTCGTTGACCTATAGTTTTATCACATCGGGACATGATCTGGCTGTGTTGTTTCCCTCTTGTATTATAATTGTGACAAACAGGTTCCATGTTTATTTTATTTTTTTATTATTCAGCATGTACCGTGAAATCAATTGATATAATAACCTATTATCTGTATTGTAAATTTTATATTTTAAAAAGATTGCCATATGTTACAAACATTAACACAATACATACCAATAAAAGATTACCCTTTAGGGCCAGTTGTATAACGAAAAAAGTCAACTTTGAACCAGGTGCAGGTTTAAACTTCTACAATTGTAACCAATTGCTGCTTTGAGTTTTTTCCTAATTATTCTATTTATCTTTGCCCTCCAAAGGAGGAAGGGAAGGAAAGTAGAGGAGAAAGTCAACGGCTTCATATATCAGATCATCCAAAGTGATTGTCATCATCAAAACTCATACGTTTCCGATCCACCAGTTTAATGTTGTTTGTTGGAGCACTTAAATTTGAATTGGTTCTCCACCAATTATCTTTACAGCAATACTTCGGGGTCGATCAAAATAAAAGTGGTTCCCTTTTGGAGCTCGGCTGCATAAAAAGAAATACAATGTTGAAACTATGCATTTCTTTTTCTGGTAAAACCATGTTTTGAAGTTTATCGATGATTTTTCTTCAGTATGGACCACGTTGCTACATTTTGGGAGTTGGCACATGGGTGTGTTCTTCAAACTATTCATCAAACAACAGCAGTTATGCATTTTGCAAGATCTTAAGCATGATATACCAATTTCCAACATTGTATACGATGTTGGAGCTACACACATCCATTATAATATCACAATATCAAGAAGAAGTGTTTTGGCAATGGGCGAAATAAGGTCCAGATATATAGCGTGGCTCGAATTAAAGTTAAAAATAAACACGTCTAATTGAATGTCACTATTGATTTATAAATTACTTTTATTATATTATATAACGATAAAATTTGAACATGTGCTATAAAACGTATTATAAATTGAATGATAGACATTATCTATCAGTTTTTTGGATGGCGTTTGAAAGCGGAAATAACAAACCGCTATTGTTAACCCCTTCGCAACCACCTATGCTGGCAAAAATATCCTTTCCCATACCAGGTATTACATATTACATTTTTTTTTAAATTATGTTTCCCTAGACCAAACAACCCCCCCCCCCAGAATTATGTGTTCACCAAAAATCTTTTTGGAAAAAATGATAAGCGATTTTTTTGTTTATGCGAATACCATGATATCCACATATGGATACATAAAACATACCACTGTATCCACACATGGACAATGATCAAAACAGCTAGTTACGTATAGAAAAATACTAGACTATTGAAAAACAAAAACCTTATTAAAACTGCAAAAAGTAAAAGTTTGTTGTTACACTAAAACATATTGTATCTGATGTACATAACCTAACTTTCTGACATTTTCCGATAAATACTAGCATACCAGAGTATCCACGCATGGATAAATGGCTATACCAGGTTAGCAAAATGTAATAAAAAGTCCATGCACAAAATATCCATACCATATTGTGGTATAGACAGCGGTACCTGAAAATATCCATATGTGGATACCCTGGTTGCGAAGGGGTTAATTTACTTTGAATGTCCACTTTCTAGGCCGCCTTGTACAGCCATATGTAAATTATAAAAATGTATAAAAGTATTTCCGCATTTCATTGCCTGGATGCATCCCCAACCATTACTTAGTAAAACCGACACCGTTTTTTGATCTAGATTGACCTTTCACAGAGAACACTGAGAATAGGTTGTTACAGTATCAAATGAAATAGTCAATTTCAAAATAAAAGATTTTATTAGTTCCGTATACCTGAATCGATTATTTACCCAGTATATTACTGGAAAAATAAACCTCTGCGCTTGTGACTTTACGTCAAAAGATTAGTCAGAGGATGTTTTTTGACAATTAACATAAGACAAAAATAATAACATAACTCCTTAATGTTTCGGAAAACGAATGTTTCCCTTTTCAAAGTTATTTATCTTTTTTTTGAATATGTCAAGCGTAAAACTTGACACATATATTATTTGTTTATGTAATATCCATAGATACTTACATATAACTGTTGATACTTAAAAATTATATAATATTAATTTTGTTCAATTCTTCTTCTTTTAACATCGGTAACCACGTTGTACCAAAATCTACAGAGCAATGGGATAAACATTTTTCTTCATTCAATAATATTATTGCCGATTCCTTAATTTTTCTTTTTTTGCTGTCCGCTTTCTTCATTAAAATTTTTGCTGAATTCTGTTTTCCCAAGCATTTCGCAAATTTTCGATTTCTCAAATTCACCCTTTCTAATATAACTTTTATGCTTACCTAACCTTACACTGGGGGGGTCTGGCTGACTCTCCCACATGATGTTTATTACACTCACACGGAATACTGTAAATACAGTTTTTTGAATTTTGCTCACAATTTACCGGTCTCGTTTTTATTAAAATGGATCTCAAAGGATTACTCGTTTCAAATACTGTCCTAACATGAAACTTATCTCCGACACGACGTAGTTTTTCAGATAAACCTTGTATATAACGAATTATTGTTGTATATTGGTATTCAGGGTTTTGTTGTACCGATTATGAAGTCTTTCTCAATATTTATTAGAGTCCTATCAACAAAATATTCGGGATATTCATTATTTATTAATACCTCCTTAATACATTTTTTCTCATTAAGTATTTAATATTCGATAATTAGATGAAATTATGTTTGCCCTTTTATACAAACTTTTAACAACACACCCCTTTAACATTAATTGCCAGGTTAGATTTAAAATTTAAATATCTATTATTCATGTGGCAGTAAGTCCCAAAAAAGAGAAAGAAAAATTTAACATCATTACTTTTAATGACCAAAAAAAAAGATGTCGTAATTAACAAAGCATAAATTTCCATAAAAACAGGAATAGAATGGTGAATAAAGAAAAGTCTCTTGATTCATAAACATTACCAAAGCAGTAAATTTAAATAATTAGATATTTTTAAAAAGGAAAATCAAATAAGGAAAAGTATGATATTATCAGAACTTGCAGGAATTATTAAAAATCAAGGCTTTTATGAATTTTCCTTTAAAAATCAAGACAATTTGTTTGTTTTCCCCAAAAATCCATTACGAATTTCTTTCGTAATTATTTCTAAGAATTTGATGTGAGCGATTGATTATAATATTATACGTACTCGAGTCAAATAGGTGCGATAAAAGTATATATCTCATAGTATCTGAATTATTGACATAATAAACCACACCTGATAGTTCTGACATGAGTTCAAGAGTGATTTATTGATTTTAAAAATATAATTTCTAATCAATTGGATTTTTGTACATTTATGAAAAAAAAATACAATCAATGATACATATTATTTAAAAGCAGACTTTAAATAGTATGCCTATATTAACATTACTCAAACAATACCTACTTAATTGTTTTAAACAAATCGCTAGCTATGTGTACGTGACTGAAATAATTTCACCCAAGTCATACAGCAAGAATTCAAATTGGAGATTTAACATCCTTGCCTCTGGCCAAACGTGCAGCAATATAAATATATCCAAGGTGGCCGAGGTGGGTCAAATTAATACTCAGACAAAAAGCAGTTGGAATGAAGATGTGACGTCATTTTCACAGAAACGTGAGTGGAGATGAGTGACGGCATCGATGTTGATCGGCAAGAATTCGCAGAAAGTTAATGAATTCCGTGAAAACAAAGAATGGGATGTAAATACAGAATTATTTAAAAATTTTAATTCATTCCGAATTTCTGTAGTTGCAGATGAGAAACCTAATGGATGATAGTTAAAGAAATAAAAAATAAACAGAAAATAACAATAATAATAAAAGTTTCTCTAATTCAATCAGTAATACCTTGTCTAAATTTAACATAAAAACATCATTCAGTTCGAACAAAAATGTAGGCAGACTTTTGTACAACACAAAAGAAAAAACTGAAATTTACAAAAAGTGTGGGATTAGATTGTCCAGAATGTAATGCTGCATATATAGGTCAAACAGGTAGGTCATTTTATATAAGACATATAGAGCATATTCACACACACAAACAATACTCCAACTTTTATAAACATTTAGTAGATTGTGGCCATACTATAACTAATAATCATATACCAAAAATATTACATATTTGTGAAAAAAGTAAATAACTCAACTTACTAGAAGCTATGGAAATAAATAAGTGAAACACAAATAAAAATTATAACATAATAAATGATCAGATAGATATAAATAATTCCCCTGTTATTAAATTTAGTTCAGTAAACTTATTGCTGTTAAGATAAAAATTCAACCGAAAATATATAATTTACTACCTCACCATCTATGCTTTTAAGACAACATCGTACACAGACCAGTTCCATTGGTATTGAATTCGACAGTTGATACAAAGCATACAACAGGCAACTAATATTACCACTTGTTACAATATTAAATAATATAACATTAAAGAGTTATAAGAAATATAAAAAATATATATGCATACACGTACATACACATTCACACATATACACACATGAAGTCAATTTCAAAAACACCCGCAACACAAAAACTGTCTGTTTCTTTGACAGTGGTTAAAGGATCAAATAAGCCGACGTCCCCTACGTCGCAAATAAGTTCGAAATAAACTTTAGATACATACACACACATATACATATAGAAATTTTGTTGTATAAAATCTGTACCCCATATATTCGTTAATGCTATAAAAAACATATTCTAATAGAAAGTGACGTACTTTTCTATTAAAATGATTTACATTATTTGATTGCTTTATATATTCAAGAAGATTCTTATAAAGTTTTATACGCACGTATTTTGGACTCTTCTCATACAATGATAAGGTATGGCTAGGAATTATTAAATTATCTTGATCACGTGTGTGGTAATTATGATTATGGTTATTTCTCATAAATTCATTTAAATTTTACTTTACATTTGTCACTATTTCCAAAATAAAAATACAAGCTAGTGGTAATATTTTTAGATCTTGAAATATATTTCCACAGGAAGTCATTATATTGACTCCTACTATATTGCGTAATACTCTTTTTTGTAATATAAAGAGTCTTTTACTGTAATGAGAAGAGCCCCAGAAAATTATACCATATGTTATTTTGGAACAAAATTGTGCATAGTAATAAGACAGCAACATATTCTGGTTAGTAGCAATTTTTTAGTATATTATACAATGCAAAACATACAGACGAAAGTTTTTTACACAATATATTGATGTGGGTGTGCCAATTTAATATGAATCCCCAAAAATTTTGTGGAATTTACTTGAGCTAGACTTGCCATTAATTTTGAGCATATAACTTTCATTATAATTCAGAACTCTAGGCGTAAAATACATAAATACTTTTTTATCGCAATTTATAAGTAATTTATCACTATTAAATTTAGAGGCAAAATTTTAAATGCTTTGCTGGGTGTCTAGTCTTAAGTCGTGTATGTTTACATTAGTATTTAAACAAGAATTATCATCGACAAACATTATTAGGTTATAATCACTGCAACTCTTGGAAGATCATTCACAAAAGTATAAAAAGTAGAGGACCCAAGACTGACCCTTGGGGCACACCACAAGATACATCTAATGTATTAGATCCTATCTCTATTAATTTCTATAGCCAGTTTTCTCTTTGACAGATATGATACTAACCACTCACTTAGTTTCCCTCTGAGTCCGTAGTTTCATAATTCTTCAAGGAGTAAATCGTGTTGTACAGAATCAAACGCTTTACTCAAATCCATGAATATACCAACATATTTATTATTTTTGTCTAAATTGTTATACAAATTAGTTAAAAAGCTAAGTATAGCGGTTTCTCTCGCTCTGCATTTTCGAAAACCGTGCTGCTCGCCACATAGAATATTATATTTTGATAATACTCCCATTATTGTATTGAATACCACCAGCTTTAATATTTTCGATACAGACGACAATAACACTATGGGTCAATAATTATCCATTAATTCTTTATCACTTTTTTTGAACTAAAGAATAATTTTAGCAACTTTAAGAAATTCAGGAAATATTCCTTCTGATAATGACCAATTTGTTAAATATGTTAATGGTTTTAAGATGTAGTTAACTACTGATTTCAACACGTTTGTACTTATTTGATCTATGCCAGCAGAATTGGATTTCTTTAGATGAACAATTATATTAAATATTTCGTTTTCAGTGACTGGCTCAATAAATATAGTTGCATAGTCTTCATTATTTTCCGGTTAACTTTTGTCAGTTTTGTTATTATCAAAATTGTTTGCTCATTTATTAGGTATACCAGCAAAATATGTATTCATAGGGTTAACAATTTTAGTGATGTTAGTCACTGTATCATTATCAATTTTAATTTCGGTTATATTCTCAGATTTTTTGTAGCTGTTACCTAACTCAGAATTAATGATGGACCAAACAGCTTTAGACTTGTAGTCAGATATATTATATAATGTCTCATTATTCAATCTTTTTGCTGCTTTAATTACTTCTTGTATGATTTGTAGTATCCAATATGACCAGGATTGTTGTCTCTACCATTATTTTATGCAAAAGTTTTAATTTTTCTGAGGATTTCTTTATTCCACGTGTTATCTATCCATTTGTTCTGGTTATGATATGTGTTAATTAAAATATGAGGAAAACTGATATTTATATAATAAAATAAGGTATCTATAAAGGCTTTAAAACCATCATCTACTATTTTCGCATTGTATATTTCACACCAATCTTCTTTGCTGATATAATTTACAAAAGTTTTATAATTAAGATCATTATATAGTCTAATTCTAACAGTATCATTTAGGTTTTTTGATGTACATGTAGGAATATCAAAACATAAAAATTGTGCCGTATGGTCCGACATACCATTTGTCACTACTTTACACGAATAGTTATAGTTACTATGACTTAAAAAGTTACTACATCTATTCCAGACGATGAATTTAGTTCAAATCTGGTAGGTTTCTTAATATGGAAAGAAATTTTCAGAGCTAAAAATATCATTGAGTCGGTATTTTACTCTAGAATTAGTTTTATATATTTAAACCTCCGCAAATAATAATCATAGATTTATCTCGTAAGAGCTCCTTTAAAAAAAACTCTAATTTCTCAAAAAAAAAAACATCTAAATTACCAGAAGGTGACCTATATATTGTTAAAATTTTAATTTTTTTGTTATTGTCAAACTTTATTTCAACACCTGCTACTTCGATTATTTTTTCTATTGATTTTGACCTAATTTTTTGTATTTCTTTTACTTCTAAACTAAGTGATGACTTATGAAATATAATAAGTTTATTTTTTCAAGTACAGTTCTACAATAGGCTGCTGTTTTCATATAACCTTTTATATTAACATTATCTAATTCATGAGTCTCTGTTAAACATACAATATCTATGTTATAAGTTGCACTTCCAACTCATCAATTTTATTCCTTAGAGATATGTTGGTGATACGAATTAATTTTAGCAGTTTTAATATTTTCATTATATTCTGATTTCTATTGTTCATCTGTATTATATCTAATGTTGTGCCTAAGTATTTCAATTTCAAAATCAGCCATAAACTTATTTGCTGTTCATTTTACACCTAAATAATAAGTCTGCATTTTTAGTTACTTGAAAATGTTCGAATAGGATGAAACTAGTCGTAAAGTTAAAAATAAAAGTGAAAATTAGACAAGTAAAAAACAGTGTTTTGTAATTATTTAATTTCAATAATAAAAGTATAATACTACAAAATTAATATATTTTTTTTCATTTTGATAGATCAAGGAAGTGTCTCCTTAAGGTGTTTTCTTGGGGTTGTATGGAGGGGTAGGTGAATTAATTATACAATTAAGCAAAGTTAAGTTATGAGTGCTAGGCTCGTTGTGCTTATCGTATCACCCCAAATTTACATTATTATCAGTATAAAGTAAACAATGGATAATCGACCTCTACAATTTTCAAATTCAATGACAAAAAATGCATAGGCTATAGATATCAGTCACCCTGTATACATGCTTTACAGAGATTGATTTCGTTTGAAACAACAGACTCATCCCACTCTCTTTTTTTTATTAGAAAAAAAGTCCTGTTGCTGGTATAATTTCAGGTCAGTACCCCAGCCATAATCTTACAAACCTCTTCAGATTGAACGGCGCGGTACAACTGAAAGTTGTTTCAGTTCCAGGTATGATGTTAAGTGTTGTCCGATGTTATACTTACTTATTAGGTTGTAGTCGGTTATTTTGTATGCGTGATATAACTCGGTAGTCGGATAGTTGGATAGCATCTGAAGCTTCGATAGTTTTATACACGATCAAGATAGTTTAGAGACGTTAGAGAATGCATTGCCAAGGTCTACGTGCATTGTATTATGTATTACAAATGGTTCGGCTAAAATGTTGCATTTAAACTATATTTTTTTCGAAAGTTTCATAAATATTTATTTCATTACCTCTACAGGTAAAAGTTTTCTTATTTGTAGGATTTCCATTTCAACCATGTGTCTTCTGAATTTAAATCTGAATGAAAAACAACTTTCAATGTTTATGTGGATTTTATAGAATAACTGCTAAACTGGATGTAAAATATGGACGTATGCGACATAAGCACTCAGTTTGTTATTATGGAGTGCTACAGGGACATACTGCTGACTAAAGTAAAAGTAACTAAAAAAAATAAAAGAATCCTCTACAGTTGATCGAGTCGATCTTTACTTGAAAATCCATATTAACATTGAACGAAATAAAATTTAACTGTTTTATGATTTTCACAAATTTGTATTTATACATTTTTTTTACAAAATATGTAAGAATCATGACAATTATTTCACCAACATAGTGGCTTCTTTGATTTCGAGTACAAGACCGATATTAAAATGCTAAATAGGATGACATGTTTGCACCAGTGTTTGCATATATTTACCTGCAAATATGTTGTTCAATCATAATTTATACAAAACTATTTTTATAACTTCATTGAACCGTCTTTAATATTGCACTGCCAATGTCAGTCTTGAACCCCCTATGTTGATAAATGAAGATGTTAAAGTTGGAGTCTGGAAAATGCCATTTTCAGAAAATTAAAGTTCAAGTTTGTGATTGTAATAAATACATTTCCTGTTGGAAATTAAACATTCAAAGTTTTAGAAAAAAATTTTAGATGGTGGTACTCGAGTGGCCAGAATGCATTCCATACCTTAATTCAATCTAACATTTGTGGGATGTTCTTGGCAGGCAACCAAAATCTTTTCAAACCCCACCCGCTAACCTCAATGAGATTTCTCGGCGGCATCGTTATCGGGTGGTTTTTTGACGTTTTTTATATTTTTTTAAATTGGCCATATAGGTAATTTATTGTACAAGATCGAGATCCTAGCCAAGATTTTAATACATTACCGGTAAGTAAACGTCACGCATTAGGAAAACAACTACCTAATAATAAGTTAATAACAAAAGTTCCCTCCACTCCCATAAGACAGGATTATCATTTCTTTATACAATAATTGTAAAATTCATTGAAAAATGTTGTTTTTAAATTTTAAAAGAGAATCAAAAATGATAATTTGATGTGAAGCGAATTAAAATGTATGTTAGTGTTATACAACAGTGACATTGAAAATTGTTTTTGTTTGAGCCTCGCATTCACAGATACCTGTGTTTACTCTATTTATAACAATCTACTTCCTCTTTAAAAAAATCCTGTTCCCAGATTAAACAAAAGTGCAAATACGAAACAATACTCATAATTTTGTCATTTTTCATTGTTACGTTTTCTTTATTATTTCATTAATAACCGTATTCTATTAGTAAACATAATTGCTCACGTTGGTATTAAACAGGTGGACACTGGACAACCATTATTAAAAGAATTAAATTTCCTTCCGACATCGGTACCTTTTTACCTTATACTGTAAAAATATTTTACTTCAGGAAACGTTCTTATCACAACGGAACTAACAGCCATCACCTGCTACAACAGGCATTAAAACAAATGTGGAATTTCGCCATATATCAACTAAAGTAAATAAATATGATGCGTCCAATTATGACAAAAGGTTTTGCGACCTACAAGAAAATCAATTGACATTGCACCATATATAAAAAAAATGAATCACTTGTATGTTATCTGTTTGACATTGGAATACAAAGCCTACGTGATCCTGACTTAATTAAAATGCAATACCCTGGGTTTTAAATTATTAAAATCATTTGGTTTTGCATAAATTAGTATTTCCGGTATTAATTGTCACGTTCCGATACTGATCGCTGATCGCTTCAAGGTAAATGGTTTAAATAAACGATAATTAAAAAAATTCAAATAAACACACATTTAGATTTGTTATTCACAAGTTTAGACGTTACCAACACAATTTACACGATTTTTTAAATCAAGAATCCATGAAATACACCCAGAAAATGTACCATCTAGGGGTAGTACCTCCCTTTTGGAAGTATTTCAGGGCACGTGTATTTTCACTTTTTAACTGACGTTAAGTTAAGAAAAGAGATACTGTTATATCAACAAATTTTGCAAAATTAAACATTGTAAATATCTAATTACTTTACTTTGACAAACGTCGTCTAGTCCACACGATGCTGCATTTGTTTACATTTAGCAAATACGTGGTGAATGGTGATTCAGTTTCGCACAATATTCATAGCATTGTTATTAAATTATTTTTTCTTATTTTTTAAAAAGGCAACTGCATAACGTAATTTTTTTTTTGATATTTTGTTTTTGAGCTGTGGCGTCATTATTTCTTTTTTTATAATTGTTACACCTCCTTTTTTTAATAAGAATGGATTCCTTATTATTTTCTGAGTACAGGGTTATTCATTATAAATTACCCACCCCTTATCATCGTTATTATTGCCCATAGAAAAAAAAGTTTTAAATAAAAATTGTGTGGTTATAACTGAATTTTGTTAAAATGCTATCAAAAGTACAGTAGCGTGCAGATTTCAGGGATACAAAAAAATTATATTTTTTTTATGGGATACCCTGTATATTATTAAATTTTTGGAATGATCCTTTGTTCCTGATTTCAAAAATATACCATAAGTTCCCCCTACCATATACCGTTTTTGAGTTATTAAATGTCGTATATGTTAGTTAAACTAGTTACTGTAAATATGGAAAAGTTAACATTATTAAAGTGAGCTATGAAAATGACAACTATTATGTTTGGTAAGTGACATTTCTTTAATGAAATAATCAAAATGGTTTACAGTGAAGAACAAAAAACACCAAATATGTGTACAAAATAGACAACAAAGATTTATTTAGGAACTTTAAATATAAATAAATGATAATTCATAAAAGATGTGTCCACCATTATTGTCAATGTATAATTGATAACGTCTTCTTATATTTATAATTGCACCAGAAATGGCTTCATTATTTACATTCAAATTGTTTATTTCGAGTCGAATCCTCTCTTTAATGACTTGAATACTATTATTATTATTATTATTGACAATGTCTTTTAGAAATCCCCCAAAAAAATTAATCCATAGGGGTCAAATCCGGACTGTTAGGTAGCCACTTAATAGGTCCATTATTCCCCATTCATATTGGGAATACATTATTCAAATAATCTCAAACGGGTAGGACACTATATGGAATTGCCCCATCCTGCATCCAAATCATATCATCAAGTTCGGCTTCCGGAAAATTCTGCAAAAGAATATTTTCTGCTTCTGGGATAATTATTTCCAGATAGGTAACTCCAATTAAAGTATAATCATAAATTATAGGCCCAACAATATTGTTTCTGAAAATTCCACACCAAACGCTTACAGTTTTTCTTCCTGATTTTTTTATTTGTTTTACCAATCTTTTTCTGTTGTGCTTGTTTTCCCACGACCTTCGAATTTTCCTATTACTCCTGCCGTAGAAAAGGATGATTCATCAGTCCATAATATTTTAGTAAAAAAATCGGGATCTTCATCCAACTTTTGAATCATCTGTTGGCAAAAGTCCAGCCTTTTCCTTTTATGAGCCTCTGTTAAAATTTGTACAGGTAAAATTTTATATTGTCTGTAGCTCTTATTTTTTAACGTACATTGAATTTTGGAATAAATTTTACCTAATTGATCGACTGCATTATTTATGCTACATTCAGAATTTTCTAAAAAATAATACAATGTTTCAAAAAAAGTACATTCGCGAATAAATATGGATGGGCTTCGAAATGAAGCAGTATATCTAGCTGTTCTTCCTGGTTTGCTTGAATTACACGCTTTTTTCTACTAAAACTGGAGGTATTATTCACCTTTCGGTAAATATTTTTGAACGTATTTTCTGATGGTGTTGGACGATTTGGATACAACACCCTATACGCTCTTTTTGCTGCACGTTTATTTTTGTTATTTTGTATATAACAAGTAAATATTTGGTTTTTTTCTTCCTCACTGTAAACCATTTTGATTATTTCATTAAAGAAATGTCACTTAGCAAACATAATAGTTGTCATTTTCATAGCTAACTATAATAATGTTAACTTTTCCATATTTACAGTAACTAGTTTAACTAAGATATTCGACATTTAACTCAAAAACGGTATATGGTAGGGGGAACATATGGTATATTTTTAAAATCAGGAACAAAGGATCATTCCAAAAGTTTAATAATAGACAGGGTATCCCATTTAAAAAAATATATTATTTTTTTGTATCCCCTGAAATCTGCATGCTACTGTACTTTTGATAGCATTTTAACAAAATTCAGTCATAACCACACAACTTTTATTTAAAACTTTTTTTTCTATCGGCAATAATAACGATGATAAGGGGTGGGTAATTTATAATGAATAACCCTGTATAATGGTATCCAATTAAGGAGCCTCCTAAAGCATCGAATTCGTATCGAAATGGAAAAGCAGACAGATAAATAAGACGTCAAAAACTACAATTAACTCTAAAATTTTATTTTTAATCCTCACATTGTTGTGTAAATTGTCTTTTACCTAGTTTCTGTTTTCTTAAATTATGAATATGTCAATATTTAATTGTTTAAACCGTTTTTAATCCAAATTTTAATGTCAGGTAATTTAATTTAAACTATTTTAACTTAAACTTTTAATACTTCTTAAATTACGTAATTCCATAAGTATTTTGTAATTTCAGTGTCCTGATGATGTTTATAATAATAAACGAAACGTCGACATATTGAAAATTGGTTTTTGAAATTAACAATTTTGATCCCATTACCCACTACATAGGCTACATAGTCAGAAACTATAACGTACATCCCATGCAAAAAAACTGGAAAAGCGATGGTGTTGGTTTTAGACTGGAAATACTTATTCGTAGCGTTCCACATAACATTCAATGGACTACAAATATGCTACATAATAATTACCGATGCTTATTTTGAGGTACACATAAATTTCGGTGTTTATAATATTGACTTGAGAAATAAAACAAATGCATTCGTAGCATTAATTTACATATTAACTTTCAATACTTGAATAACAGTTACAACTCTGGTTTTTATAACCATAAAACATAAACATTATCTATACTAAAGAAATATGACTAAAACAATAATATAACAAAGTGGAATGTAACATTCAAGTTACAAATAAAATTTAACCAAAAGCCAAATATTACGAAAGAACGCACTTGGTTGTAAATTGGACGGTAAAAGGTAAAAGAAAAACATACATAATATAGCAATGTGATATATACGTAGGTGAAAAACACCGCTACAGAACAGGTAAAAACACGCCGCCACAGATAAGAAAACCACATAATGCAATATTGTAGGCATTTAGGGCAGTGCTAATAAATTATAATAATAATAATAGCAGCTCACACACACACACACACACACACACACACGATCAAATGTGAGGTTAAACGTAATTTTCGGCTGAGAACTCCTTCACTGGAATCCTCGGCATTGAGCTAAAAAATAATGTACTTAAAGTGTTTATGCACCTTAAACTCTCCACAGGACACAAATTTTACATGCGTAGCACCAAAGATTTAAGGATTTGTGCAAGCACTTCACTAAGCTTACCAAGTCACACACTATACAACTAAACAATATCGATTTTACATTAATCAATAATCCATCACTTTTGAAGTACAAAATAAATCAGCACACTTGTGCTTAAGCCCAGACAACCTACCCCGCCCACCTCTGGCCGGGTTATCTTCTTAACTCCCGCGATATTGCTTATATTCCGCACGTCCTGAGAATAAAGGTATTCATTAAAACTATCCTGCTATAGACAACCTACAATTTGATTATGCAGGGTAGAAATTGCCTAAATAACAGGGTCATAAATAAACTTAAATTCTCTTTTATGTGAAATATGGGGCGATCAAATAGTGGACCGTAACAAAACGTACCATATTTATCGTTTTCATACCATAATTTTGAGATGCATGGTCAGTTCGTTCCCCGGATCTGACCACGATGGACTTTTTTGTGGGACTTTTTGAAACAAAGAGTGTACTAACATAGATTCAAAGATAATGTTGAATTGTTGAAACAAAAAATACAAGAAGCAATCTTGGACATGCTACATATATAAAATCAAAGAGTACAGGTTTCGTATTAAAAAGTGCTTTGAATTGGGATGAGGTCACATTGAATAAAGGATTATTTTTAGAGCTGCAATCACTCCTATAAGGAACAAAACTGTTTATGAATGAAAAATCTGCCTCAGAATGCGGTCAAAAAACAAAAACTTTAAAATTTTTAGCTGTTTCCGAATCTGAGCACATTTTATAATTGCAAACCAGTTTTTTATTTGATATTTTGCTGTAAAGGTCGAATTCGCTCTTCACGTTCCTCAATTATCTTGTTACCCTGTATATCTATCTCAACTTTTAATTGTACAATTACCGTTTTCAGAAGATGCAGGAAATTTTATGAAGAGTAACTTTTTTATGCAAACTCATAAATAAAAAGGTTTTCCTCTTTTCACCTTGCCGTGGGACACGCTACATATTACAAAGAAACCTCAAACATTCTGAATTATCTCCTTAATCACTTTGCGTAAATAATTAATATACATATTATTTAAACTAATCTAGGTAGCACAGCATAAATACACCTACAAGTATTATTTAATATAGAAAGTAAAACAACTAAAATCAAATGCCGTGAAAATGGTATTCAGGTAAGCGATTAATTACTGAATTACTGAAATACAAAAAAATTCTTTAGTAATTTATATATTAATTTTGCCCATTCCAGTAATGCACATTTTGTTACCAATAATTTATTTTAAAACAAAGATAAAATAATTTATATATTAAATAAATGTTCATTCCTTTGTCGAACTTCGAAAATTATTTGGGTATGGCAATACAACGTATGATTCTTGAAACATTATCGCTGTTAACTGGATAGTTTGTTTTAGTAATCATGGATATCGAAGATGACGTGGAGAGAAGAAATTACCAACGATAAACTCATATACGTTATACGTTATCCATTGCAGTGCAGTAAACAACTGATGTGACAGCGAGCACATGTCTGTGACCCTTCAAAAAACAGTAAGACTATTCACCCGGAATAGTAAGCTGGAGGACTTAAGACCGCCTTCCTTGATGGGTGAAACTATTCCATTTGTGGAGGAGGTGAAATATCTAGGAATCACTTAATTGGAACACCCATCTGGAAAAGGTAATCCACAAAGCAAAACTGTCTTTATGGGCATGTCGAATTTGTGAAAATCTTGGGGTATGGTTCCCCAACAAATTTATTGAATTTCTTTCACGGTCATCAGATAACATAATGGATCTATCGTTTGGTGGCCGAAAGGATCACAACGAACGGCGAATGCCAAACTTTCTGATTTGCAGATTGGCATGCTTGACCATAACGGGGGCAATTAACACCACACCGTCAGCTGACATGGAAATCCTATTGGATTTACCCCCTCTCATATAAATTTGGAGAGAGAGGCAAATGAATGAGACAAATGAAAAAGTAGTTGTTCTTGTAATTTTACCTATCAGATATGCATTGTATTTACAAGGAAATACCTAATTGTTTTTGGTAATCATCGATAGACAAATTTTAAGAGCGATTTACGTACTTACGGTGGTCATCTGATTAAAACACCACCGTCTCAAATTCAAGTAAAAAACCTTTAACTACACCGGAATTAAATGAGATCTTCAGAAGTGAATTTTCATAAAACTATTTTTTAAGTTGGACTCGAAATTGGGATATAATCCGGGATATAACTATCGCCTATGTAAACACACTGTTCTATATAGATAACAGTTACACACGTATTAGTAATTGTAGATTAATTATAAAACATTGATAATAATCTGACATTAAACTGAGTATCAAATTTAGATAATACTTATTGTAACCATGCACGCATATAGTAAACAAGATAAACTTCTCTTTTATACAAACCATTGAACAAAATATGAAAAACGGTTCTTTTCTTAAATATTCCTATGGTAAATATTAATTGTAATGTTATCCAAAATCAAAAAATAGATTTTTTTTTCTATATCTAATGTATATCAAAATGAAAACATGTATATCCAATAACAACTACGGTACACAGGCAATGGGAATATTTGAAATGGAATAAAATATATCAATTTAAATCGATCTTTGTTTCATATCGGTATACGTACAATATGCAAATAATTCTATTATCTGTTTAAGAAAAAGTTATTTTTTGTTGTATATAAATCATTCATAGCTTCTTCTACGAAATACCTATTTTCAAATAAAACATTAATTTAGGTTTACGATTATTTAAATTTATCAATAAATTATTATTCATGAAAGGAAAGAAAATCAATATTTTATGGAGGAGAATTATATCTTAAAACGAAAAAAATATATTTAACAAACTACTATCGTAATGTAAAAGATCATCCTCTAGCGCGTACTCGTGTTACTAAAATAATGACTATATGTTGGACTTCAATAGTATAAAATAGTGCTGGGATAATTCGAATGAAAAATAATCGATCACTCGATTATTGAAATATCTCGAATATCTCGAATACCCTTGTCATGTGAATTCGAATGATTTAGTTCTCGAAAAGTGGTGCCACCGACTGTCGATTGATTAATAGTCATTCGTTTCAGCAGCCCATCTTTCAAATTTCAAATATGTGAATCGAGCGATGAGATACGATGCGAGTACTAGTGCACTTATACGCATGTTAAGATTATTAAGTTCGGTGCGGAATGTAGATGGCTGATGCCATTCGAAGTTGGATTATCTTGAATATAAAACCGGATTGAGTTACGTTAAAAGTTATAATTTATAAATGAGAATTGTATAGGAATAATAGCCAACTGTCAGTCAAATCGATTATTTATGATTATGAATTACGACTGCAGTTCCCGAATGTTGCCGAGCCAAGTCATCGATGTAGATTTCCCCATCTTCTCGAGCTCTAACCATTCGAATGATCATTCGATTATTAAAGGTATTCGATTAACCGTTATTCGATTATTGAAATCATTCTATTATGCCCAGCACTAGTATAAAACTATTACTAAATATCGCCAGTGTGGGACAGAGGCGAAGAACCGCGTTGCATTAAGGTGGGGTTTAGATCACTGCGCATTCAAACTCAAGCGTCAAGCCAGAATCGTAGACTAGTACGAATGCAAGAGAATTTCAAAAACGTCTAGTTCGTCTAGTTGTCCAGTCGAGCAATATCTCCAGGTAGCCAAAACTCGAATGTCATCCACAATTTATTTCACAGACTGCAGATTGTGGCTATTCTACTTCAACATTGGAGCGAGAGAATTCCGAACTCTTATCATTTTAGAGCAGTAATAACACGGCAACTTATAAGATAACTCCATGAAAACCTCTGTTCCGCACTTTATTGCAACCAATCTGGATACACACTTGATTTAAATTATACAAAAAGAAATTTTATTGGAGGTGAATACATTTTAAAAACTAAAAACAAAGAATAATAATGATAAGATGCTGCTGTACATTAGTCTAAACGTTACAACAACAATAAAATTATTAATATAGATTTATTGGGGTCAAAATAAAATAGGAAGGTTTAGTGCCATATCCCCAAAAAAACAACTATGCAGCTACGGACACATGTTTCGGAGTTATTGCCCCTCATCAGCGTAGCGTAGCTAAAGAATTGGATCTAGGATGGGATAGATCAGGAACAAGAACTAAAATAAAGCTGGAAAGTACAGTACACAGTACTCAATTAGTGCCTTCATGTTCCCATGTGCCACAATTGGGGCCTCAATGAGCACAGTCAACACACAGAGCTCTATGTGTACTGCCCGTTTCCACCTGGCAAATACAAACAAAATAATGTAGATTTATTGGGGTCAAAATAAAATAGGAAGGTTTAGTGCCATATCCCCAAAAAAACAACTATGCAGCTACGGACACGTGTTTCGGAGTTATTGCCCCTCATCAGCGTATCGTAGCTAAAGAATTGGATCTAGGATGGGATAGATCAGGAACAAGAACTAAAATAAAGCTGGAAAGTACAGTACACAGTACTCAATTAGTGCCTTCATGTTCCCATGTGCCATAATTGGGGCCTCAATGAGCACAGTCAACACACAGAGCTCTATGCCAGCTTTATTTTAGTTCTTGTTCCTGATCTATCCCATCCTAGATCCAATTCTTTAGCTACGATACGCTGATGAGGGGCAATAACTCCGAAACACGTGTCCATAGCTGCATAGGTGTTTTTTGGGGATATGGCACTAAACCTTCCTATTTTATTTTGACCTCAATAAATCCATATTATTTTGTTTGTATTTGCCAGGTGGAAACGGGCAGTACACATAGAGCTCTGTGTGTTGACTGTGCTCATTGAGGCCCCAATTGTGGTACATGGCAACATGAAGGCACTAATTGAGTACTGTGTACTGTACTTTCCAGCTTTATTTTAGTTCTTGTTCCTGATCTATCCCATCCTAGATCCAATTCTTTAGCTACGATACGCTGATGAGGGGCAATAACTCCGAAACACGTGTCCGTAGCTGCATAGTTGTTTTTTTGGGGATATGGCACTAAACCTTCCTATAATAAAATTATTAATTGTTAAGTATTTAGTTTGGTGCACCAAAAAGACGCGTTGATTTTGTTTTTGAATAACTCCTAAAATAAAAGAAAAATCACATGCGGTTCGTCTCGTCGTTCTGCTTCTCCTAAATAGTTTCACTTTCTCAAAAAAAATTTTTTATTTTTTGAAAGAAAATGTCATACCCAGGTGCGTCGATTTTCATGAATTTTGGTAAAAAAATCTGAAAAAATTTATGGAGGCGCAGAACCACTTTGAACTTCAATTTTCGCTATTATGTTTCGTAATGCGTATTGCTGTCTCAGAGAGCATATGATTTCGATCAAGAATTACAATTTTCTTGAGTTGCAGTAATTGAACGCTGATTTTAACAAACATTTTAAATAATAGTAAAACGTTGTTGCGTGGTGTAGCGCTCCATGGATGACTGCCATGTTTTGACGTGACATCTGTCAAAACGCGAATGTCAAAAACCAAACCTCGCAAAAATGGTGGGCAAATCAAATAGCACACCTTCTTTTGCGACATCATATACAATGCATTTGATGAAAACCAATTGTCTTACTTGAAACATTATTCTGCCAATGTTTTACTCCTTTTCGTCACATCAATGTCACGTCTACTTGACCAGCTAATAAGCTTAAAAACAAATTTAAAAATTTGTATATTGGCATTTTTTATATTTTAGCAACAACCTGACTCTCAAACCTGATCTGACTGACCTAACATATATTATTAATATATTAATACAAATTCCTGGGTAAAATTTAAATACCTGTCACAACTTCAATGAAACTCTATTTATGTCGAATAATTATATAAATTTATGAATAAAACATTAAATACCTAAACTCATACGTGGGTAGCAGCTACCACTATTTTATCTATTAATTAGATATTTACTATACGTTCTTTAATGCCTGTGTCCAATTCCAGTCAACGAAAAAATATATTCTTTGTATGAAACAAAAAAAGCAAAACTACAATTACAGTATTTGATGGAATATGTACATAATTTTCTGAAACAGTATCCAATAATCTGCAACGATTTTATTAGATCCCCCTGGAACAGAAATTTGGCGAGATAATTTGACCGAGACGGGTCAAAAGTGACCGTATTTCCATAAAAAAAGCTAGATAATCACGTCAGAGAAATTGACATTTTGATATCTGATCAGATCGTTGATAAGTGTAAGCATCTGTGAATAATTGTATGTATATACAGATTGAGCATATTTTAATTTTGGTATTTTATATTTAACAATGAGTGCGAGGATGACACTGCAATGCTGATCATTAGAAGTACAAAATAAGGATAGAAATCAAATTACATGGGTGGGATATGAGTATGACGTCACGCACTTCCCAATTGGCGGAGGGCGTGGTCAATTTTTTTTTGATTCCAATGACATGTAAACAGGAAACGGAAGTAATTAGATATTTAGATAACTGTATTGCATAACACTCACCAATCCTGGTTTATTTATTTGCTGGCCACGCCCTCCACCAATTAGGAAAAGTCTGGGGTAGTGCTCATATCCTACTTATATAACTTGATTTTTTGGCAGTTTATATCCTTATTTCATACTTATAATTAGAGTTGGTAAGTCGTGCGGCTATTCAGTGGTGCAACAGCAGGTCGATGGATATCTGGTGAGGCAATGACCGGCTGGCGGACCAATCGAAGCGAGTCGCGAGACTAGTCCATTGTTGTATGTCGTAGTGTTTACACGCTAATTTATTCCTCTCTGTTGTATTTTATGTTGTTGTATTGTTGATAATTTTATTTGTTGTATTTTATTGTTGATATTAATTTAATACACCAATTTAACTTATATAATAAATTTTTTTAGCATTGTTTTAAAGTTTTTACACCAGAGGCGTATGCTTCTGCATACGCCTCTGGCTTCTATTTACAGATGGTATTATATAATTAAAATGGTTTAGATTTAGGAGTTGTATTAATTGTTAAATTAGTTTAAAACCCGGACCGGCCCCGCTCTGCCCCATCCAACAATTGCTCCGCTGCCTCCATACACGGGGATGCTTGGTCGGCAAATGTCCTTGTGTCCGGCGAAGGCGACATAATTTTTGTTCTTTGGTTCTAACTTGAATAAAATTGTATTGGATTGGATTGTATTGGTTCATATAATGTGAGGGAAATAGTCAAATTAATAAATATTATTATCGAATTGACTACCAATACCAATACAATAAAAGTGTAAAACGGTCAACTCTGATACGACTATCACTTCAAGAGACATAAAATGTTTAATTTATTGATTTAGTGAAGTAATATCAATAAAATACCAATAAAGATTTTATATTTATCTGATATATGTACTTATTTCTACATATTAAATTAAATCACCAAACAATGGGCCCATCTATTTTAATTTCGTAATCGCATATCAACAAATAAATGCATTAAAATTGAATTTGTGTTTACTAACTGGTACAAGATTTATAAATTGCGTAATAAAGTTCCATACATATAAATAATATTAAGTAATGTGTTATAAATTATGAATAATATTTTCTCTCTCGTAATTTTTAGAGTAACTTCATTAGGGCTATTTAAAAATTATTATTATAAAAGATATCGGAAAATTTTGTAATATGCAATTTCCGGTTAAATCAGAGGAGAAAGCACAAAACTGCAAATTCTCTGGGCTCTGTTCGTCGATAACTAATACGAATAACTTACCGAAAAACATGTGTTTATGTCAATATTTTGATGGTCCGCTGTAGTTTGAACTTTAATTTTTATTTTAAACAATGCAAGTTTTAATCGAAGTTAAACAGGAAAAACGCGTGACGTTTTCGACTATTTTGAACCCCCTCCCCCGTCTGTAACAGGCCATGCCGTTTCGTAAACCCCCTTGGACATCTTTTGACAAATCAGATACCGACCCTCCCAAAAACATAGGAACGGCAATGTTATTCAGTTTTTTTATTAATTTAATGTTATTTTGAAAAGTTGTATTTATTTACGAAAAATATTAGAGGAGAAAAACTGACGTGTCCCCTGTTGCGTGATATATGATATGGCCCCCACCCCGCCCGTGTGACATTTCATGACGCTTTGATGGACCCCTCCCCCCTTTAACAGCGTCACGCCTTTTATAACGGCCCGATAAGTATAGTGATGATGATGAATGATGATAAGGAGCGTTAAAAGAACGAGAGTAAGACACTCGAACAATATGGTGTACATTAGGGTGCTTCAAATAAAGCGTTGATTTTTTTCAAGGCCCTGATGCGAAAAAGGAAGTTAGGACATTAATAAAATTCTCGCGAAAGGTCCATCTCCTAACTTTAATTTAAAAGGTGGCGCCCGAGTGCGCAAATTTTCCCTTTAAATGACATGGGAAAACTGTTTTTTTATATTATTAAAGCTTTTCGGTCCAAAACGATTGGGAAAAAATTTTCCAATAGATTTTTTCATGGTATGCTCTACAAAAGTCTATTTGGTGTCAAATTTCTGTATTCAACAGACGATGAGTTATTGACATTCAAAGTGAATTTTATACTTATTAAAATTAACATTAAAATTAATTCTATGGCCAAACTATTATCGATACAGAAAAAAAGTTAAATAATAATTTTGTAGGGAATTGAATTTGTAATAAAAAAAGTCTAAAAAACCAATTATCTTAAACCCAATAGATTTGGAGATGCATTCCATTGAAACATTTTTTTTTTTAAAAAAACTCTATTTACAATGAATTTGTGTTAAAAAGCAAAATCAGCTACAAAATGGTGTGTTGTTCCGAAATGCATGAACACAACTATAAAACTCCATCTGAAATATTTGTAACCATACTAAAGTATATACAAATAAAACAGTTCTGTGTGTGTATGTGTGTTGTATACAGGGTGTTTCAGAAATAGTATGCCAAACTTCTACAGAGTATCTATCGAGTTATCTCTGGGATAAAATAGGCGAAATGAACATGTGACCAAAAACGATTCGTTTCCAGAGTGTGTAAAGTATAGACAGAAATAAGATTTTTCGTCTGTTTTTTCATGAACTATTGGAGATAAATAAATAACAATGACATTTAGAAACAAATGCATTTTCAAGACATTGGGCGATGCCAAGGACACGGCCTACCTTAGATATTTTTATTCTTATTTTCGCATACTTTGGTGGCTCTATTTTGTTGTGCATCAATTCCCTTTTTTATTTTTCAGTGCAAATTTGTTAAATAATTTTGGATTCGGAAAGGAAATTATACTGTGTGTGTTGAGGTTATGTGCAATCAGAGCCGTTTCTAGGGACTTTTGCAACCGGAAAGGCTCTGCGGCCCCTACACAAGAGAAAATTAAGTGAGGGTGGGTTTAACGTAATGAAACGAATTTCTTAAATTTTGACCACACGCAGGCATTTATCTAAAAACTTTCTTTCCAAAAAGAAAAGAATCGTCGGATATAATTTTGTCTACTTATATTTATCTAAAAATTGGTTAGTTGGGCTTAGGGGTTTGAAAAAATGTGGGGATGAACTTATCTTAAACTTTGTGAGAGATGTTCATTCTAGTACTTTTATTCATAGACTAACATTGACAGCAAAAAATTGGTCAATTTTTATTAATGATTCATGAATTGTACTGAGGTCGTATTGAACCTCTGTTACGACTACCACTTTTTGTTTAGAGCGCCATATTTCTGTTCAAGAGTCGTGTCGAGGTCGTTTTCAAATGTTAGTATAATCTCTGTTACTGCTATCAATTTTTGGACGATATGTTTTCATTTATGGGTCGTACGGAGGTCGTATTCAAAATCAATATAATTTCTTTTACAACTCCCTTTAATTTTAGGTAATATTTTGTCTCAAAGTCATATTGAGGTCTTATCACATTTCTTAATGACCTTTGTACAACTATCTTTCTACAAGGTCATAATAAAGTCATGTTAAGGGTTGTATTGTAGATGACAACGACCTCTTTACGACCTCATAACCACCACCAGCGTCCAATTAGTAATTAGTCATCTTATGCGTACCATATGACTTTCATACGACAAGGAGTTTCGATAGTCGTGGGTATAGCTTTATAACGACCCTTAGACGACCTACAGTCATTAAAATTATGTTTACGACCAATACACGACAAATTGGGCATATAAACCAAAAATTATAACTCAAAATGTTATCTGGGACCCGGTTTACAACTGAACATACATACTGATCGTGAGATTTTAAAAACCTGAAAGAAGTTTTTTACATTTTAAATTTGCTTTTGAAAAAAGTGTAATTCGTTTTAACCAATGGCTTCAGTCATTTAACGAAGAAGTCATTTAAAGCTTTTTTCTGTCCTTATATAAATATACAAACAGTAATTCATGTAAGATATTCTTATTATGTCGGTAAAAAATACGAGGCTCGAACGATTCGATGGAAATCATTGATGCGAGTGACAAAACAAACAAAAGGTGCGATGTGCTGCTATTACAGGTGACTGCATAATGGAAGTACCAGAGAACGTCAGGTAATTTTTTTTAAAAGCATCATTCTTTTCAGATAGTTTGGTTTATGGTCTATAACTGCTTATTTTTGACTTTATTGAAGATGGATCAATTAAAATGAAAATTATATCATTGATAACAATAAAAAAATATTTATTTACTATTCGAACCATAATATACCGTATGTATTGTATATGCACAGTGTGCATGTAATCAGGGGGTTTTACCTGTTTCTGAAACATATAGAGCGACATGGATTGCACATTCTTTACCTCGTTTTTGAAAGAATTCCTATGGTGAAGGTCTCATTTCGATATCTCTTCCCGTTTTCGTGCAGTTAATTGTAATTTTTTTACATTTTTTTAACTGGTGTTGCTTTCCTAATAGTGGAGGTTTTTCGACGCGGTAAAAATTGTTTTGGAACAAAATTTAACGTAGAATTGGATTTTGGGGAGAAAAATAGTCCCAGCCTCCTTGTTTTTTTATAAAAATCTTTTATATAATTGTCAAAACAATGGAAACATATGTCATATCGTAGAGCTAATAATATAAGCATTTCTTTGAAGACGTGGCCAACTATTTTCCACTGAAAACAAAAATAAGTGTGTTGTAGAGAAAAAATCAAGGCGGCTGGGACTATTTTTCTCTCAAAAATCCAATTCTACGTTAAATTTTGTTCCAAAAAAGTTTTTACCACATCAAGAACCTTCACTATTAAGGATGCAGCACCAGTTGCAAAAAAAAAATTTAAACAGTCACCCAGTTAAGCGACCATCACGAATGTAGGTACATCGTTCTCGGTCCTTCAGCAGATATACATCCCTATACATGAACAGAAAATCTCCCGCTATTGTCGGTTTTGTGCAAATAGACCTCCTCAAATTTTCGTCCTCTTGGCCGGTAGATCTTTAATTGCCCGTAGTATGAAGATTGAAAAATTTGTTCATCAGAACACTGCCCCAAAAATTTGGTGCCTGATCCAGATATTCGTTTGCAAATTGTATTCTTCTGACTTTATTTTCCTCTCTGTCGCTTATCCGTTGTTTTTTGGCTATGAACAATTGAAGAGACCTCTTCTTCTTAACCTTTTCTTTTCTTTCTTACTGAAAAAGAGAAGTTAGTCTCTTGTACTGCATTTTTTGCAGTAACAAAAGGCTGTTCAGCAATAAATTACACTAACTGCACGTCGTCTGCTTGTGTTGACTTTCTAGGAGCACCAGAACCTTTCCTATCTACGTAAGTCATGAGTTTCTATCCATTTACGATTCAAATTGATAATGGTGGTTTTACCCAAATGTATTTCATCCACCACAAATTGTAACGACCAGCCTTCTTCAAGTTTTGCAGCGGCGAAGCCCCTTCGGGCTTTGGAGCTGCATTGGGCATTATGAAAAGCTGATGTTTTTAATGACAGCAATGATAAATTATAAATACATATGTAAATAATACATTTGGATTTGTTTGTTGAAACCACTAGGTAAACCCATAGTTACAAAGAGAAAATGAAACGTTACGATTTATTTGGTCGCAATAGTATCATACATACGTATATTATCCCTAGAAATATCAAAATATTCGTTCATAATATTGCAATGAATTCAGAGGCGTATTTCTTTCAGCTGATTCGAGGGAGCCTTTTTCCATATCAGTTCGCGATCAGTTCGCTCACTTCGTCAGTTAGATGCGCTCGAGGATCAGCGCAAAAAAAAAGCTCTTGTCTAGAAAATTCAAAGTTTTTTTTTTAAATTCAAAATTAAAACATTAAGTAGAAAAACGACCTGGTTTTGTCATCTTATCAAATTCAATTTTACATCGTTATTGATGCGATGACTAATTTTTTGCTACAGTCGTTTTTTTATTCCATAATGGGCGATGTTATTTGTTAATTGTTAAATTTCTATAAGGTATCCATCCACTTATTAAATTCTTAGATGATATTGCGATAGCGAATAAATATTAATACAATCATAGCCTTGAATATTGTTTATTGTTTTATTATTATGGAATTACTTACCGGGTAACGCCTCCGGGTTGAAATTGTTGAGGTACCAAATGTTGTGATAACTCGTCGAGATACGCACTGGTGCACTTTCAAAAAAAAATCTGAAGGAAATTAAAAACCAGCTGTATCAGAATTTAGAACAATTACGCTATTTTCCTTGAGTTTTTTTTTCTTAATTTAATAGCACTCGCGAAGTGTATGCAAACTCAAGTATATATGTATCTTAATATTAATTTTCTTGCTAGGGCGAAATGAGGGACGGCAACTTTTGTCTACAAGGGTAGACAAATTTCTAGCAAATGGGGTGAATGTCACCATCTTACAAATTTACAAAGTAGCAAATTTTTCGTAGATATTTTTTATTGAGCATCTCAATTCAATGGACAAAAAAAATCTGAACTAGGCATTTGTCTAATAATGCAGGCAACATCAGACAGTGAAAATAATAGAAAAATCATCTAATGAGATACGTGAATTACTAATGAAATAGTCTAAGATCCGAATTAAGGACGACCTTCACCCATCCGTTTAATGGATGAAAAATATTTTATATTAATTTTAATATGTTATAAAATATATCGCGAGTGGGTTGGCTAAAAAATTACTGGCAAGACTATGATTAATTAAAAATTGAAAATTTGTGCAAAATGTGCAAGTTCCCTAATAGGGAATTATCGAAAATTACCGCTGTCATTTTTAATATTCTCTTGTCAAGCTTATTCAAGTATTTACCTGTCATCGTGACATTTCTTAAACAAATTAATGAGGTACAAAAATATAGGTGTTTTAAAAAACATCAAAACTCCTGGTTCCCCTATTTCATACATGTGAATTAGTTGATATAAACAGACAAGAAAAAACTATTTTTTAAGAAATCATTGATTCTTTTTATCCGACATTTGTAATAGCAGTGAAATGTCAATGAACTTTTATGAAAATGGTACCGTTAATTTTAATGATTTATTTACTATGATTTATGATAAATGCACTAACATAAGACAAACTGGCGTAAAAATTTTATAAACAGTCATTTATAACAACAAATCCGAGAACAAATCTGACAAGGAATTCAAGTAATTTGTCAGATTTGATATTTACGTAACACCAAGAGTAAATAACATTATTAAAGATACTTTTAAGCAAGAATTATTTGGAGTTGTCGTAGAATTTTCGTAAAAAATTCGTAGTTATTAAATTTTGTACAAAACTCAAATTGTTCTCTCTTTACCCGAGGTTTACCTAAAGAGCAACAAAGACGAGAGGGTGTCGACTGAAAACCGAGAAATCTTGTATAAAACGGAATGTCTAGTTTGACTCGAGGAACGAGAGGAAAAATTAACGATTTGGTTATCTCAATCATGTAGTTTCGGTACGGTCTCTATCAAATTTCCGAAGAGATCTACCATTTAGAGACTTTAACTACATCTCACAGGTTCCATGTATTTTAATGGGAGCAAATTCATACTTTAGTTCACACTGTCATTTGATTGTACAGAAAACTGACTTTGCCTTGTCTGCGGAAAAAAGATTCTCGACATAAACATAAGGTCCTAGACGAGTTCCATGCCGGCTTAAACGACAGTTCGCACAGCTAGGATTGCGTTGTAAGATACATTCAACAATCAAGTAATTTTGTCATTTACCTAAATTAAATTTCCACAAGTTCACCATGAATTATGGAAGCTCCTGGCCAACCTGCAGTCCAGATTTGTACTCTCCTGATTATTTCTTACACGGGGATTATACCCCGAAATATACGAAACACCATGGAAAATTAGGAAAAGTGGGAAACTCGTGTACATTTTTAATTAGTGATTAACCCTCGGATTAACCCTTCGTATACATTCGAGTAGAAAACATTTTATAACGATATTTATAACATCCGAGGCATGTGATAATAAGTTTTCCTCTAGTTTTCCCTATATCTAATTATAAGTATATAACTAAAACTTATTTATAACTTATTATAAGTGTAATTCGTAATTCTTATTCATTCTAATTTAATATTCAGAAGGTGACTAAGATAGGTATGTGCATATCACAAAACATTGTACATGACATGCACAGAAATTACGGCAAATGACAAAGACTTGTTGAATGGAAGTAGAGGAAGAACAAAAAGTTATTGTCGTGGTTTATTTGGTTTATTCCAAAGTATATCTAACAATGTTTTATTCATTGTAATTTAATGAAATAATGAAGTATTTCTTTTAGGTCAACACGTGCATGTTAAAAAAATTATATACATTGAAAAAAGCAATTGTTAATCATGAAAATGAATACAAGTACTATACTGGATGTATCAAAAAGGCAATAGGAATGACATAACGAATTACAGACTTTGCTAAATTATTAGAAATAATTCTGCACAATGTGATTTATAATCATGTGTCTGGATTGATATCATGTGAGCAGCATGGCTTCATGAAGGGTAGGTCCACTGTTACGAATCTTGTGTGTAAGTCCCAGTTCATTAGTAATAAACTATACCAACATAGCCAAGTTGATGTTATATACACCGATTTTACTAAAGCATTCGACCGACTGGACCACGGAATTCTATTGAACAAATTGGATACTTTTGGACTATCTAACCCTCTTCTGCAGCTTTTCTCTTCATATTTGAAAAACAGATATCAGTTTGTTCAGTACCGTGGTTACAGGTCGCAGAAGTTTTTGCAGTTATCTGGGGTTCCACAAGGTTCGACCCTTGGACCTCTCCTTTTTATCATGTTTATCAATGATATTGTGTTAGACCTATGTGTACATTATCTGATTTATGCAGATGATCTTAAGCTACTGTGTGAAGTGAATTCTTACGAGGAGTGTGAACTGTTGCAAGTTGCACTGAATAAAATAAATTCGTGGTGTACACATAACAATTTACCACTAAATGCTTCCAAATGTAATGTTATGTCATTTACAAGAAAAAAAATCCTGTTGATTTTGATTATAAATTGGACGGTGCATCACTTAATAGGCCTGATTATATAAAAGATCTTGGAGTAACTTTCGATCCTAAACTAACATTTTTAAAGCATATTGAAGTTGTCACTTCATCTGCAATGAAATGTTTAGGTTTTGTCATTAGAAACTCGAAAGGGTTTTCTAATATGTTTACACTTCGATTGTTATATACATCCTTCGTTAGATCGAAATTAGAATATGCATCGATAGTCTGGAACCCAATCTATGTTACTCATGTATCGACGCTTGAAAGAATACAAAGACGATTTATGAAATCTGCAGTATATATATTAGATGGCATATATCCGCCAAGAGGGTTTTCTCATAATTTGTTATTAACACGGTTTGACATCATAGAATTGTCAAAACGGAGATCTGTACATCTGATTATATTTTTATATAAAATTGTTAATAATATTTTTGACTGTCCAGATATACTGTCATATCAATATACGGGTGCCCAGGATTTCAGCGCGGCACAACAATGTTTTTAATCTTCCTACAGCTAATACCAATATTCTCAAAGCATCTCCTCTTTATCAAATGATCTCTAATTATTGCACCGTGGAGGATAGGGTTGATATATTCTTTTGTACTATCAGGCAACTAAAAATTGTTTACAGCTAGTCATTTACTATTATAATAATTTGTATATATAATATGTGTATATATATTTATGTATGTGTGTATGTATGTATGTATGTATGTGCATGTGTATGTATATGTGTGCATACATGTTTGTATAAGCGTATGTGCTTATTTATGTTTATACCATTTTTATTACCATCTTTCTTTTTCATTTTCATTGTATTTTTGTATTGCTGTTTTTATTATTATTATTTTTCTTTTTACTGTTACTGTTAATTCATGTTATCTCCGTATCCTGTAATTGGGCTTTTGCCTGTTGGATATGTATTAAATAAATAAATAAATAAATAAATAAATAAATAAATAAAAAAGGACGCAACAATCTATAAATTGACAAATATTTAGTTTAGAAAAAAAAGTAGTAGTAATGAATCTCGTAATGAACAGATGATTTAATCAACTTTTGAAATACGTCATAAATTCTTATAAAACGATCTCTGTGGATCACGGCTTGGCAGTGGCGGCTCGTGATACTGTCCACAGAGGAGGCTTGAAATTTAAAAGGTAACTAAATTTCAATATGATTACAATTTGCACATTTCCCCACCACCCTTGAGGTAGTACAACGGCGCGTTACATTTTTTTTTGTCGTAGGTTGATCGCCAGAGTAGCCCTACTATCTCACTTATAATTAAATTATAAATTCTAATAAAAATCAAAATACTTTTGGAAAAAGATCAATAAATAAAAGTGTTTTTCTACAAACAAAAATTTGTATTCATTATCGCTGCCAGTGTAAAATTATTACTTTTAATAAAAATTAAAATAGTTTTGAAAAAGAAGTTCCATAAAAAATATTTTCTAAAAAATAAATAACGTAAATAAATATTTCTTCTAAAATAATAACTAACTATATTAATCTTTGGTGTAAAGTCTAAATATTTTTATAAAACAGTGGTAACCTGCGATTTTCAGTACTGGCAAAATGGTTGATTACTACATAAAATAAAAATAAATCACTTTTCTTCAACTCTGACAAAAAACGTTTTTCTATTGAAATAAGCGATATATTAGACCAGTCTTGAGCTATTGTGTTTCTAGTAAATGTTTTTATGCGTGCTGAAAATGATCATTCTACAGAGGGTTACCGGAATTATTGACACTAAAGAATTTGCAGGGATACTGGTCCAAAAATTTGTCCATTAGACTGTTAGGAAATGATTTAGAAAACATAAAATAATTAGGATTTACTAAATCGAAACATTGCAAAGTATTTAAATCGGAAAATCTAATTTCAATTTGAACTATAATGGTGTCCAAAATTTCTGTAAATTTTTTTTTGTAATGTGTGTCTGTCCTGTCAAAGTTATGTTATCTTTCTTTTTTTTTAACTGTGGCTCATCATCTAATTCTTCAACATTTTCTAAAAAAAACGTTATATAAAGTATTGAAATGTATTTCCATTTTAAAAACCTTTAGAAAAAATATGAAGTTTTTATCCAACAATAACGATTTTAATCCGTAAGCTGCTCTTAAATTCTGATTGTCATTTAAAAAGTCTTCACTTTCCGAAATAAAATTAAAAACTTCAATACAGTTTTTCCTGTATCTGTCAACAGTGAAAACAACTCTAGATGAAAAATTCCAACGAATCGGAATTCTATGTTCCATAATTCTATTTAAAATATCAGATATTTTACTAGATTTTGAAAAAAAATTACGAAAAATCAGTAATATTTGAAAAAAATATTCTAACTTCTTTAATTCCGTTACAAGCTTTACTCAAAACCAAATTTAATTTGTGTGCGTAACAGTGAATGAAGGAAACCTGAGGAGCAATATCTTTTATTTTAGTTTGGAGTCCATTAAGATGTCCTGAGATAACCGCGGCGCCGTCATAGGTTTGTGCAACTAATTTAGTTTTCAAATCAAATTTACCAAATTCGTCGATTAATCATTTAAATAAACTGTCCGCATTTCTTCCACTACTCACATAAAAAAAACCAACAAACCTTTCAACAACTTCACCTTGCATTACATATCTAACAATTACGAAAAGATGAGATTTACAAGTAATGTCCATCGTTTCATCAATTTGTCACGAGAAAAATTCGCGATTATGTAGTTCTTCATAAATTTTGCCTTTAATAATGAAGCTAACACTCTCAATTAGGTCATTTTGAATTGATTTAGACGTCCCGGAAAAAACAGTGGCGTTATTCAAAAAAATTCTCTAATTTTGGATCATACGTTTTTAAAAAATTTTATAAGCTCCTTGAAATTTCCTTTATTAGGTATACGAATCGCATTTTTCTTCATGTCCTCGAAAAGAATTTTCTTGAGAAGATAAATATATAACGGCATTAATCTCTTTAATATTTCCCTATTTTAACAGACTTTTTCATTAAAATTTTCTATTTCTCTTTTATGCGCAGAATCCAAGAAATTTACAATACCCCAACATTTCGAATTTAATGCAAGATTATATATGCTCCTGAGATTTTTCATGCCTTTCTAAACCTCGCGACAAATTTTGCAAATTATTAAACCCGGCTCTGTCCCAAATTGAGGATTTATCATTAGTAAATAACAAACATTTCTAACAATATAATTTGTTTCTAACAGTTGATGCCGTTAACCACTCGATTTTTTTGATAATTGCTATCACTAAACCCTCTGTTTTGTTTACCACTTGTGAAAACTAATGACGGCATTGACGGTGTAGGTCTGATCATTTTTTTTATTCTTACCTTTTGATCATAAATAAGAGAACTAAATCCATTTAACAACAAATAATCCACCACGTCTGGACAACAAGACATGTCGTTGGGAATATTTTCCCCTAGAGCACTCATTTTTCAACCACCTGTTAAATATTTTATGTAGGTATGTTTATGTTCTCCCACGAAACTACAAACTGCCACTGTCCTTGTTCTATAACTGTTGTGTGAGAGAGGTTCAACGCTCAACTGAAGTTTACATGCGCTAGAAAGGGATGGGGTGCTAGAGGCTAGCTGCCCTAACATATCCAGAATGTTTGCTGAAATACGCGCCAGTAATTCAAGGTCACGAACAATGTTTTTAAATAGGAGTTGGCTGGCCACTAGCCTCAGTTTATCAGAGCAAGCGCGAAAGCGCGATGAGAGACCGGGACACGTGGAGTTGACTATCCGGACTACAATGTTACATGTTTGTGGAAAGGAACTGCAAAATTTTTTATTTACGTTAAAATAGTACTATAAATTGATTAACGCCAAAAGCCATCTCTTATAGCAGCACCTCCATTAAGTTGGTCCCCCCATTTTCAAAATTAAAACATTTTTGAATGAGAAACGTTTGCTCGTGATTGCTTGTCAGTTCTTTTCATCCACGAACCAATTGGACATTAAAGATTGAAAAAACCAACAGAAAGGGGGTTGTTATCAATTTAAATCCCCTCTGTGATTTTTCTATAAGCAACAATGGCAAACAAAAGGAACTGACGAGCAATCACGAGCAAACAACGAGCAAACGATTCGCATTCTAAAATGTTTTAATTTTGAAAATGAGGGGCCAACTTCACGGAGGTTATAGCATCTGTTGAGGGAAATCGTATGAATACTTTGACGCATTAGACCTCGTATTAGACAATATTAATTTCTTTTGCAAAATGTCTAGAAGTTAAAGAGCTATGGAAACATCACCTACTGGTGGTGTTGGCTATGGCCTGAGGCGGTTGTAATATTATCTCCGACAGGGCAATAGTACAACTAAAAATTTGACTTGTTTTATCCCGAGTTTTATAACTTAAGTATTTGTTTATTTTACACTAATAGAGGTTTTTGTGGCCTGTGGTACAGGTACAGTGTAACAGGTCTATTTATTATATGGTTTGATCTCAGGGTTTATTATTTTAGTTATTTAGGCAGGTATTTTCTTTACCAAGTTCACTGATATGTTTAAAATTTTGAGAAAGTAGTGCTAAACTAATTTTACCATTCAGGTTAATTGTTTGCTGTTTGCCCCAGTGTTTGCCGCGGAAGAGCAACGATATAGAATTAAGAAAATCAGGTTTCAGAACCCTAGAAATCTCAATAACACAAGTTAATGAAAAATGAGATGAAAAATACGCGTTAAACACATTCAAATTCAATATTGATTTTGAGGTTCTTTTTTTACAGAAAATGGGTACTTCTTCGTTAGTCCTCGACGAATTTTTTAAGCTTAACCAAAGTAGGTAGGTGTGTACAAATTTTTTATAATGAAAAATTTATAAATACCCACTCATACCTAACAAAAAATATTAAGATTAGCCTCGAATTTAGTTGCCTAGAAAACTAAACTCTTAAATGATTTCACGACGCAAAAAAACCGAAATTAAATAATAAATTTTGTGGGTACCTACTATTAAAAGATTTTATACAGACAGTAATCCATGGTCGACAGATACCTAGGTATAATCTTTTTATCATCTACTTTATTGAAATTGCGTAGATAGGTACTGATTTGAATAACTGTTATAATCGTTTTTCAAAACAGACCTGAATTTAAGCTTATACAAGGACAAAATATTAAAAAATTCACAAGTAATAATTAACCTAGTAAATAACATTGAAATATACCTAGGTTTAAAAAATAAAACTTGATCTTTCAAAAATTGATTCCTTCATGGAAACATTAAATACATCTCGATTGCAAAAATATACAGGTAATATCTATTAAAAAATTTACAAATAGAAAATTATTATTTGTTATAAAAATAATACACAATAATATTACTATTTACCTGATAATTAAGAATGTTGTTTAAAAAAAAATCATGCAAGGGAGGACAAGTTTCTCTACTATTAAAAAAAATTAAATTATTGAAATAAGCAGGTCTTACGAAGGATTAAAACAGGAGGTTTCGTATAAAACAGACAAAAGTTTTACACCCAGCTAAACAAATTTAACAACTACTCCCCATGTCTCCTGTAAACATTCGTCTCCCAACCAAAACAAAACATAACCACAAAATTGCGATACAAACAAAACTTACCTTTCCTGTAGCCTTTTTATATCGTAAAGTCGCTTCTCTAATAAGGTCCCTCACAAGAATATCACCATCACCACACGGCACAACCACTCTGACATTTCCAAAACACACGGTCACCTTCATTTTTTTAAAAAACCTAATGCACTCTACTTCAGGTAACTCGATGACGCCATGCCGTAGTGTCAGGTATGTTTATTACACCTTCGGCGGTGTCTATTTTTTTATTATTATACACGACACATTATATGAACAGCACCACTTACTCATTCAGTTTATCATATTGTAAACCAATGCACATTTTAAAAACCAAATAATGGTAGATCCGCGTATGCTTTCACTAACTTGGCATTTTACAAACTAAAAATTTCAAACGAGTTTTTTCCCCCTCTTTGGCTACCTGTGCGCAGTGGCCAATGAATTTAAGAGAATCCGGCATGTGGCTGAAATGACAACCACCGTTGGAATGTTGATCCTACAATGTTGCCCGATTTACTCAGCAATAAGTAATTGCTATTTCCATGAATAGAATATTTTTTTAACTCTTAAAAATTACAAATTGAGGAAAAGATGCAACAAAAATAAAATAATACTCGAAGATGTCTACCACTGAATTGTTAGATATTTTGTTTATTATAGAAAGAAAATATTGTAAATACACAGAAAAAAAATTATGTAATCATAGATAATTCGGCTTCGGTTTTAACAAAGTGTGAGTTTCCTGCAACGTAATTTATTGTTTTTAAAACGAGTAAAGAATGCTTAACTTGTGGTTTCCCAGTAAAGTGTAAATTTTATAGATATGGCAATACATGGCACTCTCCTATTCTAGCGGGCAGGTAAGGAACTATTATTATTTAAACTTGTAGTAGGCGGTATTTTGGAAGTAAATTAGATTAAGATTACCACAAAGGTCACTACGCGATATATTATATAACCAGTAAAAATATTACCAGGACCGTTCCCAGACCTTTGGTCGTTTTGCGCAAGTCGTAGACGAAAATTTTGGGTATAAAGCTTCAATCCAGAGAAAAGAAAAATTGCGTTAAGAGAAGCATATTTCAAAAAGGGAAAGAAGTGGTTTTCATGCAAACTACCTATTAAACGAAAAGGGGAGTGGTTTTCATATTAAGGCGGCGGGGCGTTTTCAGCAAGTATCCAACACCCGATACACTTACAACGGTATGCCGACGCGTACGTATGATCACATCAGCGAAGCTGTTCGTCACAGAACAGAAAAAATACTGTTCGTAATAGTATTATAGCAGAGACAACTACTGTCTCTGATTATAGTAGCTTTCTTTTGCACAGATAGCTCCATGGCTGAGTGTACGCATCAGTGTTACCAACATGGGCATTTGAAATTATTGTAGCTAACCCTCACAATTATTATTTTTTGCTTGAAATTATTGTATACCAACCGTCCTAAAAATATGCTTTTCACCTTCGACCATAAAACTTAATGCTAGACCCAGAATAAATAGAATTTGTTATCGATTCAGATAACGTCTGTGTATCGTAAATAAACTACTCTTTCCTGGTTGGCCATTTTTAAATTTTCGCAGATAGTCGGTTGATGCTCGGTTACAGTCGATGTCTTTGAGAGATTCAGCACGCCGTATTTATTGTTAAATTGTGTTTTTTATTATTTTGTGCTTAAAAAACGATGTTTCTCTCTTTAAAATAAATATCGAGGACGTGAAATGCCAAAGAGCTGTATATTGTGAAAAAAGGGTTTTGTAAAAAAGATCGAATTGCTCTTTTAATAAGTAAATTCACATAATACATAGGCGCGGATATGGGTATATTGCTTATAGATCCATGGGTATACTTAACTATTTTAAAAAATTTTAAAAGCAATTTTGTTTTTTTTTCCATAGATTTCCGACAGATATAATATATGTCTTCAAGCATGAAAGTCAATTTATTTTATATGTGTAATTAGTATAGGTGCATTTGTAAAATATTATTTGTATTTTAGAGCTATAATTTATAATGCATATATTTACAATACCTTTTAAATAATTATTTATAAACCATACTAAACTGTGTCATTAAAAGCAGGTAATTATTAATTTCGAAAGTAAACATTTGAATTATTCAAAATAACAATATAATAATAATTCAATTCATTCATTCATATTTTGAAAATTTATAAAAGCAATTAGTTCTTTTCCCATAGATTTCCGACAGATATATGTCTTCAAGTATGAAAGTTAATTTATTTTATATGTGTAATTAGTACAGCTGGATATATAAATCTTTATTTGTATTTTAGAGTTATAATTTATAATACATATTTTTACAATACCATTTAAATAATTATTTATAAACCATATTAATCTGTGCCATTAAAAGCAGGTAATTGTTAATTTCAATAGTAAACATTTGCATTATTAAAATAACAATATATTCAATTCAACAATTCTATCAAATTGACGTTAACTATAAAAATTCCTGATTAATGTGAAGTATTAGTTGCATAATATATTAAATTTTCATAATCATTTGTTTAAAACGTGTTGTTTATAATGTAAAATCTTTTATACCATAATGCTTGTTTTAATCGTTATTTGTAAAAAAATAAATAAGGAGACAAGGTAGCCTGATGTTTTTTTATCCCACCACTAGTTCTTTTTTCGCCTATAATTCCTGTACTAATCGACACATGCGCACTGCACACAAATTATGACAGTGACAATTGGCGAATTGTAACCTTCGCAGGATGGCTTTTTATTTTAATTTTCATCGCTGTTTATACCAAATTCTTGAATTTTTATCATTAATAATGGATGATATTTATGTGCTTGTAAGTACCTTCAATTTTTATACCATAAATTATGAAAAAAAAAACGTGGACTTAATTTTGTTCCGTTATTTAGTTTTGTGGGAAACCCTTCTTGACTGTAGTTATAATCGACAAGACAAGGCGATAAAGTACATTTATTAACGTAGCTAACTGACATTTAACGTTCAAGAACCGGTACTTTCAGTCTCGGTTAACACTAATCGGATGATAACATACAAGAAAACTATTGAAAGAGAGAGAGAGAGAGAGAGAGACAGTATCATTTGATTAATGTTAACCGAGACTGAAAGTACTGACCCTAAGCACACATAATATAGCACTTCAAAATCTGGACAAACTTTTGTAAATTTCTTTCTCCCCACTTCTTATGTGATTAAACTGCTCACACTATTTTATCGATCAGTTTGCTCAGTTGCAACTGATTACAATCATTTCAGAAAAACACTAGCTAAAGTGATTGTTATTAGAATAATTAGTTTAATCCATTAAATCACTCCGCAAAAATACGCCTAATAGCCTGTGTATGTTGAGAATTTTAAATTTTCAATTTTTAATACACCATATCTTCCTTAGTTATATAAAAAAAACTTTGACAAGTATGATATAGAAATACAGCCATCATAAGCGTTTTGTAATCTCATAATGTCTCTTACGTACATAAACGATTAGGACGATAATATATATTGATTATGAAATAAAGCCCTCCTAAAATGCACGGCACTGTTGAAAAGTACTTTGTTTATAATTTTTAAACCCCTCTACACCCCGTATATGTCTTAGTAGCGCTATCCCAGTACCGAAAACAGCTCATATGTATATAGATAGGAACACCGGGACCGGGTCCACGGTTTATAAACTAAACGGTTACCGCATTCATGCTCTAGCCTATCAGATCGCGAAACCTCACAAAGGGCTCTCTCCATCGTTAAAATGTAATAATCGCTTCTTATATCTTGGTGAAACAAGTAAAAGCCAAACAAAACAGAAATCTAAGAAAAATCAATATTAAAAACTTAAAATAACACAAATGCAAAAATAAACACCAAGCGAAAAGCGAAAATGCCCTTTGTGACGTCATTGACGTTTCACCCCACCATAATATTATTTAAATGTGACAACTGTTTTGTTTATGAACCGTGCACCGCGTCTAGCATGGCGAAAGCTTTCCTTTTCTGTTCTGTGCGATATTCCTTGGCGCTGCGATCAGGCGAGTACTTATCAACTGATTTTTGATTTGTTTACATTCGATTTATTTGCTTTTATAGGTTCTTTCTTCGATAGAAAAATATATTATTACATTAATCGAAAGTTGGTAAGTCAATTTAATAAATTTAACCTATTTTTCATTATTTTTTGTTAATTTGTGGAAGTACCTAACCCAAAAATGTCTATTATAAATTTACATACCTTTTGAATTATAGTCCTCTGGTTTGATATTAACACACATTAGATGTAAACAAACCTCGCGTCTTGGCAACATAATGAAAGTGGATTGTTTTATCCACATATTTCCTTGAGTCACAATTGTACATACAATTCGTATTATGCACTGTTTTCTTTGGCATATTGTGGAAACGTTGATGAAATAAGAAGAAAATGGTGGTAAAACCCCGATAAATTCGTTTCGTTAAAGTGTGACTTTTAACCACCAGGGGGCGACGTGAAAGCATAAATTCCCAATAGGTTTTATTTCAACAAATCTGATCATTAGATTTGTCTATAATTTGACTTTCTGCCCATTATTTAAAATGACACCACTTTTTATGTTTTTTGATTAATAGAAAATAATAATATTGACTTTATGGTTCATGGTCCAATTAGTAATTGGCAATTACTGAACAGTAACGGTATATAGACAGTATGTGACAGAATATAATCTCACTTTTAATTTACGTTGACATTTTATTGTCACATTTTGATTATTTAATTTTATTAGTAAAATGATGCACACTTATTATAATATCTTCTTTTGAATTATTTGAAAAAAAACCTCATTTTTATTGCTGAATTTTGCAATTATTGTTTAATAAATAAAAAATGGTCACAATGTACGTACAAAAAATGTTCGTTTTTCAATTCTACATCACATCGTCCAAAAATATACGGGTTGAGAAAATTCAGTTCAAATAGTTGTAAATTTAAAAATCCTTTTTGGCGACCCTATATACTTTTAGGAAGTGAAAATGGCCGAATGTTATCACACAGATGTCTCATAACTGGTACTAACATATTTTTTTCTTAAAATCGATAGTTATGATTGTAGTGATATTTTTAATATACACGTGTACATGATATAATTTCAACAAAAATCATTACATTACATTGTAAAATTAAAATCAGCTGAAAACAGATGGTTCAATAGAAACTGTAGGGAAGCAATTGACAACAGAAATAGGGCATATCAAAGATTTGTATTTACAGATGAGAATGAAGATTGGAATAACTATAAACACGCTAGAAATAATACTATAAAAGTTATAAAGGAAACAAAAACAGTATTTTGTGAAAGAAATATTGACAAAAATAAAGCAAATCCGAAGTTAATGTGGAAAAACTTAAAAGACGTAGTTGGAAATAAGATAGGTGAACATATCTTTCAAAGTTTGAATTGCAATGGAGTAATACATAATGCTAATATGGCGGACGTATTGAATCAGTATTACGTGGGTAGTATTGAAAGTATTGTTATTAGCATAGGAACAGTTCATGTAGATATTGATAGAATCACTGACACTATACCGGTTGTAAACTGTACCATGACATCGTTTTGTGTAATAACATTACAAGATCTGGAAAAAGTAATTAACAATTAAAGAAAAAAATATAGCACTGATGAAATCGGTCTTGATGTTATAAAAAATCTGTTCCATATACTAGGCTATCCTTTTCTAAATCTGATTGATTTAAGTTTAGAAAAGGGTGTTATGCCTGATTGTTATAAAAAATCTGTAGTGGTACCAATACCAAAAAATACCTAATACAAATTTAGGTGAGCAGTTGAGACCAGTAAATATGTTGCCATTTTGCGAAAAAATTTTGGAATTAGTAGTTTACAATCAAGTAATTAGTTACATAAACTCAAATAACATCTTATGTTCATATCAATCGGGTTTTCGTGGCAAACATTCGTGTGAAACGGCATTACAATTGGTGATTTCTGAGTGGAAGGAGTCGTTGGATAAAGCAGGGGTCGGAGTTTGCGCTGTTTTCGTAGATCTTAAGCGAGCTTTTGAAACAATCGACCGTAAAATACTACTATTAAAGCTAAAAAAGATACGGATTTGATCACACCGTCTTAAGTTGGATTGAAAGTTATATAACTAATAGATACCAAATAACAAAAATGAATGGGACCTTATCTTAGCAAACACTAAATAACTTTGGAGTCCCTCAAGGCAGTGTTCTTGGTCCTTTATTATTTATTCTCTATATAGATGACCTTGGGAATGTGTTGAGGAAATGTAAAATCCATCTATTTGCTGAAGACACCCTTATCTATTATGAAAATACTAATTTTGAAGAGATGGTAGCTACTCTAAACTTAGAATTAAAGGTTTTGACAGAATAATTTAAAATCAATAAACTTAAGGTAAATGAATTGAAATCTAAATGTATGTTTGTGGGTAATAATTATTTGTACAACAAATTTATCAGTTTAAATCTTGATATTCTAATAAATAATGAAAAAGTTGAGCTTGTTCAGGAAATAAAATACTTAGGTCTAGTAATTGACCGGGAATTAAAATTTAATAAGCATATTGAATACATATCAAAAAAAATTGGCAAAAAGATAGGATTTTTCAGTAGAGTTGCTCCTTTTATATCAATGTCCACAAAGTTAACAGTTTATAATACACTAATATTGCCTCACTTTCTCTATTGCAGTTCAGTGTTATATGTAAGTTGTACAAATTTTAGTAGGTTGAAAATTCTTCAAAATAAGGCAATGCGAGTAATATTAAAATGCAACAGGTTCTCAAGTAGTCAAATGATGCTAGATGCATTGAACTAGCCTAACATTGAACAATTTCTTTACTTCCAAACTATGACTTTTATTTTTAAGATGATTAATAATATTTTACCGGACTATCTAGTACGACAGTTATTGCCTGTTATTGAGGTACACCTACGTAAGACTCGTACGGCAATTACAAATAATTTTTATGTAAAAAGAACAACTAAGAGTAGTACTATGAAAAGTTTGTTCCACAAGGGAATTGTACAGTTCAATTTACTTCCTCATGAAATTAAGGCCAGTAAAACTGTTCAATAATTTAAATCTCAACTTTTATACTTAAAGAAAAATACTGCTTAGTAACCTACGAGTAGTTAAGTTGTTCTCAATGCAATTTCTGTTTAGTTAAGTTATTTTCAATGCTGTTTTTATTTACTATTGTATCTTTTTTTGTATTATTATATTATTCTGTCTTGTTGAAACCAGATGTCTACTATGTCACTATGTGTATTAATTATATTTACTATCTTCTTTAGATAAATAAATGAATTTATTATTATTATTATTATTATCCAAGTGGTTGGGGGGAGAGTCAATAATAATACAGGAGTGGAATGAGGCCACAAAGAGGTTTCAAAAAATGTTTTGATATACATGGTATTCCATTTAAAAAAATGTTAGTTGACCCTGTAAAATTGTCTTGGTTCACCCTGTATATTCGAAAATAATTTGCGGTTATAGACTTTTTTGTCTAGTTTATTTGTTTTTTAATCAAGTTTCTAGCTATCATAGAACTCGACATATCGAAGTCGGATACACTATTACACCACCCTCTATACTGATATATAAGCCGCAAGATTGGATGAGGTCTTCGAGTTTCACTTGAGTTACCACCCAAATTACTGACTGCAACTACTTTTATTTGACTTTTGTATTGGGATAGGAATATGTTGTTAGATCTATGCTCGCTCCCGATTGTAAATCTTTAAAAATTCTAAATAACAACAAAGATTCACAATGAAAATGTAAAATTAAATGGAAGTTATGTTTACAGCTTCACAATTTAACTTCATTGGTGCTGCGACAATAATCTGATTTCCCAAAAAATCCTTGATATAACACCAGCTTATGGTTTGTCACAAACAAAAATTACAACTGTAACTGTTAAAAAAGCCATACAATCGAAAATGATTTGACTGGAAAAATCGCTTATTGCTGTAGATTAACTGCTTAACAGCTCCAGTGTTTGTAGTATTATAGTTTGTACGAAGTCAATTGAATTCGTATAAAAACTAAAAGCCTGCAAAAACCGTCGGCATCTCTTTATTGTACATGGGCGGAGGTAAATAGAAATGCTTGTCATAAGAAAATGTTATACTTGTTTGAAAATTGTATTAATTTTTATTATTTTTTGTTTATTAGATAGGCTATTTTTGTTCATTTTGCCAATAAAATATTTTTGAAATATTATATCAGTTTTAGATATAAAGTCTAAATATTTAAATTTATTGGGTTTAGTTTTAAAGTTAACCCATACTATATTGAAATATGTTATTGCTCTGTAAGGACCAACGAGAAGGTATGAACATATCCTTGCTAGGATGAGGGAATGGGACAGGTTAGATTAGCGAGGGGCAAGGATGTTATATAGTAAAAAAATAAAATAAAAGTTTCTTCTAAAATAAAAATAAAAATATAAGTTTCTTAACCAAAGCAAAGAATTAGTACCACAAAAATAAATATTTGTTTAGATAAAACATAAATAAAAACAAAATTAAAATGTCTCTAGAATAAAGTAACTTAAATTAAAATTTCTTGTCAACTAAATAAAATATATTCCAAGAAATGTAACAATAAAAAAGTAAACTTCATACCTAATATAATATCTAAATATTTTGTTCTGAAAATATATGTATATTAAAAAAGTTAAAGGCTAAAAGTTGACGCGTCCGAATCCTCACTTTCTGAAGAGGAATCATTACCAGGTTGAATTATAATCGGCGCATCTAGATACACTATATGCCTGTTTAGTTTACCATATTCTCTGATTTTTTCCAAATAATCTACCCGAAGTGCTACTATACGTCGTGATTCCATAATTACCATACGACTGTCAAGTTTTGTATGTTTAAAACCGCATTCTAATAAAACATTTCGTAGTGTATCTAAAGAACTATAATTATAATCATTATAATCGCTTAATTTTTCTCGAATCATTTTTAACGTAGGAACTATATTTTTTTTCATACATATTATAAATTATACGCCGTATTACATCTTTGGTAGCATCATCAATATTTTTTAATTTCATGTTTTTCCGTTTCCTATTTGTACCGTGATCTATAACATCTCCTTTTTTAATTACACGATAAATTGTTGATTTTGATATTTTAGTTAATTCGTTAATACGTTCTATTATTTCTTTCTCACATTTTTCACGATTTTCGCTTTTTAAACGTTCATATATATTTAAAATAATGCGTTGACTTTGTACGTGTAAATCTTTATTTTGAAACTCTAAATTTATTTCGTCTTCCTCGACAATAACAGGCTCAACTATTTCGGGATTTTCGGGCGTTATTATATTATCTTCTGTTTCAAATGGTCTCCAGAAAGCCATGGTAAATTAGTAAATACCTAATACAATATCTTAAATACCTTTTATGTAGTAATAAATATTTATCAATATGAACACTAAGTATAAACTGAACCACCTTGATATTATAATAGGTCTTTCTGCACTGCACTGGACAAATGTAATAAATAAATAGGTAACATCCCAGTCCACGTTGACTCCTGACTGATATAAACTCAAACACCCACCGACCAACCGGATTGACGAATATCCTAATCCCAGCCAATCGTCGCCCATTGTCCTCAAAACATAGCCAATGCCGGCACATCTCACAAGTTTCCGTAATTGCGGAGAAACGATTTAATGAGTTTTTTTATGCTAGTGGGCCTGTTACTAGTGGGCCTGTCCGTTTTATTATCTTTAAAACACGTGCAGTCGTAGATGGTTCGTTCAGGCTGATTACATTGCCAGTCTCGGACTCACCTGCACAATTTCAACTACCATTTGATTCTCGATACCATTGCTAAATACATAGGGCAAAATAGCAAGTTAAGTGCGCACAGTCCTGTGCTTTAACAATGACCAATTTCAATTGACTTCGTATAAACTTTACTAATGTTTTTAAATTGGCAATCACTAAAAATTTATGCTTCCAACTTGAAATAAATAATTTTTCTATTGGACACAAAGTTAACTTTAGTACCATTCATCTAAGGAGAAATTTCTGAGACCCTCACAATTTTTATTTGAAATATGAAATACTTTTTTTATTTAGCATTAATTTTTTTGTATCCTCCTTGATGCAACAATTTCATTAATATTCAATAGGATTCTAACTTGGACATCTCATATTTCATAAAATAAATATTTAGCTAATATGTTTGTCCTCTTTATCTGCACTTTAATGCGGAAGTGTTAGAAAGCACAAGACTAAATATAAGATGACGGTAAGATGGTAAGATGACATGGAATAAAACACAACTGTTATGAATAATTTGTTTTGATTATGTATTTAGTTACTTTATAAGCATCAATAAATTATTAAAACATTTTAACATACACTATAATATTTTTTTACAGATAAAAGTAGAAAATAGTTACAACAAATAAAAGTTACAAGAAAAAAGAACAATTATAATTAAATTTAACATCAAGATCGGATGATATTCAACCATTAAAATATTTTAAAGAAAATATAATAATTATAATTTATTTTATTTACATACCACCGATATTGTTTAATATAAGTGCTTACATATATAAATGGTGATCACAGAAAACAAATATATATATATCATGTATATTTTTTAATTGTATTCTGAATCTGTTATACAACTGGAACAACACCAATGTAAAAAGAAAACAGTTTGATGATCCTTAAATAGATACTTGTATATCCAGTCTTACACTGATTTTAACAAAAATTTTTAGTTGTACCGGCAAACAAAAATATGAAAAAAAACATATTACACATACCTAATAGAAACAATTAAGTACAAAAATATATTGCAATTTGAAATTGCGGAAAAATAAACTATCATAATATACAAGAAAATATTGCATCAATGGTAACAACATAACAAACTTTTTTGAAAATACTGTTAATAAGAATTATTGCAAAAAAATATCAAAATGAAATTTCGTAATCTACAAGTGTTTTACACTAGGAAGAAAAACTTTTTTTTGAGAATTTTGTGGAGTATTTTTCGTTCTAGTGTAAAAGTCAACGAAAATATAAAAAACAAACACATATCAAATGATATGATGAGGCGATATTCAATATTATTCCAGCTAATACAGGTGCTACAACAATCTTAGTGAAGTGGGTCTTCTAGAAAAAATTTGAAAATGCAAAAATTTTACTCGAAACATCAAAAAATTCAATTTCTTTTACAAGAAAGTAACAGTTAACATGATTTCACCGATGAAGCTAATGCACATTGTTTAATATATTCTTTTTTTTTATGAGTAAAAGATGAAAAGACATCATTCATTATTAAACCCCGGATATCATGTCGTAAAAACCAAGGCCAATGAAATTTTTATTACACAGTAATATGGCATTATTCAATTATAGCTAGTATGTATTTTATATATTTTTTTATTATTTATTATACGCATAATCGTAAATGCAGCCAGTTTGACTGTTCACGCTTGCTCCCACCTTTTACGTCATGACTACTGTGAGATTCTGGGTAGACTCATTATTTTATTAATCAATAAAAACCTTTTATATTCCAACTTTTCTAAAAAGTGTACTTTTTATTCTGAAAAACATGAAATTTTCATTTTATTTTCTTTCTACAACTCCTATCACTACAAATTCATTACAATTATGTGTTGAGAGCATTTTGGCAATTTGATTTATTAACAAATGTAATCATTTTCTCCATAATTATTATTAAACCAAATTATAAATAGTAGAAAGCAATCTTGCATTTTGTGAAGAAAAAATGTATAATGTAATTATTGTAAAAAAACCTGAATAATGTTGATGTTTTAAATTTTGTATGGTATAAACTGCACCCAGAAATATTTAGATTTATTTTACAAAGCTCTACTAACATGTATTCAAATGGACAATAAATTAAAATTAAGAGACTTTTGCATCTAATGTTTCAAACATATTTTATTAAAACTCTAAATATGGGTTTCGGCTTTTTCTTAAGAGAACAGATTCAATTCAATCAAATAAATCAACCGATTTTGAATATTTTAAATAGTCCCACATTACTAAACAGAAGTTACTAAAAAATTAATATTTTAGATTTCTGACGCAAATTTGGACGAAATTTATCAGCCAAGCAACAACTGTATTAACTGAATTGCCATGGAATGATCCTCGCATATTAAACAGCATTATAACATAAAAATGATATAATGAAAAATAATCTAAATACTAATAAATAATATCGCTAACATAATAATTGCATCTTTGGTTCCAACCAACTAATATGGATGTGGATTCTTTTTAGAGAGCGTCTAATCAATTACATAAAAATCACATTTTTCAGTCCATTTTATGCTAGAAGCACCAATGCATTAATATCTATAAAATCTTTATATTTTTCAAAATAACTTTAACCAAACTACCTGAAAAATTTTACCACCCAGGCACATGTTCTGTTTTGACTTCGCTTAGTTCCCGAATGGCAGAACCGTTCAAAAAATTATATGAGGAATTCCAAATAACTTTAAACTTTCTTGATTAAAATTTATCTAATATGAAATTGGTTACAAATAAATTGGTATTGAGAAGAATTCATGTTTTGATCAACAATTTGAACTATAAAATAAATCGACCCATTTATGTCCTACGGTGTTACAGAAAAAAAAGGAACAATATAAATAGGGTTTAATTTCTTTCTTATTGCAGCCGATTTGTTGAAGTTTTAAAAACTAATAACGATTTACTTGCAATTCCTTATATATTTTATGCTTTTCCCGATATCTGTCTGACATTGAAACCCAACCAAAATATTTTAGTAAAAATTGGAAAATTAGTCTGTTCGCTCGTAATGACATTTCCCCTTTAATTGTAAAACCCTATTCGTTCACTTTTTAAATTTCAAACATCACTATCAGGGTCTGTTTCACTTCTAGGTTGCCCAAAGTTCCGTGTGATACTTTCACTCATCGACCGTATGTTAGCGAGATGAACATCATTGGCAGGCACTGAGAAATAATTAAGTCTGTCCAAATCGGGTACAGCGTTGAGGTCGTCGTCGGTTCGATAGCAGTTGTCATACTCAGAATCATAGAGGGCACTAAGCGAGTCCAACGACATCATGGCGTCTGAGTCGAATATTCGAGACGATGCTCTGGAGGACATGCTGGTGTTGTCGTCCATATCTCCTTCATGATTGTGGTCATTGTATGCCGAGTTAACATCGCTAAGTGCACCTTAAATAATAATGATAATAATAATAAATAGTTTTATTACATGAAAAGGGTAGTACATACAATTGGTGGAAGGTACCACATAGCGTATTTTAATATTATAGCTGCTGTTTTTTTTAAGGTTTATTGATAACGAGTGGTCGGTAGCATAATTGTAAATATTTACTAAATCCTCATTTATCTGTTTAATAGCAAAGTCCGTTCTAAGTTTGAGAGTTAGTGTTAAACGATTGATAAATTTGAAGGTCATCTGCATACATGTGTCATGAACAGTGTTTGATTGCAACTGCAATATCGGCAGTATACAACGAAAAGAGCAGGGGCCCCATGATAGAGCCTTGGGGAACGCCTGCTCTAATCGTCAAGAATTCTGATAGAGAAATTTCCCCTTCGTCACTGATCTTGACTGCCTGTTGTCTATCCAGTAAGTAGTCCAAAAACCAATCAATAGCGGAGGGATTCAGTTTATAATGTGCCAGTTTGGCTATTAAGAGTTTGACGTTCAAGAAGTCAAATGCCTAGACATATCTACCATAACTAAAGTTGTGCACTCACCATCATCAAAGCCTTTTGTTACGTTATTTGTTATTTTGAGAAGAGCTATACTACAGCTAAAGTTTTTCCGAAATCCGGATTGATATTCAGGTAATATTTTATGTTGATCTAAAAATTCAACTATTTGTGCATAGATAATTTTTTTCAGAATCTTTGAGGGCGCTGGTAGCACACTGATGGGTCTTAGATCATTAAGTAGGGGGTTCTCTTTTTTTGGAATGGGAGTAACAAGGGCCATTTTCCATAAATTGGGGACACTACTAGTCTCTAGTGAGTAATTTATAATATCTGTCAGGGAATCTAAACAATACGGGATACAGCATTTTAGCAGATATGTTGTCCACTCCCGTTGCATTACTTTTAACATTATTTATATATTTAAGAACTTCGAACTGTGCTATCGTGTGGAATTCAAAAGCTGTGTCATAATTAGCATTAAGTGAAGCATATCTATTTAAAGTTTCTAGATTTGTAGGTATTGACGGAACACTTGATAAAAAGTGATTATTAATTACATTTGAATCTTTGATAAAAAGGAAGTGAACCTTGAGAAACAAATATATTTGTACATTTTTGTTGACAAATGCAATTTACAGAAATCATGTTCAGCCTCAATTTGTTATTAATACATAGATGTAAGGTGCTTGTTTTGCCTTGTAAAACTTGAACGGAGGTTAAAAATGAATTATGTGCAACTTTCTCTGCATTTGGCTAAAACTAAAAATATTTATACAGGCCAATTTATTAACTAAAGTTGTAAAATTCTATATTACTTGAATCAGGTTCAGTTCAAAATTAAGTTCACATTGGGATATACAGGAAACAAAAACCACATTTTGTTTAGCTTTAGTATAACTATAATACGACATAAGTCTATAATTGATCCATATTTTCGTTTGTCAAAAAAACATAGATAGTTTTAGATATCTATCGATAAAATTTTATAATATCTTACCAAATAACTGGAGAATTTTAGATAATAGAAAATTTATCATAAAAATTAAAAGTTTTCTGAAAGAGAGAGTCTTATAAGTTTCAGGAATTTATAGATTTTTTTAGAATGTACACTGGCTAACACTACTGGTATTTTTACCTTTATATACATGTATTTTTTTTCTCATCTAGTTATAAGACCCACATATCAACAAAACTTTATCTTTTCTTGGTTTTTATTTTTGTAATTTTTGTGTTTCTCTACATATCTGTGTATTTGTATTATATATATTTTTTAATTTGTATATATTTGTATTTTTGATTTTGACGAGTGTACACAATTTTTTGCATGTCTCACATAAAATAAATCTATCTATCTATAAAACAAGTGGGACTCGGGAAGTTGACGATATAGAGACAGAGCTGAAGGTCAATCGATGGATTGGCAGAGAGGGAAATTCCCATTTTTGCTTTTCAGGTGACTCAAGCAAGACCAACTAAGGTTAGAGAGGTGGTATTCTCATTCTTCTGAGTACAGAAGAATGTGAGTAAAGGAAAATAAACTTTTCCCCAGACTCAATGCTGTGCTACACATATGGTTCTCGTGTGGCTGTCGGACTCTTTTCCGGAGTGGGAATTTACCTGGAAGGTAGAGGAGTGCTGGAGAGCTTTATTCTGGTGTCTTCCAGGCAGAAGCCTTTGCAATTCTAGTAGTGGCAAATAAGGAAGAAGTTAAAATACTATAGAGCGAAGTGTATAAATTTGCACGGACAGTTCCGAAAGCGATCTGCTCTCCTAGAACGAGGTCGGCTCTTGTCCAGGAGTATAGGGATGCTTTGGAAGAACTAGCTAGGCACAAAGAGGTAAAACTTGTGTGGGTCCCTGGACATAGTGGGATCCCAAGAAATGAGCAGGCCGATGAATTGGCTAGAGTCGGAGAAAGACCCTGCCTGGGCTTGAGGAAGCTTTGAAGGGTAAGCAGTAGCAGCAAACAGGCTCAGGACTTTGTGACTGAGCCAAACAAATTATGCTCGGCCTGGCTACTTGGCTAAAAAAGGAACAGATTGTTCGGAGTCTTGACAAACCATGCAATTTTACCATTTAAATTTTAAAAAACTATTTGCAAATATTCTGTTAAAATTTGTTCAAAACCTACCTTCGGCATCTGTGAGACCAGTCTCATTTAGCATTGAAATATTCTCTAAAGCCGGATCGTCAGTAGTATACCCTGTTGACTCCCTGTCGTTCAATAATGGTTCTGAGGCTCCTCCGTCTTCATCCTCGGACCACTCCGAAGCACTACCTTCCGCAGCCGTGCCTGCTCCACCTGTACCTTGACTTTCTAAGCTAATATTCTCGAGATTTTTTAATTTCTCTTGAATTTTTTCTTCCAACAGCCTTTTTACTTCGGCTTCCTGTAGAGAAACAGAAAATTGAATTATCTGAATTTTGGTGTAATCGTAACAATTTACCAATTCCTTATCCACAGCCTGCATGAGACAAAAAATAATAAATGAAAAATTATTCTATAAACAGGGTGCAAGAGGAATAATAATTGTCAAAGAAAATAGAAGGTTACTGCGAGATTAAAAAAATAAAGTAAAATGTTTTCAATGTAACTCAGATTATAACAAGTTGTTTTTTTACACCTTTTCAAAATCTAAATTAAAAATGGAATATTGGAATATTAAGTAAAAACGGCTGTTGAAAATTTCTATTTTTTTTTAAATACCAGAAATTTATGACCAAAAAAACCCTTTTTAACTTTTAAAAAATCATCCAGTTTCAGGATTTTTTAATTTTTGTCAGTATTACTACCTTTTTTTGTTAAATTTTTATAAAAAATTTAGAAACTACATACATGAGCAGCCTCCTCCTCCATTCTCTTCTCCTCTCTCTCGAAACTTTCCAGGTCGTCGGTATCATCATCGTGTCTTTGAACTTCAGGCATATCACAGTCTACATCAGGTTCCTCTGTACTTCTCGGACCCCTTGAAATAAACGAAATTAACTCTGTGTGGTTAAAAACCTAATAAAGTATAGAAACATTATTGCTTAACACCACCTTGAATATAAGGTGTTGAAAATTGAAATGCTGTTGGTAAACGTTGCATGATATGAAATTGTAAGCGTGAGAAGTGCTGAGCAAGCAGCATGGATCAGTGTGTTAGTGAAGCGTTTTGCATTAATATGGTAAATAAGTTGCATACAAAGTTTGATAATTATCTAAATATGGCATTTTATCACAATATGATTTGTTTTACTCAACATTTATTTCATGAAATATTTAAATTTGGTTGTTTTATGATTTCGTGATTGTGATACGACTTATTTCACCTGTTTTTTTGACTTTTTAGTTTATGTAAGTTTAGTAAATACTGACATTTCTTTGACATTTGACATATCAAAATTGTGTAGCTTTTAGAGCTTTGCTAACTATTTTTCCTAAGATGTGTTAGTCTGGTTAAAATAGTTAAAATAGTTTGATAGCAATTACGTTTGATAGTAAAAAAATTAAGTTATTTGACATAAGATTATAAAAATCATGTTCGGCAACTAGTGTCAATAAGGCCACCAGGCGTGGCTCGTGCTGTGGTGATTGCAATTTTTACAGGTACCATCAAATAGGATGAAGCAGATCACAATCGATAAAAAACTTCCAGAAGATGCAGATATCTGGCAAATCAACTGTGCCATGTACAATGCCGCAAAGCAATTCGTCTCCCATGTGAGGTCAACCAATCACGAGGTCGAGAAAGCCAAGCGGCGTGTACAAAAAATCGAGGGCAAGATACAGTCGGTCAGACAACACACTTCTCGGATCCAGAGTGTGGTGGGATTACAAGACGAGTGGTAGTGTTTTTACTCCCAGAATCCGGCGCATAGCAGCCGGATTAAGGCGTCAACACCATACTCTACATCTGACAGTGATGCTTACCATCAAGCAACACTGTCTGGATAGGATTCGAGCGCTCATGGCTATAAAGAAAACGTTCAAGAGGTGGGTGAGGAGTATGGAGCAAAACAATTTGTTCCGTACAAATCCTTCCCGCCTCTTTCGAGAGCCATAATCCGCCAGACTATAGAAGATGTCGAAACCTTCTGGAAAGGAATCTACGAAACGACGCGTCCATTCAGTAGCGTCATTCCAGCAAATACACACTTCAAGCTCTGTGCCACAGATATTTTGAAGAGCCAAAGAAGTGTGCCCGGCAATCAGTATGGAAGAAGTCCAACAAGCGCTTATTGGTACCAAGAACTTTGCTGCCCCAGGCCCAGATGGCATTAACAACTCGTGATGGAAGAAATTTCCTTCCACTCACCGCCGTCTGGCGCGAGTTTTCAACTCATGGTTGAACGACGGGGCAGCAGATTCTAGACTGGTTCGTCGAAGGACATATTGTGCTTATCCCCAAAAAGGGGGATCTTCCGACCCGAAGAATTATAGACCGATCACTTGCCTCAACTCCTGCTACAAGATATTCATACGTATCTTGTATGCTAGGACACAACATATGTATGGCAGAATAGTACAGAGTATGGCATGTAACATCCTCAGGAGCTCAGATCCACTCTTGCGGTTTGTAAAACATCACGAAACTGTAGGAGTGGGAGCAGGATTGTTCAAGGCAGCAGAAAGAGCAGCAGATGAACTCGGTTTCGCTTCGACACCAGGCGAGGTGGCCGGCGAGGTGCTGATGTAGAGTCAATCACCGAACTTCAGCCAAATCGTCTGAAAGTCCGAATTAGAGCTGCCGAACAGGAAAATCTGTTTCGGCAGCACGTCGATAAACCTCAGCATGGTGTCTTCTATAAGAACACAGAAACACTGGATTTATCGACCAGGCTGACATTCGCCTTTATAAGGTCAGCCGGGCTTAAGTCGGAGACCGAGGGATTCATTATGGCATGCCAAGATGGTGTTGCCAACACCTTGGTCTACCGTAGCCACGTGTGGCGTGTAGAGGTTCCTGACATCAATTGCAGGACCTGCCGTCAGGCGCCGGAATCGCTCATGCACATACTCTCTGCATGCCCCATATACGCGATTTCGGCCTACATCCACCGACATAACGCAGCGTTACGAGTGTTATACTGCCATCTAAGGCACTCGTACGGGGTAGACCAGACACCAGTGCTGCCTTACGTCCCCGGAGATATTGAGTCCGTTGTCGAGAACGAGAAATGTCGGATTTACTAGAACTACTCGTTCCCGACGGTCAGGCTCATCCAAGCCAACAAGCCTCATAGTCCTCCTCGACATTAACTCTAGGTGATGTATGTCATCGAGTTCTCAGCACCTGCGGAGAAAAACATCACCTTGAAGGAACAGGAGAAACGGACCAAATATCGCGATCTCCGGTACGAGCTCCAGTGTTGTACCCAGGCTATTCAGTTAAAATGGTCGTCCTAATAATCGGTGTACTCGGAGGGATAAAGCCTACGCTGCTCTCGGAACTGAAGATCATACCAGCCTGCTAAAAATCAGCTGAGTGGCTGGCAGGCCAAATGCAGAAGGCGGTCATTCTGGGTTCTCTCCGTCTGCTTAGGGCACATGATTCTGGTATCTACAGTCACTAACCCTGGGGGATGTGGGGAGTGGCTGTAGTTAATGCGCCGACGCGACTCCCGTGAGGCGTCGGAGGCCACGGGAGGACTGTCCGGCATCGGATAATCCGAAATAAAAAAAATAAGTAAATAATAATATACAGTGCGCCTCACTTAAAGACTGTAATACCCCTATAACTTTTTTTAGTTTTTATCCAATTTAAAAAATAGAGGTCATTACGATGTACTTATGGGTCACAAAATCATTTACCCCTTTTCAAATGCGAAGCCAGCTATGGTGCAAGATTGAATGAAAAAAAATGCAACAAATATATTAGAATTTTTTTTTATGAAAAAAAATAGTAAGAAAAGTTATCTCAGAATCATCCCAAATAGTCAAATCCAAAATTTGATAAAAAACAAAAAATAACAAATATAAAAAAGTTTTTTTTTTGTTCTATTAAAGTTCTTATTTTACTGGAAAGAGATTGTTGATTGTTTTATGTTTAAATTCTAAGTAGGTCTTCCTATTCAATTCATTTCAATTTTGTCAGTGGAAGATTGACTACAGACTGGCTCCGCTATTAAACTTTGCACAGAATTTATTTTTACGATAATAAAAATACCGCTCATACGCGTATTTGTACAAAAAAAACAAAAAACAAAATGGGCTAGCTAGAGCACCGAGAGCCCTGAACATACTGCTAAGTCACAGGGCTGCCACTGAGAGAACTGAAATTGTACTAACATCTAGTGTAAAATTATAATAGATGACAAAATAGTTTTTTTTTTATATCAGTTTAATTGGGAAAAAAATGAGTGTCATTATTAACTATTTTGGATAAAATAATGAATGATATTGATGTTAACACCATCTGCATTTGTTGCATTCAAGATCCAAGTATACTTGAAATATAGTAGACAAATCAAGGTTAGTTCGGATGTATTCCATCCTAACTAACAGTAATTGTATTGACACCATTTAGACATAAATAGCCTCAAACCTGGTCCTGAACCAAGGAACAGTTTTCATTCATGATGGCAGAAATCTGTTATAAATATAAAATAAAATTTTACAGAGAAATTGTTTTAGGTTTTATCCATTCTTTTCAAAGTTAGAATGTAAAGCATTTTGAGGTTCACGGCATCGATTGAAATATAATATTAGATCTGGACTATGTTTTCTAAATTATGATCTTCCTATGGTTCGAGATAGCATGGCATAACTTCCACAAGTTACAGCTCGTTTATCTGAAACACTAGCTTTGCAAATTACTGGATACAATGACTATTGTATAATTCATTAATGGACAGAGAAAGTCTGATAAATTTTGTTGAACCTTTTTGCCGAATAAAGAAACAACCCAAGGAAATGCGCACGAGCAATTGTTGTATTTAAAAACTCACTCTATCTCGGTCTCAACAGAGGAATATCTAAAAGACAGAGTCGATGGTGCGAGTTCTGGAGCTGTAGAACACAGAAAAATGAAACATGTCTTTCCATCTATTGACACCCGTTGGATAAATAAAAATAGTCAAACTACTCCACAAAAAAAAAACAAAATTAAATACAAAAATTAAACACTTTCTAAAATTGTTATTGACAATTTTTTTTTAATGTTTGTGTTTTGAAGATGGTCAGTGGATATCGATGGATAGCTAGGCATTTTTCTATCTTTGTTCTACAGGCCCAGGGCCCCCATCAGGAGCCGCCGTTGGGCAGATCATGCTCACGGTTCATCAATGAATTAAAAAATTCACATAAAAATAAAATACCCGCAATGGTAATTATTTAATCTTACCGTGTATTTGAAATTCCCAGAAAAAAAATTATGCTTTTCTATACATGAATTTAGTGCGACATGCATTCTAATATCTAAAATTCATTCCTTATACACAGTAATTTGTTGTCTAAACATTATTCACAACTTGCCACTTGCTACTTTGTTTTATTCAGAACTTTATATGCAACTAATAAAATGAAACACGGTGGTTGGTTAGTGTTTCATGATGCAATATGAATACCTGTCAAGAGGCGACACTTTTGGTAGTTTATTTGATTCGCTCGGTCCTGGCGAGGCCCCCTCTTAAGAGATCCCTCTTTGCTGCTTGCTCTGGGAGGAGGGGACATGCACTGAAGGGTAACATTGCCGGAAGGGTGCACTCTCAAACCTAGAGCGAGGGCCTGAATTGCCGCTAGCCCCACTTGATGGTTGTTATTGTTAGGCGCGTACCTGACAAGCGGCTCCAGCGCAAGGTCTTTGTTTTGCTGGTTTAATTCGAGCTTAGGAGGTATGTTTTGTAAGAGATTTTGTTCGTCCAGTAATTTCTGTATTTCTCTCTCGAAGGGTCCTATTGGATTCTCACAATTATCAATGTTGTTGATTTTATTGTTGGGCGATATTTTATCTCTAATTCCGGAAGGAGATATTCTCAATTTTCTTAAGTCTTTTTTTGTCTGTTTGGCAAGAGCCATCTTTTTTAGAACTCTTCTCACTGCTAATAGTTGTTTTGTTGTCATCCTCTCTTAGTAATTGCCGAATTTCCTCTGCTTCCTTAAAACTAGGTGACCTCTTACAGTTAGAGGTTAATTTATTGCACTCCAAAATTGAATCACTATCGGTACGAGTACGTTGTTTATCCAAACTTCTTTGTTTCAAAATGGGTTTTGTGGGCACAGGACAACCAGTGCCGTTGGCGCTTGTTGTTCTCAAAAGAGATGGAGGTTTAGTCTTAGGGCGAGTGACAAACTCAAAACTAGCACAGCTTTCTCCTCTACAACTCTCTTCCCCATCTAAAACAGGGGGGCTCGTGACAATAGATGAGTCCACTGTGTTACATGTTGCAGCCAAAGCCAGAACTGCATTAGGTGGCAAATTGTTGCGCTTTGGGTTGTTTCTATCTGTAGAGTTGTTTCTTAATGAACAATTTGGTGGAATATAATCCAGAGAAGCCCTTGGTGACACTTCCGGAGATGATAATGGATTAACTTGGATATCAGATGGAAACAAAAACTGTTGAGTATCTGTTGGCAAAGGAGGTGATACACAAGGAGAAGCATCTGCATCTGTAGTTCTACTGTAGCTTTCATCTGAACTACTTATACTAGGTGAATGATTTAATGAGCTTATTTCATCTGCAGAAGAATGAATTCTATGGGGAGCACTAGTGTTATACAGTCCCCCCAAGCTTTCATCTGAGTAATGTCTTTGTAATGGACTGTGGCGATGGTGATGTGGGCTATGCCTGGCGTGTAATGGGCTGTGACGACTCTGTGATAATGGATTATGCCTCGTCTGCATCTTATTACGCAACAACTCAGGAGTGCGTTCGGGGGGTTCTCTGATGTGGGTGAATAGCAATAGGTTGGTGTGTTATCACTGCTGGTGGTTTACTTTGATGAGGAGGGGGAAGCGGCACCATATTGTGATGTTTCCTGTGATGTCTATTTGGAGATTCCTTTCCGGGTGGTTTTGGTAGTGGTTTTAAGTACGGTTTAATATTATCTACTGGTTGAGTATTAATAGCAGCATAGGGATTCGACGTCCTTGGCCATGGAGGGTTATATTTCATTTCTGGTGTTGGTTGCCTTTGACTTGGCTGAAAACTGTTCTTGTGTGGTGGTAGTGGTGGAGGTGGAAGATTTTCTTCCGATGGTAACTTTTTCCCATTTCTGGGTATTTTGCATGAAACTGTTGGTAACAATGGTTCATTTTCACAGCCATTTATGTGCTCTCTATGAGCGGATTCTCGAAGAGGGGGTAGTCGAACAGCATTTCCCGAAGCTCTGTAAGATTCATCTCTTGAGCTACATCTGTTCTGCATGGCAGGGTGTTTCGGCCTGCCGTTGATATCTCCATGATGTAGTAAGGCTAGAGGGGTGGCTACTCCTCCATACATATTGTTTATATCTGAAAAAAAACATAGTGTAAAAATTTATTATTTGTTTACAGAATTTTGACTTAAAAAAAACGTCCTAACTTAAATTTAAATTTCTGCAGAATTATTTCATGTAGGTATGAAATGAACTGGGTAGGGAAGAAAATAGAATGTGACAATAGGGTTTTTCGGGTGCAGAGAAGTATTAACCAGTGGTTATAACCTCTTGATTATCATTGGCTGAAATTAATTTTGATTTTGAACTCATCCAATGATAATCCAGAGGTAATAACATCTGGTTAAAACTTTTCTGTACCCGAAAAGCCCTAATGTTGTAAATTGGGGATCAAATTAATGAACATTGATATAATTAGAAACATATGTTAAAGTACAGAAGTTAGAGCACCCACCATTAATTTCAATAAAATAATTTAGAATATCTTACTGTTAGCATTATTAGTGTTAGCTCGTATATTATTCAGTTCTTCCACCCTTAAAGTTCCGGGTTGCTTTCTATCAATTAAAAAGTATGTGGTCATGTCCCCTTTTCCTTTGACTTTAACCTTTCCTCTGCATTGGAACTCATATGGATAGGTTCTAAGTACTTGATATACCTCCTCAGTGACTTGAGTGTGATTTGGCAACCCTGTAGAATCCATACGACTAGCAACATTTACTGTGTTGCCCCAAATGTCATATTGGGGTTTTCTAGCACCTATTACACCTGCTACAACGGGTCCTATATTTATACCTACACAGAAACATGGCAATGTAAATAACAGAATTAAACATTTTTTATAGAATTAGTTTTATTAGGACTTATGTATTCTCTTTTATGACAACTACTGTCTCTGCATTTTTAAAAACTGCTGCTTTTTATTTTTCACTAAAGTGGCACTGTTGGAACTAACTGCAAATAATGTTTCAATTTCAAACCTACACATTATGAGTATTTTTTAATAAGTTAATAATAAGACAATTTAACTTACCGACTCTAAGCATAAAATTATTATATGAATTCTCATTAATATTCAACAGCCGATCTCTCATGGCGAAAACAAATTCCACTAGAGTACTTAAGTGTATTCCAGCTGTGTTTTCGTCATCATCTAGAATCCGCAAATCGGGCATTAAACCGACGGCGGCCATGTAGGTAGATCCCACCGTTTTAATTTTGTCGATAGCCTTGAATCTTTCTTCCGACAGCAGATCATCAAAGTCGGCAATAATTTCGTTCAGTAGTCTTAAGCATTCTACCCCTTGATTATTCCCATCTAGTTCGGTGTAAAATTCATGATAGTTTGTAATGGAGGCGAACACGACACCAACTCTTGAATAACTTTGATGATAAAGTTCCTGTGATAGAGTATTCTGTAAGAAAATGTTTATATTTTTGTATTTTACCCTTTTGTGCAGCCAACATCCAGACATCTAACTTTCAAAATAATATAAATCAAAAGAAACATTAAATCAAATCACATTAACAACAGAATTTTCAAACAAAAATATAAATGTTGCCTACACATATAAAAAATACAACAGAAACCGAATAGTTCTCACCATATTGTTACGGAATTGGTTGTCAAGAAAGTGAGTAGCGACGTGGGCGGGTAGTAAATTAAATAGAATCCTTTTATTCGAGTGTTGTAGAGCATCCATTTCTCGTTTTTCTTCGTTGGCTTGGATTTGCCATAAAAAATCGAGTCGTGCAGTCCATTCTACTTGCCTACCATGAAGCAGTACGGCAAGCACGAACATAAGTACTTCAACAACACTAAGTACATGTACAGGTATAACCGAACTGTAAAAAAAACTGTTAATAACTTTTGTGTAAGTAGAAAAATAAATGATTCTAAGGTACTAGATGAAGAAATTGGACAAGACATAGAGATCACTATATATCACACATTGAATAAATATATTAGTGACAAATGTTAAAATTTTTGAGCTTTTGGAGAAATCAAACCTCGGTAATTAATTATAGAGGAAGTAGTGTTTTTGCGTATGCTGCATCAACTGAAATTAAATTAGTAAACACTGAAGAGATTTTAGTTACAAAAATCGAACTTTCACACTTCCAGTTAAATATTTTGTTTTAATTTTGTTGTAATCACAAAATTTTTGTATATGCAACTAGAATCTCTGCAGTGTCTACTAACTTTAACTGTCATCATTGTTATCAATATAGCATCTAAATGTTTTAGCACTTATAGTTAATAATTGTCTATGGATTTTTTAAGTAATATTCTTCTATCTACCCTATATTGTCTTTATTTATTATTAATCATGAAATCTATATTCAATAAAACAGTCAGTTATTCCTACCTAACTCTAGCATCATAGCAAAGGAACAGCTCAATATGAGATAATTCAATTAAAAGTACATAAACAGTCGACATGATGAGCAGTAACGATGCCTTAAGTAAAATTGGAAGCCTTAAAAAAAATAGCCACAGCCAAATACCCGAGAGCACATGATAAAACAATGTATTGAGGCAAAGGGCATGCTCTATGATCCTTTTCCACTGAACCGCCGCTGTCCAACGTTAAATTAGCTGTAGAGTGGATCGTACATGGAACATCCGAACGACAAGTAAACTAAAAAAAAAATAAGGGATTTATTTGGTAACCATGCAATAAATTTTGAAATTTAAATCTAATGGTCTTTAGATCCTACTTACACTTACCACATTAACTTGTGCCACTGTGTATATTAAGACAATAGTAAATACAGTAATGGCCAGTCTCAATACAAAACTGTGGGATATATCCCACAATATCCACCTTAACCGAACTGCTAGTAATAACATCAACACAACTGAGATCCATATAAATGCAACCAGGAACAACAGTAGTAAAATCCTGGTTCTAGGCAGTACCGTCGCCTGTAAAGTACCGAGAAGGACCAAGAGAACTAGCGCGCATGCCAATGCTGAACTGTAGCCAACATCCAGATCATCATGATACTGAAATAAAGAATAGTTCATGGACAATATAATAAAAGAGGTTTCAAAATCCAGTTTCTAAAAATTCTATCTCACCTCCCTGGAGTGGGTTGGAACCTTTGATGTGAAGAGAACACTGACGTAGTTTTCCATGAAACACCAAAATAATATATACTGCACTCGACGCGCGTTTCGCCAACCAAATTGGCATCATCTGGAGATGATTAAAACTGTTTTAATCATCTCCAGATGATGCCAACTTGGTTGGCGAAACGCGCGTCGAGTGCAGTATATAGTATTTTGGTGTTTCGTGGAAAACTACGTCAGTGTTCTATCTTACCTATTTATTTGCCAGTCATGATCAATATTAAACTGCCCATTTAAGAACCACTCTCAAAATTAATTTTTAATACGACGGTGTTTTACAAAAGGTAGGTAAAAGCTAAATTTTGTCAGTGTTTTTTTTTTTTAATATTGTTCTTGATAAAAGAAATTTAATTAATACTTTCAACAAAATCCGATAGTGAATTAGTAAGATTTTTTGAAAATTTATTATAAAAAATTGTTTCTTAGAGTTAAAATATATTTTTATAATTTGGACCCCTTTTTGTTAATAATTTTTATCGGTACGCCACTGGCTTCTATTTTAATTCATGATATGTTGCATTTAATTATTTTGTTTTCTCTTTAAATGAATATTTTTTGATTATACTGGATGTCACTGAGATATGGTTCTGCCTATTTTTCTTATACTAGTTCCAATAAGTGTAGTCAGTAAAGGATTGCAAGTTGAGGCTCTCAATAGTATAGCGGCACATGTGCAATAGCCAGCGGTCACTGTTATATGCATTCTAAAGCACGTGCCGCTTCACTATTAGGGGCCTGCATTTGCATTTCTTTACTGACTACACTTATTGGAATTAGTATAGCTATTTATTAACAATAGTATAGTATAGTATAGTATAGTATGGTATGGTATAATCGTACAGCATAGTGTAGAGTAGTATAGTATAGTATAGTATAATATCGTATCATATAGTATAATATAATATAGCATAATATAATTAGAAATAGTGAATTTGGATGTCACGACGTAAATAACAGGGGAAACTGCAAAACAGGAGCAGACAGTATTTTATCTTTACATAGGAGCTCTTCTTTGTTTCACCGTCTTTGTTTGTCTTTGCCAAACACCGCTTGGTGTTTTCTCAATGACACGTTTCCCCACAACGGATTTACTACTACTTGGACTGGATTTACGTATGAGAGTCTACGCCCCACACTTTACGTAACAATACACAAAACATCACTCTTTCTAAAGACGCGGACTGCATCGCCATTTTTTACACCCACTAAGTAGAAAATACCGAACAAATAAAAAATGTCTTTATTCTCGCCGCACACACAACATATCGCTAATTACAGTGTTCTTCAACCGATCAAACTAGAAACTGCAGGTAATTCTCTTCTACTAAATAAACAGAAGGTAGCTACTAGGGACGCAAACGTTATTCGCCCTTCGACACTACATACATTAAATCATATAATTCTCGGCTGTCCATCTCTGCTAATATAATTATCAGCGGTTGATGACCGCTCATCGATGCCGGTTTTACTTGCAAAAGCTAATTTATTAATTTAATTAAAGTGTAGAAACACTTAAAAATTAAAATTTATTACTAATGTATCACTAGTTTTTCAGAATATAGTATTGGGTTTAAAAATCCGTCTCTGGAATGACACCCAAACTCCTTATGTCTAAATATAATACAGTATAGATTAGTAAGCCTGGCCAAGGTCATTAATCCTACAGAGACGTACTGGGTATGCATCATATCATAATACTTAAATAAGTACAACAATAAAAACAAAAATATTTTATATATTGTGATGTATGTTTTTGTACTATTTCGTTCGCTTTAAATTCTTTTTTTATGTATTTCCTTATATTTTGTAAGCTTAGTGCTGCACATTATTATTAAACTGTTAAATGACGTTCACACATGTACATTGTATATCTAAGTGATAACTAATAATAAATAAATAAAATAAATGGAAATAAATTTTATTAATGCTGGTACACTTTATAAAAATATGTACAAAACTCATCTTCTTAAGCAGATTTATAAAGTAGCTTGGTTGTCGTTATCACAAACTGGAGCACTTCTATAATAACTGTGTAGCATCAGATGTGTTTCTACAGTTGTCTCAGTAAGCGATGTTCGCTGTGGTGAAAAAATATGTTTGTATTTTGAAAAAGACCGTTCGACATCTACGGATGTAATACAGGCATAAGTAAAGCACTCTGTGAACTCACTTAACACAGCTGTAGATGCACCATCACAAATTTGTCTTAATTTGGTAAAATCAGGATCTTTCCGTAATACACTCTGTGTATTTACGTCGTTCACTATTTGCAGCGATTCCACTAACGACAACGAAGTATTTTGTAATTTTTCTATTGCATCGTGTAATCCTCTATAATTGTTATAAATAGTTTTTAAATCTGTTTCAAGGGAAACATCTTGAGAGCTTGTCTGTCTTTCCTTAATACCTGCAGCCTCATTAGGGTTGAACTGTAGTATCACAGCTTTTATTTGTTGAAAATATTCAGCATAATAAAAAGCTGCCTTCAACTACGTTCCTCAACGTGTAAGAATCGGTTCTGGTGATTCCGGAATACCAGGACACAGTGTGTAAAATGCTGGAAGCCGATTAGGAGATTTGAGAAATACTTTTTTTTGTATTTGCTATTAATGCATCTACCTCTGGAAAACATTTTCGAACCGTTTCTGCTACAAGATGGAACGCATGCACTTTACACGTAACATGTAAAAACCTACAATCGTCTCTTTGAAGAAAACGGCCCACCAAACGCATTGTCGCAGCACCGTCGGTCGGTCACAAACATCAACACTTGACTTGTTGACAGTTCAAATTTTTCGAAAGTCTCCAACACCACCCGCGTAATTTTTTCGCCAGTACACGCAGTTAGTCTTTTGCTAGCTAGTAAAAGTGGAAATGTTGGTTTAACAGGGTCGAGTGCACGTACTATAACATTTAAAATAGAATTTTTTTTACAACCTGTCGTCTCATCAACACATAACCACAGCCGTGTATTTTTTAATGCACATTTAATCCTATTTACAATGTCTTCACGAACACTTGGTACATATCTACGTAACGATGAACGACTTGGTAAATTCACCTGGGGATTGTATTTATTCCAGAACTCCCGAAATGCTGGTTTATCCAATATGCGCAGGGGAACATCACAGGCAATCAGCATTACCAGTAAATCAAATATAAAATGAGGTTTCAAAGAAGACACGCCACTTTTTTTATTTTTATGCCGGTTACTATTGACATGAATTTTGCAGCCGTATTTATTCCAGCACATTAAGTCTTGATCACCAACTTTATAAATTATTTTACATCCATCATAGAATAAATCCGGAAATTCACCGATAAATTTATTCGCTTTATCAGCGTACGGTCGTTTTTTACTCTTTACGCTCAACACTATTTATTATTTATTAGTACTCTATGCATCGATCGACAGATAACAACTGAAGTGTGTTGTGTCATCATCATCGTAAACAAGCGCGCGATGGCATTGGTATTGCATCCGACCCTGAATCTACCATCGCTTGGCCAGGCTTATAGATTAGTATAGTATACTATGGCATAGCATAGTATAGTGTAGTGTAGTGCAGTGCAGTGCAGTATGGTATAGTATAGTATAGTATAGTATAATATAGTATAGTTATAGTATAGCATAACATAAACATAAAAATGTACTATAATATGGTATAAGACAAATATAATTTTAATAAAATAAAACGAGAAATCAAAGCATAACAAAATATAATATAATATACAATGCACTATAACATAATTTAACATAGTATGTACAGTAGAGTACTGCACAGCACAGCTTAGCATATTATAGTTTAATATAATATTAAATTGAAAAATAAACAAATAAAAGATAATTAACTATATCTCAGTGCACACTGTATTATAAAAAAAAGGGAAGCGTGATATACCTCAAAAACACCAGGTATTCTACAATTTTTTATTTTCAAATAAAAGGCCACTGTTTTCATTTCAATTATTCATATTTTACAGAAAAATAGTTATGTATGCACCAAGGGAGTAAAGTGAGTGTTTTAGTCCCGTTATGCATAGTAGATATTTCTCGAGCGCAGCGAGAACATTCATGACTAAAACATATTTTATTTCCGAGGTGCATACCACATTTTTTGCACGAACGGCACAATTTTTATTTCAAACAAATTAAATGTAAAAATTAAAGAATAATAATTGACCACGAATCTTTTGTATTTTATTGTGAAGTTATCTAGGTATCCGTATATTCAATTGTCTGTTTGACATTATTTTTTATTTATTTCTAAGTATGACGTTTAGATCGCTAAATATTACTAATTATCAAATATTATGACCTGTGAAAATTAAAACTATTAATTAGTTTTAATATGAAATAAGTTACATTTTATAATTATATGTTTGTTTCTTAATTTTTTGTTCTTTCCACCATTAGCTTGACATAATAAAAATCTTGACGTTACCTTATAGTAGCTATAGCGTGCAAATTCGACGATGAAAGGTTACCGTCTGCCAGTCGGTAATCAAAGAGACCATATGAGTACCATATTTTTTTCTCTTTTGAAATTTTTGGTATGGCGACCGGATACGGTGAGCGGGAAATTTTTTTTTTAATCGAATGGTTATGGTGGGGGAGGCTGACGCCACAGACGGGCGCTTTTTACCAATCCCCAGCTGTCCCCTCAGCCATGTGCTTCTCTTGCTCCCTCATCGAATCTTTCCGACCTTCTGATGAAGGTCAGGATGTCACTTATTGCGAGGGACCTCATCTCCTCCCTTAGAAGCGCCTCAGAACCGAAGATACTGTGTCTCAGGCGTCCAAACGCTTCACATTGTCCCAGGAAGTGGTAAGATGTCTCTTCATCACTCCTGCATCTTGGACATGTAGGGTCTTCCTCAATACCTATCAATGATAAATGCCTCCTAAGTCTGCAGTGGCCTGCCAGAACACCGATTAAGAGATTCAGAGTTTTCCGACTCCGTCCCAGCAACCAGGCCGATCTCGATTTGTTCGGCCTCGTCACAAAATCTCGGGTTTGCCTGCAGGCCCTGTTGGTCCTCCAGTGCGTCCTCAGTGTCTCGTGAGCCCACTCATTGAGGGCCGTTGTGACCTGCCTTCTTGAAATACCTAACATAGGCTCAAGCCCGTGACAGGATTCCTCGGCTCCGAGTCTAGCCAATTCATCGGCCTTCTCGTTGCCTGGAACTCCAACATGTCCCGGGACCTATACCAGTCTCACTTGTTTATGCCTAGCCAGCTCTTCTAGGGCATCCCCACACTCCTGGACGAGAGCTGATCTCGTCCTGGGGGAGCACACCGCCTTTAGAGCAGCCTGGCTGTCGGAGCAGATGTATATTATCTGTTCCGCCCCATTCCTAACCTCAGCCCTACCTGCCACTGCTAGGATGGCGTAAACCTCTGCCTGGAAGACCGTGGTGTACGAGCCTAGAGCAAAACTCTCCTGTACTTCTTTGCCTTCCAGATATATTCCCGCCCCGGAAGACGGTCTAGTGGCCACCCGAGATCCGTCTGTGTAACACACCAGAAAGCCGGGCGGAAGTCAATTTTTCCTTCACTCCACTCCTCCCTACTGGGAAGAGTGAGGGATTTCCCTCTCCGTCAGTCCAGCAATTGCTGCGTGACCTTCAGCTCTGCCTGAACACAGCCAGCTCTCAGAATCCCGAATTCTCAGATAGGCCGCCATAGCCTCCCTCTTTATCCACGAGGGAAGCGTTGGCAGGCCTAGCAGAACCTCCAGAGCAGCTGTTGGTGTCGTCCTCATTGCGCCAGTGATCCCTAGGCAGGCTAGTCTCTGGACTTTTGCCAGCTTTCGGGACGTAATCGCTCTGTCCACGCTCGGCCACCAGACCACGGATCCATACTGGAGCCTCGGCCTGATGACCGCCGTGTACAACCAGTGTAGGATCCGTGGGTTGAGGCCCTAGTTCCGCTCGGCGCAATTGCCAGAAGGTTGCAGTCGACTTTTTGATGACGTTGTCGATATGCGGCCCCCATGACAGTTTGCTATCTAGGGTCACTCCCAGGTACCTAACCTCCTGCACAAGCGCGAGAGGTTTACCGTACATGGTTGGTGCCCTAAAATCCTCTGTTTTCCTTCTCTTGGTGAATAGGATCATCTCAGTCTTAGATGGATTGATTGAGAGACCTGTTTCGCCGTACCATCTTTCTATTATTCTACAAGCTACCTGCGTTCTGTTGCAAACGACGTTTAAGAAGCGGCCGGTCACTAGGACTAGCCCGTCGTCCGCATATGCCTGCGCATAAAATCCTTCCGAAGTTAGGCGCTCCAAGAGACCATCCATTATTAGACACCATAGATGGGGTGATAGGCAGCTGCCTTGTGGACAGCCGCCCCTCACCCCGACGTCCAATTGGCAGTCTCCCAAAGCAGCACTAACTCGTCTCTCTTCCAGCGCAGATTTCACCCATCTGACCAGTACTGGAGCAGTAGAGGTATTTCAAAACCTTATGAGCCGTGAAATGTGCAAACGGCGCGCGGCGGAGCTTATTCCGAGCTATAAGTATATTTTGAAAACATTTACTCAGCTATCTACCATCTGTATACAATGGAAGCTCGGGATGTTTTTAGGAAGTGGTGTGACTGAGCTGACGGCCGGAGTTATGCCTCTGTGCATATGAAGGTCGAAGCTCATAAGGTTTTGAAACACCTCTACCTCTAGTCCGAAGGGCTTCGCAGATAGTAGTAGTCCTTGCTTTATCAAAGGCTCCCTCTATATCAAAAAATACTGCTAGGGTGACCTCCTTATACAGGAGGGCCCTTTCTACCTTATGCACGACGGCGTGAAGGGCTGTCTCCGTGGACCTCCCTCGCCTATATGCGTGCTGATTCTTGTGGAATGGGTACCTGGCTAGGTCCCCGCATAGGTAGTTAGTAACTTCCAGTCGGAGCGCGGTGACCGGAAATTGAAAAAAAAAAAAGATTTTTAGTTACCGGACCAAACTTAGCACAAAATATTTGTTTTGGTGTGTACAGTACTGTACTACAGTGGCAGACATTTCTATCGGTCAGTTTTTAAGCAATTCGACCGTTAACATGCTCACATGCTCGCATGTTAAATCCTATAACGGTCGATTATTGTACAATTTGTTATCTTGAGGCTCTTTTCATCCAAAAGAGAGATAATAAACTAATAGGTTTTATTAAATTCTTATGACGATTATTAGTACAGGTGAAAATCTAGTTTTTGAAAAGAAACTGCGTTTTTATAGCAACAGGTACCCAAGTCTTACTAATGTCAGTGATGTAAAAATTAAAATATATCAGTGAAAGTTTTTACGAGTCTAGCCTGTTATGAACATTTTTACCAATAAAGTGTGATTTAAACAGTATTTACAGTTCAGGATAATATAAAATACTGTTTCATTCCCGTTCGTGCAAAAATTATTGTGAAAAAATGCTTATCACAAAATAATTCTTTAAAGGGCTGGTATGCAAATAAGTAGGAGCTGTAAAATTAAGCCCTGTTCTACTATAAAATATAATGGAATGACTACGACGATACGCACATAAAACTTTTTTTCACAAAAAAATTACTGTAAAATCAAAAAAGGTTAATACTGACCTGGTGTTCCTTATATCTGTCCTTAAAGCAAAGTGTGAATAGGTTCACGTGTGTTGACTTTTCCCTGTCCACACTCCTGGCCTCGATGGCCTGTGCTAAGTACTTATTAACCCTATTAGAGGGCTGGTGATAAACGCTGGAGTGCCTCTTTTTTAAAGGGCCTTTTGAATTTCTCCGTAACCTTATTCTAGAAACATGAATGGATAATTAGTACAAATAATTATGTGCTTTTATATGTTTTAATGATTTAAGCTGAAAGCGTGTGTTTGCGCGCTTGTTATTACACAAATGATGTGTTTGATTAAGAGAAGCTGTGTTTAGTGGGATGTCCTCTTAATAAGCAGACAAATTGAAGCAGTTCATATTTTATTATTTTAGTAGTATTGTTTAGTAAATCCGTAAGTGATTTAGTAGGGATTAGTATAATTTGTACATACATATAATAAAAAGACACAATACATTTAGTTAATAAAATGCTGTGATTTAATGCAAATATCTAATTACGCTATTTCAATTTAGTTAAAAACCAGCATATTATTAATATGGTAGTTTGACAAACACTAAATAGCACTATACAAAACAAAACAAAGACAGACAAATGATACAAAGAAAACGAAAACTGAAAATGTTATATCCACACGAATACTTGTTTATTGTAGGGAACCTGCCTTGGAGTCGGTCCTGTTTTGCAACAAAAAGTACAGGGCCAGCTCGAGTTCCATGATAGAAATGTATTATTCTCACAGAACCAAAATGTTCTGTGTGTACACTGTGGCTTTGAAGTTATTCGGATGGAAATTTAACACTGGCGACGACAAAAGTATTCCAGTTGTTGCGATTAGTAAATACGAGTATACAACAGATGTAATCGAAGTATTTTAGATTTTTTAATGTAAACATAAATTTTATTGTTGAAATAAACATCTGAATTTATCTATGTTCCATTTCAGAAAAATGATGAGGTTTGTCATAATGATTCATAGCCACACACAGAAAAAAAAGTTCATTACCATGAACCAAAATACATGGATCTAGTGTATATCAAATGTAAGGGACGCCGCGCCGGGTAGTCATCTACTTAGAGCACATAATTTGAGAAGATTTACAGCTATTATCCCTGCGGAATGTGGGGAAGGCTGTAGTTAATTCCTCAGGTAGACCCTGTGAGTTTCGGGAAAAAGAGTCTATCTGAAGGAAAAAAAACATAAAATTTACAGTTAAATATCATGAAATTGCTGTTGTTAATTTTAATAACACAGCCACACAAAAAAAAGTTCATTACCACGAACCAAAATACATGGATCTAGTGTATTTTTTTGACGCTGAATTTGAATCCGTAGTTAAAAAAAGATTTATCTTGTCAGTTTTCTTTTTGGCCACAAACATCCCTTGAATGAAGTGTGAGAAATGGTAGATACTTTATAGTCTAGACAACAGAATATGCATTCAAACCATAGCAAGCTATTCCTAATAATTAAACCAAAATCCACCCTTATGGGGGTGAAAAGTACCTCTGAAACTCAAATAATGCACGTGAGTTTAAATAACATGTACAAAGGACAAATTCTTGCAGCTCTTAGGACAAAATATTTGAATCTGGTGTGATAACCAGACACTACTCTTAAAGGCCTGAGACTCACCCCTATAGGGTGTAAAAACCACCTACGGAGGTATCTCATAAGTTTCAATAATGACGAAAAAAGCTCAGACTTTTGTAATTTTAGGCAGGGTGAACAAATATGGAGTGGATTTGCTTGAACTACCGATATATGTAGTTTATAGTCATATATCGGTAGTTCAAGAGAATCCATTCCATATTTGTTCACCCTGTCTAAAACTACAAATTCCTGAACTTATGCGATACCTCCGTAGGTGAAGGACAAGAATTTGTCCTTTATACATGTTATTTAAACTCACGTGCATTATTTGAGTTTCAGGGGTAGTTTTCACCCCCCATAAGGGTGGAGATTGGTCTAATTAATAGAAATAGCTTGTTATGGTTTGAATGTATATTCTCTTCTCTAGACTATAAAATATCTATCATTTCTCACACTTCATTAAGAGTCATTACATAATTACTATATTTTACTCCATTTCAAGGGATGTTTTTGACCAAAAAAAAAAAAACTGACCCCATAAATCTTTTTTTAACTACGGATTCGAATTCAGCGTCAAAAAATACACTAGATCCATGTATTTTGGTTCGTGGTAATGAACTTTTTTTGTGTGGCTGTGTTATTAAAATTAACAACAGCAATTTCATAATATTTAACTGTAAATTTGATGTATTATTTTTTTTCCTTCAGATAGACTCTTTTTCCCGAAACTCACAGGGTCTCGCTGAGGAATTAACTACAGCCTTCCCCACATTCCGCAGGGATAGTAGCTGTAAATCTTCTCAAATTATGTGCTCTAAGTAGATGACCGCCCGGCGTCCCTTACATTTGACATATCAGCTACTTATTATTTTTTTTATACAATCTTAATTCTGAACAATCTTCTCTGTGCTCTACCAAAGACCAAAATCACTCGCCTCGAAGAGACTATTGGCATTTGTAGCGAAACCAACGCACCCTAGACATCGTAAATAAAATAAATTGTATGTTTTTTTCTGAATTTTAAGGTTGATTGACGATATATATCATCCACTGATTGAACTAGTAAAATACATAATGATATTAATTTTTATTCACATATAAATGTGCGCAAAAAAGCCTATTATCTCAAATTATGCAACAAAATATGTTTGAAATTTATGTTTACATTTAAAGGAATGGATTCTTCCACTAATTTATTTCCGTAAATACGGAATATACATTTTCATGACACCAATTGGTATCATTACTTCTGTCTAATAGGAACAAATTTGTTTGACAGAAATAATTGATAAAGTTTTGAATTTTAACCCAATCTATTGCGCTTGGGTCGCTATCTTGGAAAAATGGTACTCCGATTCAGTTATTTGCTTATATGTTTCATATAAAAAATAAAGCTTTAAAATTCTCTACAAAAAAGTCATATACATTTTTTCCCTATCATTATTATTAAAATAATACAAGCAACTCAAAAAATACAGATAAACATGGATGCAAATAGAGATATGCCCAGCTTTCCACCTGAGCTTAGTTCTGGGTATTGGCTCAGGTATTTGTCTCGCACTATATAAGGCAACGCACAACGAAGTAACTCGAGCTTGAGAACGCTTTTCTCTATCTGTGTATGGCGCATCTGCAACCGAGACATCTTTAAATCCACATCGATATAACCTCTTCGCGAGATTAGTTGGAAAAAATAAGTTCAATTTAGTTTTATTACCCCCCCCCCACTGCTTTTCATGTATACCATCAGATTCAAAAGTGGCGTGGATGTAAAATGAATCTCGAACTTTGGAGTTAGAAAAAAGTGAACAACTTCGTCACCCTGTACCAACACTCCAGGTGCCCTGCTCCATTCTTTGCTATACGCATTGGCTTATCACTGAAAAGGGGTTCGAAACAGCGCAGACAATAACGTATTTTTTTAATAAAATAAGTAATATGAAAAACACTTTATTTACATTTCTATAAATTGATGACGGGAACGCCAACATTGATCTCCTGTAATTACAAAAGGTTACACTTCATCTTGTGGATGCAAAAAAGTAGGAATGAAATACTAGACAATATGTGGACATTGCTATGGAAACTCTTGCGTGAATTCAAATGCGATTTTTGAAATGAAAAAGAATAAATTCATTGGAAAAAGATCTCGATGAGAACAACGACTCATCACCTGATGAACCGGCTGATGAGAATCTGTCTTCGAATGCTACGCCAAGCGGGAGTCACGAATTTTAAATGGTAACTAACTTGCATAATTTGAGTAAACAATACGCCTTTTCCATATCCTTTATAATTTTTGATTCATTTACGGTTTTCAGAAATTTCTTAAGCAACAAATGCAGTTTTAAGAAAAACAGCCGTAGAAACCTGCCGTCTCATATGACCCCTCTGTCGTGATTAATACAGTGCGAGATAAATACCCAGATCCAGATATACAGGGTGGGGCAATAGTTCGTCCGACTCGATATGTCGAATTCTATGATAGCTAGAAACTTGATTTAAAAACATAAATAAAGTAGACGAAAAAGTCTATAACCGGAAATTATTTTCGAATATACAGAGTGAGCCGAGACGATTTTACAGGGTCAACTAACATTTTTTTTAAATGGAATTCCATGTATATCAGAATGTTTTCTGAAACCTCTTTGTGGCCTCCTTCCACTCCTGTATTATTATTGACTCTCTCCCAACTACTTAGATGTAATGATTTTTTTTGTTGTTGAATTTATCCCATTTACACGAGGATATTAAAAAAATTACTAGTCACAATTATCGATTTTAAGAAAAAATATGTTAGCACCACTTATGAGACATCTGTGTGATAACACTCAGCCATTTTTACCTCCTAAAAGTATACAGGGTGGCCAAAAATAATTTTTAAAATTACAACTATTTGAACTGAATTTTCTCATTTTTTTCCAATGGAACATCCTGTATATTTTTGGACGATGTGATGTAGAATTGAATAACGAACATTTTTTATACGCACATCCCTATGGCTGTTTGTAACCATTTTCGATTTATTGAACAATAACTGCAAAGTTCAGCAATAAAAATTAAAAACAATTTTTTTTCTAAGAGAAGATATTATAAAAAAGTGCTCCACATGTTGCCGATTTTGATTGACACACATTTTCATGCCTCTCTGGAATGAGGTTTTTACTGGTCATAAAATTGCCGGAGTGATACTTCTAAAAGCATTTATTATATTTTCCTTCAAATTTTGGATTGTTGTTGGTGTGATGTTTTTATGGGCATCATGTAACACGCTTATTATAATACCTTCTCTTGAATTATTTGAAAAAAAAACTTTTTAATTTTTATTGCTGAATTTTGCAATTATTGTTCAATAAATTGAAAATGATCACAAATAGCCATATGAATGTAGGTACAAAAGTATTCGTTTTTTAATCACATCGTCCAAAAATATACAGGGTGTTCCATTTGAAAAAATTGAGAAAATTCAGTTCAAAAAGTTGTAAATTTAAAAATCCTTTTTGGCCACCCTGTATACCTTTAGGAAGTTGCATAACTTGTACTAACGTATTTTTTCTTAAAATCGATAGTTGTGATTGTAGTGATATTTTTAATATATAAGTGTAAATGGTATGATTTCAACAAAAAAAAAATCATTACATCCAAGTGATTGGGAGAAAGTCAATAATAATACAGGAGTGAAAGGAGGCCACAAAAAGGTTTCAAAAAATGTTCTGATATACCTGGCATTTCATTTAAAAAAATGTTACTTAACCCTGTAGGATCATCTTGGGTCACCTTCTATATTCGAAAACAATTTCCGTTGCTAAGCTATCATAGATAAGTTGTACGCTCTATTGCCCCACCCTGTAATTATTTGAGTTGCTTGTACTATTTTAATAATGATAATTGATACGGGAAAAGTGTATATAACTTTCTTCGTAGAGAATTTCATAAACTTTATTTTTTATATGAAATATATTTCCGATATTGTTAACGGTTAATGAGATACAAGCAAAAAACTGAATCGGTGCCCCATTTTTCCAAAATGGCGACTCGAATGCAACGGATTGAGTCAGGAATTTTAATATGATTAATAGTATGAAATAAGCCTGAATAAACAACTTTGCCAGTTTCAAAACTTTATTAGTCATTTTCCTCTACTTGTCCCTATTTAACTGGATTAGATTGGCGCCGCGAGAGTTAAATTCAAATCCCAATTGAAAAACAAGATGATTTCCATAACGTCATTGTTCATGGAATGATCATCGATCATATTCTTTTTTTATATGCTGCTAGTGGTTTGAGATTTCTATGATTCAAATTACACAAAAATATGTTAAAATTAAAAGTTAATGTACATATGTAAGATATTCCAAAAACTATAGGCATATTAATTTTGTAGCACCATATATTAAATTGTGTTGCCGTGTTAAAGGAATTTGTGTTTAAACTCTAGACTATAACAACCTTTTATAACCAGATACAAATATTGCTAAAAAACGCATATTTTTATATGTAGCATTCTTTCCTAGCCCTCTGTAAATAATGACTGCTTCGGCAGAATAATTTAAAACCAAAAATGAGCAGCAGAAATAGTGAAAGTCATTAGATGTTAATAGAAATCTCAAAAAGCATTTTTTATATCTACAGTAATTTTGAGCATTACATTTTTGTAAGGACTCTTCGTCGTGGTCATCGATACAGTTACATTAATCAACTATTAATTAAGTCAATAAGCTGTAACAGAAACATGATTTTAGTTTAGGAGCTGTCATGCTATCGCTGTGGGCATGCCAATGGCAAACTGATGTTGCTCGAATTATATGCATAAGTAATAGGGAACTTGCAAATTTTTTTTTACTTCATAAAAATGTTCTATAATATTAAGAAATAAGATATGCAAAATATGACGCCTTAATTCCCAATAATAAATTTGTTATAAATTATTGTAGTTTCGCGCGCGAGCAAACCGTTTCAAACAGGTTCAAAAGCGCGGGAGTAGTCGTGACATCACACCATACAATTTACAAGCGACGACGGAGATCCCAGCACTCGACCGCTTGATTTCAGCTTTAAAAATACCAGCATCGCCATAAATTTTAAGTGTATACTTAAAATGGAAACAAAAAACTCCTTATTTTAAATATTGCATTGTACCGTTGTGTAAGAATACTACAGTAAAAGTGCCAGATAAAATATTTATAATATTGCCAGAAGATAAGATTCGTCGATCAAAATGGCTAAAAGCGTGTAGAAGAAATGAAAAAGACATTTCACAGAGCAGTAGGTCTCTACATGTGTGTGAAGATCATTTTAATGTAAGTACATTATTAAATACTATATGTCTATCTACTAGTTTTTCGCAGGCGGGCAATAAAATATTCCGAATTCCGAATTATTGAATTTTAATTAGGGTAGGATTAAAGAAAGAATGTGTATACTATGTTAGAAAATAAGATTAGTAGATAGATAGAATGTAATTTAGTGATACTAAGTAAAGGTAATTTCCTGGTGCGAAAGTAAACAGCTATTTATTATTATACTCTTCGCAAATACGATTACGAAGAGTATATTGCATTTGATCGGGACATTTCTAAAATCGTTAATATCGCTCGCAGAGAAAAAAATCATTTAGTTCGTCATCGAATTCTGAACAACTTTCAAAATGTCCGTCAGTTCATCTGTCCGTCCGTCTGTCTGTCCGTCACGTTTCTTCTAAGCACGATAACTAAAGAAAGAAAAGTCCGATCGAATTAAAATTTGGGCTATAAGTTAGTGTTAGCTAGAGGAAGAAATCCATTGTTTTTGAAAAAAATCAAATAGTAAATAAAAATGTTATAGGACATTTTATTTAAAAATATGAATCTACAGAGGGTTGCCATTTTCAATGTGCTACTAAAATTGAAGTAATTTTCTATAGACACCAAAATGCTGTAAAATATACTACCACAAATTTCGCCTACGCAGTCGGCATCATCGGGAGATGAAAAAAAATTGAAAATTAAATATGTGATCAATATATTAGGTATTGTAAGAATGAATCTTAGTTTATACTATAAAATATACTGCCACGCGTTTCGCCAATACAGTCGGCACCATCGGGAGAGAAAATTAAATATGTAGTCAATACATTAGGTATTGTAAGAATGAAGTTTATAAGACAAACACAAGATTCTTTTCAAAAAACTGCGAAGAGTATCCTACAGAATGTGCAACAATTATATAAAAGTTCAATAACACTACTGTCTGCGAAGAGTAAAATGTTTACCTCTAGTTTTAAAATGTTAATATTTGTTGCAGCTAGAAGAAGATATGGATAACTACATTAAATTTAAGCTTATGGGTTCTCTGCCTTGACCCCGCGGACTTCTCCAAGGGAAAATCTTTCACTATTTTGTATAAAAGATGCCACCATAAACATATACACTTTAGGCAAATTATCAGATTGGCCCTTTGAAAAACCTTGATCAGTCATTTTAAAATATCTGTACAACTACAATAAGCGGTACTATAAAACACAATTATATATTTATATCAGAACAGTCACTAACAAATCAACCACAGTCTAAAACACCGGTAAACATTTGATTGTGTTGCTTCCCGGCGCAACGACTACCGAATATTGTATGGTGTGACGTCACAGTCAATTGTAGCTCGTTTCGGGCGACTTCAATTTTATCGCTGTTTAGATCCTTCATACTGATCGCGTGGAATTAGAAATCTAATTTTTTTTGTGAAGTACACGTTTTATTACAACGTTACGCTATGTTTTTTTAGTACTATTTTTATTTTTAAAATTATGGGCAAGTTCCCTATAGTCGTGGGTACGGTATCAAGAGACCGGTAAAGTAACTCAAATACATACGGAAATTATAGATACATTTTTGCATAACTATAAGACGACAACTCCAACCCCAGGACTCAGTTAACTACAAAACATTGCATTATAAAAGTATTTGAATTGTGTTTTAGAATGTGGAAGGCTGCAAATATAGTTATTACTCTAAAACCTACATAAGGAAGGACACTTTGAAATATGGGGAACGTATTAGGAAGATACAATAAGCAAAATGAGGCTTGAACTTTAATCTGTAACAGGAAAAATTCGCGACTTGCTAAAGTACAAAAGTTTGTAATTGGCAGAAAAGTAAAGTGCTCTTGTAGCTAAAAACCTTATTTTATTTGAAACTCATTTTGTGGCTAGAAATACCTGCAGCCCGATACAGAAATTTAATAATTACTCACGCTAAAACAACTGAAGATATATTCTAAACTCTAGCCTAACCTAACCAGACGTATAGACATTCGTCATTGGGAGAATAATCAAAGTACTCTTGTACTTAGAAACTTAATTTTATTTGAAATTCATTTTATGTCTAGGAATACCAATACCTATAATAAATATTAAAATCTAATACTCAATTGAATACGCATAGGAGTGCAGCCAGTTGAGGCATGCCAGAACATTCAGAACGAATAAATTGATCGCTTACTATTTGATTTGTGAATGGCAGTGAAATACATTTTAACGTAACTCAGGGGCGGTTGATATTAAAGTATTAAAAATTGATTTTGGGGATTTCAATTTCAAATATTAATATTTGATTCTGGTTTTCTCCTTTTTCAATTTGAATTCTTTATATCAGCAAATATTTTCCTTTTTATAAAAAATACAAAAGCTGCCTACATTATGTGCCTATTAATTTTTGATGCATATATCTTCAGGTTCTTGATGGTAATGAGTTATCATTACTCGAACTTAACTAAGTAGTTATCAGGAGGAATTTGAAGATGGTAGATGTGATCCTGTCGAAATATTATTCACGTTGTGTTTTCCTGACTGTCGTAATTAACTGTTGTAATTTTTTGCAAGCTACAGACCGTCATGCAAAATACAAGAGTGAATGTTTATTATGATGCCTATATTCTTAGAAAATCTTATAACATAACAAATATAAATTATAAGAAATAGCCTAGAATCTACTAGGTTCCCTTATATGGTAAAATTAAAGTTTAACAAATACCACTTTTTGAATTAAACTTACAACCAGATGAATTAAACAACTGAGATATATTCTCTATTATACCTTTCAATTTTCATAGGACAAAAACGTATAAGTTTCATGTCAATCAATAAACCATTCGTGCGGATATAACAAGCGGGATATAGAAACGATTTCCATACCCAAACACATGGTATACAGGGTGTCTCACTTTAGGGAAGTGAACAGTTGAAAATATTTTCATGACAATCAATTCGTACCGAAAACAAAAGAAAAATCTTAACGCCTCTTTGTGTATTGAACATACACTACGGCAATAAAATAATATAGATTATTTAAATATGTTCTCTTTAAACTAATGTTTGCTATAATAGTGTTTGATATACAACGTCCTTAGTACTTCATTATCTACTCCTTGTACCAAACATACCATGCTTACAGTTGCCTGCATTTTGACAACGAGTGCACGGGGTATTCTCAGTATGATTACTCTCTGAAACCTTAGGTATGATTTTAGTTGAGTGCTTGTAGAGTAATTATTATCCTAAGGTATACAATCCGCGTCGCCTTGAGAAACAATCAAAAAAGAAAAAAGATATCACAGGTGTACTCAACTCGAAATCATAATCTTTAGTTTTAGAAACATTATATCTGTTAAGAATATGTATGTTTGAGAGTTATCATTAAGTGGCCATCTCGATTTCCAGATCTAAAACCAATGAATTTTTGTAAATTTAATATTTAAACGTTTTTGTTTTACTGGAACATTTTAAACATTGGATAGGAAATAAACAACTCAGACACAGTACACTATGTATGTATAGGGTGGATCACGATGTGTGGCCTAGACGTTTTCGAGAAACTACAAATAAGTTAAAACTGAAAATTTGCACATAGAGGTTTTCAGGAGTGTTCTATTTAATGAACCATATGTGACATTTCCGATTATACTGGAAGTCGACATCAACTTCCTTATTTTAAATGGCATACTATATTTTTTATGCCAAGTTAGAATTATATTCATTATTTTAAAGTAACTTTCAATATCTAAAAAACGGATGGTTTTTGAGATATTTCGAATTTAATAAAATCTTATGCGAAAACTAACCCGTAGTTGAAAATTAATAACTTCCGCTGACCGCCATGATAACTTACAATAACCAATGTATCTCCCATGTATCCGAGAGATGGAGCCATTGTGCGAACTAACTACAAATGCTGCAAAATTACAGGGTGCCAAGAAAAGAAGGTTGAACTTCAACAACTTCGACCTCCATTAAGTCGCTTATTTCAAATGAACCATACTGTATTTTATAATCCCATTCGCTCAGTGACGTAGCTATGATAGAGCAGTTCAATGCGGCACACAGGGGTTCCGAGGATTTTGGGGTCCCTGGGGACCCAAACCCCAGTTACTCTCACATCACTACGTCAGTGGAAACATCAAGAAACGAAACCAGAGCTAAAACATGTTTGTACTTGTGCGTGTGTGTGGCTGCGCCAGGCGACCACTGACCAGTTAAAACATGGAACGGCTGTGTTTCCAGAAAAGAGGCAAGTTAAACATAAAAGTTATTTTGAGTTAGCTAATGTCACAGATTTGAAAACTAAAACCAAATTGAAAATGAGGGCTCGGCAAAAATTTTGCACCGGTGCCTCATCCACCCCCCTACGCCACTGTATTCGCTTTCTTTTTGATTACCTTCCGACCTATATAGGCATTCCCTATAGCTAAAAATGTGTTTTTGAGTTATTTTAAGTTATTAAGAAAAATTGTTAAATTAACATCAATATCGAGTATAGTATGCCATGAAAAACAAATACATGGTAGTTAGACTAATATTTATTTGCTTTACATAAAAATAATTTCGATTAACAGAACTAACATTGTTAGTTCTGTCATTTGAAATTATTATGTAGTAGTGTCAAAGTAATGTTGTAAATAAATATGCAAAATAATTATTTCAATGCAGATTATCTGAATTTAATTTATATTGATGGACAACGCTACAGAATTTTTAGTAGAACGTGAAAAAGATTCGACGAATTAAACCCTAATTTGCCACCTATGAATGAAAAAAAAAATCAGAAGAATTGAGGCCAATTTCATAGAGAACGGCGCTATTAAAGCCACAAAAATAAGTTCCTGTCCAGTTACTGAAAATGATGATAACGAAATAACTGTTCTGGAATATTTCGAAGCATATCCACAAGTTTCTATTTACACTGCAGCCTATGGCATAGATATTTTCTATTCCTTTATACAAAGAATTTTGTGAAAGCATAAAATGCACTATAAATTTACTAAATTATAAGCTCTGCATCCAGGAGATGCTGGTAATGGAGTTCACTTTTATGAAATGATTTTAATTCACATTAAAGAAGTAATGATTTTTTTACTAAAATTATCTGGACAGATGAGTCAAAGTTTTCCCGTGAAGGAATATTTAACAGGCATATCTGTGCAAATGAAAATTCTCACGCAATAAGAGAAAATTAGTTTTAATGTGTTTTGTTTATTAAAAGTTTTATTGCCATATGTACAATGGAACCTTAACTTCTTGGCGATATATAAAGATATTAAGAACAATAGTGACCCATATTTGGGTTGATTTACTACTACTAGAATATGAAAGTGTTGGTATCAACTAGATGCAACTTTTGCTCACTGTACAGGGTGGGCAAATTCGATGTTTGTATAGGGTAACTCAGCAACAGTTAAGAGACACAAAAAAATGGAAGACCCATTCTTTATCTCTTTTTTTTGAGACAAATTCCCTGGGAGGCGGTGGCTTACCAAGCGTTGGTAGAATTTTGAAAAGTACAACAGTTTCTTTCCGAAAATTTATTAACATTAAACATAAATAAAATAAAATTCATGTGTTTCAGTCTCTATGTGAAGTATATTCCACAAATTAATACTCTAAACCTACATACTTACACATGCTTATTCTTTAAAAAACTCGACTGTGAGTGTACGGAAGAAATTCAATCTACAAAAAGTATTAAATATTTGGGAATAATTATTGACCAAAATTTAAAATGGACTGAACACAATGAATCCCTTAACGAAAAAATTAGAAAACATATGGAAGTTCTACCATCTACAAACCGTTATTCCTTGCACAATTCTTAAGACACTATAACATGTCTTGGCTGAATCAGTTCTTAGATATGGTATTTCGATATGGGGTGGTGCGTATTCCACAAATCTAGAACCTTTAAGAATAACCCAAAAAATATGTCAAGGTTATATTACAGAAAAGCCGCCAATATGCAACTGAGTCACTCACTAAAATCTGTACTTGTATTCACCTTCAAACATAAATCTCTACTAAACACTAATATTAAACATAGATTTAATACAAAACACAAAACGAATATAAATATTAACATCCCTCAATATACACATTCAACACACAACGCTTTGTTGCTTATTATGGTCCAAAGTTCTATAACCTCTTACCATTGAACTTCAAGCAAATTATTAACATAGGACTCTTCTCTAAGAAAACAACAAAATGTATATGAGAAAATGCACCCAATTTTATACAAATTTTATTCAGGTAAATTTTTAAACTTTTAGTTTAGATATATTTACTTTATTAAGAATATTTGAAACGCTGCTCTATATATCACTGTTTAAAAATCATTGTTAAATATCGCTAAATTTTGTAGTGACAAATGGAATAAATAAAACAATGTTTTCAATCGCATGAACTCACACAGGTCCTATAAGCTTAGTAGTACATTGAAATATTTTATTGTAAAAGTTTATGTATGTTCTAATTGTGATAATAAATTTGAATTTGAATAGTTGGATAAGACGACGCGGCCCCTGGACATGGCCCGCTAGAAGTCCGATTCTTACCCCGCTTGATTTCTATCTTTGGGGCAAGATGAAAAGCAAGCCTGTAAATACACAAGGATTAGATCAAAGTAAGAAGGACTTTTGAAGAACTAGATGCGAAGCAACCACTAGCGGTTTCATATCCCGAATATTAAAATGTTTGCATGTTAATGGGGAGCATTTCGACGAGTTAGTGGTTTAAAGGATGTGTTTGTTATCAGTTTCTTTAATATTTTTATCGGTTTCCCGTGTTATTTAAAATGTTTTTAAAAAACTAATAATTTTCTCATTTTTATCAACGTTCTCAATTTATACAAATTTCATACTGTTTTTTGCTGGTTTCAATAGCTCTTTTACACAGATTTTTTTTGCATTGATGCAGAAAAAGAATCGATTCATGTATTTATCTTTTCTCTTTAGTTGGTTTTGGATCACCACCTTCTGAGTGGAGGTGATGGAATCATCTCATCGTCCCAATAGGAGATGATTTTGGTGTATCCGCTATGTATTTTTGGCATATTTTACATTTTCTTTTCTTTTTATTTTTCAAGAGTACAGAACACCGAAATTATAAATTGAACTTGCTGCCATCCCTGAGGAACTTTATTGAATCTACTGTGATTCTTTGAAAAATATATTCTGTCCCGCTATGACAGAACGTAACTGCAAACATCATTTTTGCGGGTTTAATGGCATTTGTACTCCAGGTATGTATACAATAAATGGTTACTTTAATAAAAGTAATGAATACAAATTTATATGCCAATACCGAGTTGTTAATTGCGAAATGTGTATGGTATAACAATAAATTTTTCTACAATTACTTTTTTTCAGATACGACCTTCTGTCATAGCAGGGCAGTATTGTAACTTGCGAAAGCAAACTTTGTTCTCCATGACACACTATACTCGATACTGATGTTAATTTAACCATTTTTAACAACTTTAATTAACTCAAAAACTTTACATTTTAGCTATAGGGAATACCCATATAGGTCAATCAAAAAAGGAAGCCAATAGGACTGGAAAATACAGTATGTCCCATTTGAAATAAGCGACTTAATGGAGGTCAAAGTTGTTAAAGTCCAACCTCCTTTTCTGGGCACCCTGTACATTATGGAGTATTTGCAGCTTGTGTGCATATAAGATCCTTCTTTCGTAAATATATGGGAGAAACCTCAGATTAATAATACTCTGAGGGAGAAACATTGGTTATTGGAGTTTATCATAGTGGAAGTTATTAATTTTCAACTACGGGTTAGTTTTCGCATAAGATTTTATAAAAATCGAAATATGTATCTCAAAAACCATTGGTATTTTGGATAGGGAATGATATTGAAAGTTACCTTAATCTATCATAAAAAATATGGGGACATTTAAAATAAGAAAATTGATACCGACTTCCGGTATAACCGAAAGTGTCACATACGTGGCATTATTTTCATTACAGAGCACTTTTGAAGAACCTCTATGTACAAATTTTCAATTTCAAATTATTTGTAGTTTCTCGAAATCGTTTAATAGGCCACTCACTGCAATGCACCCTGTATGTGTAGCTGTAAAGAAACATTTGGATATTCTGGTGGAAAATATGCCATTATGTTAAAAAAGTGTTGATGTCATATATCAAAAACCATTAACTAACAGTTGACAATCACTCTTGATTATTTTTTTTATCGATGTAGGTAGGTCTTTTCGAATTATGTTCCTCAAATTAAAAACATAATTGTGGCTATAAACATTACGATTTACAAAAAAGAAAAAATCGTTTCTTAAAGGTGATTCAAACTGTATCCGTTAGAGAGAGACACCCGTTGAAAATGTAAAAGTATAGGGAAAAAATGTTGAAAACGCAAAGCGAGTGAGTTTGACTCACATTGCTGTCAGTATCTCGGGGTTGGCATGTTTCTTGTGAGGGTGAGATTTCTGCGTGGAGCACCCTTTGTAGTTCTAGCACCTATAAGCCACATTAGACCAACTAAACACTAAACTAACGTTAGGGACAACGATACACAAACATTCAGTATGTTACTCTACATCCGTGACAATTCGTAAAACATTCCAACTACCTATTTTGAAAGGTATCTTCTAGTGTATTAATTAAATATTATTGGTGAACATTTACAAGAGCAACTATTTCACATTACTTGGAAAGGACAAAAATTGTGCTCTAGGGTCCTTCAACATTAACATAAATATAAAATATAGGACTGAGCCACTTGCGCCCCACGAGAGGCGCACTCTTACCCTCTTCTTCTAGACAATTTGATTACCGTGGAATTAGCGATTTCAAAATAAAAAATATTTAATTCTATACGTCTATACGTCATAGTTGTCAAAATAAAAAATAAATAAAAACATAATATCTATCGAATGAACTTTTGTCCATCAATTCACCATTTCTTTTTCTTTTTTTTTTTTTGAAACTATGTAAGAGACGGAAAATGTTCAGAGTCCATCTTACAAACGTTCCTGATTACACTTAAAGAACTAAGTATGCTTACACATCGAAATTTTTTACAGGGTTATTCATTTTAAATTACCCACCCCTTATCATCGTTATTGTTGCCTATAGAAAAAAAGTTTTAAATAAAAGTTGTGTGGCTATGGCTGAATTTTGTTGAAATGCTATCAAAAGTACAGTAGCGTGCAGATTTCAGGGGATACAAAAAATTAATATTTTTTTAAATGGGATACCCTGTATATTATTAAATTTTTGGAATTAGCCTTTGTTCCTGATTTCAAAAATATACCATATGTTACCCCTACCATATACCGTTTTTGAGTTATTAAACGTCGAATATTTTAGTTAAATTAATTATTGTAAATATGGAAAAGTTAACATTGTTAAAGTGAGCTATGAAAATGACAACTATTATGTTTGATAAGTGACATTTCTTTAATGAAATAATCAAAATGGTTTACAGTGAGGAAGAAAAAGTCAAAATATTTACTTGTTATATATAAAATAACAAAAATAAACGTGCAGCAAAAAGAGCATATATGGTGTTGTTCCAACACCATCAGAATATACGTTCAAAAATATTTACCGAAAGGTGAATAATACAACTACAGACCATGTACAATCTTACCCGTACAAATTTTAACAGAGGCTCATAAAAGGAAAAGGCTGGACTTTTGCCGCCAGATGATTCAAAACTTGGATGAAGATCCCGATTTTTTTTACTAAATGAATCATCCTTTTCTACGGCAGAAGTTTTTAATAGGAAAAATTGAAGGTCGTGGGAAAACAAACACAACAGAAAAAGATTGGTAAAATAAATAAAAAAATCAGGAAGAAGAAATAACTGTATACACGTTTGGTGTGAAATTTTCAGAAACAAAATTGTTGGGCCTACATTTTATGATTATACTTTAAACTGGAGCTATCTATCTGGAAATAATTATCCCAGAAGCAGAAAATATTCTTTTGCAGAATTTTCCGGGAGCCGAACTAGATGATATGATTTGGATGCAGGATGGGGCAACTCCGCATAGTGTCCTACTCGTTTGAGATCATTTGAATAATGGATAGAGAATAATGGACCTATTAAATGGTTACCTAACACTCCGGATTTGACCCCTATGGATTAATTTTTTTGGGGATTTCTAAAAGACACTGTCAATAATAATAATATTAATAGTATTCAAGTCATTAAAGACAGGATTCGACTTGAAATAAACAATCTGAATGTAAATAATGAAGCCACTTCCGGTGCAATTATAAATATGTCTAGACGTTATCAATTATGCATAGACAAAATGGTGGACATATCGAACATCTTTTATGAGTTATCATTTATTTATATTTAAATTTCCTAAATAAATCTTTGTTATCTATTTTTTTATAAATATTTGGTTTTTTTCTTCCTCACTGTACACCATTTTGATTATTTCATTAAAGAAATGTCACTTATCAAACATAATAGTTGTCATTTTCATAGCTCGCTTAATAATGTTAACTTTCCATATTTAAAGTAACTAGTTTAACTAAGATATTCGATGTTTAATAACTCAAAAACGATATATGGTAGGGGTAACATAATAATATGTTATATTTTTAAAATCAGGAACAAAGGATCATTTCAAAAATTTAATACTATACAGGGTATCTCATTTAAAAAAAAATTATTTTTTTTGTATTCCCTGAAATCTGCACGCGACTGTACTTTTGTTAACATTTTAACAAATTCAGTCACAACCACACAACTTTTATTTAAAACTTTTTTTCTATAGGCAATAATAACGATGATAACGGATGGGTAATTTATAATGAATAACCCTGTACACTGTAACTTCTTTATTTATAAGTTAAAGAATTTTTGGTCAGGTAACAAACTTTTGTAATAATAATAGATATCTATATTACCTAATGGTTAATGGCCTTTAATAAATAGAAAATTGGTTGGATATTCATCAACTAGGTTGAGTAAAAATAATCAACACGTAAACATATCATCTGTATCTTATATTTTCCAGCAACGTTCATATAAACATTAACAATAAGAGTAATAATTTTACTTATCGTTTTTGTTTTACAATCATTATTATTTTCGAAATATTTTAATTAAACCTGAAATAGTTGCTTGGAAATTTCAAACAGGTTGATTATTGCAAGGTAGTCAGTTTCGTTGTTATTTATACGTACATATTTTAGGAAAGTTATGGCTACCGAAAATTAGATAAAATAACCATTTAGGTTTTTTTTGTTCATTCAAACCAAGTTGCTTCTGGTACTCATGGGATAACGCAAGACAATACATAGAGACCTATAAAATACCAGTTGCATTTCAGAGTCAGAGATTCATAAATTCCACGAGATCATTTCACATAAAAGTTTTTACAGAAACTGTTTGATTCGTGTTTCGTGTTATGGTTTTTTTTTTGAATCTTACAAAATACGAATGTCTCGAAAGTAAGGCCTATCCTCTTGGGAATGGATTCAACAAATGACAAAATGCCCTTTGGCCTTCGTTACCAAGATATTGGTCAAATAATTAACAACACTATTGTTACGTTTAAAAATCACACAATGTCATTTATTACCAAATAAAAACAAAATAAAAAAAATAGGTAAAATAAGTCAACGTTTGCGCGGTGCAACATGTCTGCATTTATTGTGGTCATTGCTGCTTGAATGCGAGATACTATTTCATCGTATTTTTTATAATTATTTATTTGTGGTATTTTGAAGCCGCTGATATCAACAAACAAAAAATAACCTCTGTATTTTTATTTATCAGGGGCAATTTTCTATGCAGTCTACAAACATGTATATGCGAAAATGGTGAACATTTAGAGTATCTCATATGCTTTTTTTATTTTTAAAATCTGTTAATTCTTGAATAGTAAATATATGTATTATATTATATTATGTCATAACTTTCACATAATTTTTTTTAAAGGATATGAAAAAAGTCCACGAATAAAGTAACTTTCTTTGATTTAATGCAGGATTGAGGATAATTTCTGCATCGTTTCCGAAATAATTTGGGTGTCTCCAGCTCAAAAATATACATGTAATTTAGAAACACCCTACATAGAATAATTTTTGAGTCTTCTAGTTACACTATTAATTAAATTTCAACGAAACCAGACTACCCTGTATAAACAGTAATTATGCGACATCTAATCACATCTAGCGACATCCCTTGACTGCCTGTAATTAGGCACATAATTCTTGGCCCACATCAACCAAAAACCGCATTCGCACAATAATTATCTGAGAGCCTTCCTCTAAAGGTTCTATATGGCATTACTTTACACCTAATAAGTTAATGCTGGTGTCGGTGCGGCCACAACAAATGTGGCTGAGGAAATAACAATAACGATAAAGTAATCTTTGTGATAATAACAATTATTATAACATTTCTAGTACAGTGAAAGATATTGCTTTTGTTAAGTACACACTAAAATTTAATGGGTATATAATATAAAGCGAGTTTTTCACATAATTGTCGTTAATTTCCTAGATATCTTTGATTCAACGCCAAGGAGTCATCATCCAATTATATAAATTGTTTTTATGTTTGCAGGTTTTACTGAATCACTAAACTGTTTTTTAATGGTTTGTATTTATAGACAAGGTCTGACAATTAAATAATTGAAATAACAACTCTGTAAAGTGCAAAGTATGTGGTAACTTAAAATCACATTTTCCTTTGTTAGATAATATGGTTTCATGAAATAACAAAATAATATTTAAAAGTTATTTAATATCTGATAGTTGTTTTGGGGATTTCGTTCAGATATAACTAATTTTATTATTTTTTCTAACGTTTCGGTTTATTACACCATCATCAGAGAAACCATTAATTATTAGGTATTTGTTTCAAATTTTGTTACATGTTAGGTGTTATCGGATTGTCTGTTTTAACGCAACAAAAAGTATGCAGCTACGGACACGTGTTTCGGAGTTAATGCCCCTCATCAGCGTAGCGTAGCTAAAGAATTGGATCTAGGATGGGATTGATTCTCATTACCACACCACCATGAGGTTATTGAGTAAATGGAGCGTTTTTATTATTGTGGTATCCCCAGTAGGCCTAATCCACAGATGTTCCAGTTTCGCGATTATATTATTACTTTTTTCTCTTTTTCGACAGATTGTGGTATCCCCAGTAAGCCTAATCCACAGACGTTCCAGTTTCGCGATTATATTATTACTTTTTTCTCTTTTTCGACAGGGGGCGACTCAAATATGACACATGTATGCATAGTTGCGGAGACAGATTATTGTAAACTGTAAAACGGATTCAAATTGATGTGAAGTATTTTTCAAATAAATCAGTCGTTATATTTCTAGTTTCTGTCTGCTTTTCGGTAGGATTTGTGTGTGGATCGATAGATCGGTAGATCTACCGCAAAATCTGTAGGGTTAGCAACATTGGTCACTGACCCTGTGTGTGTTAAACCACGACTGCGGGCGCGCGGTATGCTGTCGAGCCGCTCTCTTTCTAGGAAGGGGAGAAAGGGACGTCCTTTTCGACCATTAACAGAAGGAACAAAGGCAGATGAGAAACGGTCTAGGAAACATATGCTACAAAAAAAAACATAGAATGAGACTTGAAACATCCAAACATGATTAATATTCTGTACTAATTTCCGCCACTGGGCCGACGCGGCGCAAGAAAATTTATATGTAACAAGAAAAATCACTGTAAATAGATTTCGCTAGATAATCTTAATGTGATGTGGAAAAACGTTAAAAATAATTAAAAAATTATCAACAAAAATGGAATTTTATGTTTTTTTTTTTGGAAAATGCTCATCTTTCCGCCGCTGTAACTCGTTACATATTAGACATTCAAAAGAAATGTATATACTAAGAATGTATGGAATTTTGTCTTCTTTAACTTTTTGTTTTTTGTAGCTGGATCAACCAATGCGGATTTATTTTAGAAAAAAATAACATCTTGCAAATTTCATTCAATATGGCGTCTCGCGTCCCCCTCAAGGTCGAAAATTTGGATATTTCATCAAGGTATATACAACGTATATAAAATGGTTTCTACCCCGTCTTTTGTAAGGCAAAGGTCTTTTCTTGTCTCTACTGATTGGAGTAAATTGGATCCTCTCAGACTATCCGTTGGTTTCTACCACACCTTTTGTAAGGCAAAGGCCTTTTCTTGTCTCTACTGACTGGAGTAAATTGGATCCTCTCAGACTATTCGTTGCATCTTCTCTTGTTTGTACTGGAGAGAAATGAACTTATCCTTAAAAAAAACCTCAAGCACAATAATCCAATGGATTTCTATGCTTCTTACAAAGTGTCTTGATGACATTGCTCTGAGATAAGCATAGATATTGAGCTGCCTTACGAGAACTTAATCTTCAGTCGTTACCAAATAAACTTAGAATCCTTACTCTATCTTTTCTCTGCCTTTGACTTCCTTCACGACCCCGTTTGTTATTTTGACGCAAACCAAACTCTGTAAATTGACAATGTGTATCGATACACATCGTTAATAAAACTATAACGGGGCTCACCCTATCGTTAAAATAGTTAAATCAAATTTTAGTGAATAGAACAAAAACTAAATACATTTTTTCAAAATAGCAACATGTATGACTCTCTTCTCTGGGCGGGGACGCAGAGTAGTTAACTAGACAAATCAAAAAAACATGACTAAATAAATAAAAAAACAACAAAGATCTATATAACAATTGCCAATTCAAATCATACGAAATATCAATCCAACTTTATTAGTTGTTTTGGGTGCCACCATCTTTTTTAAGTTTAAAATATACAATAATTCTCTTTAACTAACTGGCTACCCTTAAAATATGGAAAATAGGTAGTTATTTAAACAGTCAATACTAATGAACCGCACATTAAATGAAGTTAGTCTAAATGCACCGGACGGATTTGCAAGTTTTTACTATAATTCAAGTCGACAATTTATTGTTTACTCGCGAGGCACTCAGAGTTTGATCACAATGTAATCGTGGTGCCTAGGTACCTAGGGTTCGAAGAAAACGTTTTGCTGTTTTTCTAAATTTACAGACCTTCGCCTATACATGACTATACTGAAACAATCTTACTTGGAGCTCTTGGATCAAGAACACGATCAGGAGCCTTTCCCTTATCACACGAGCTCGGCTACTTCACAACTTCTTAGCTTACTAACGTATTTCCAGGTGAGGAATTCAAGGTAACACACATTGCTACATACTCACTTCAACATGTCTCCAACTCGTCTCCAGCCATGCCGCCAGCCAGCCTCGTTCTGCCGTTCTCCCGCTAAAAGCACTCACCAAATTTGTCCTTTCGCCGCGCGCGCGCGATGATGCATCTCAGTAAACAAAATTTTGCACAGTAGCGGCGCACTAATGGGTAGTACAATAGAGTTTAGTGAAATTATTTTAATCGAATTTGGAAGTTAATCTATAAACCATTTCATCTAATTTATATGGAATGTGGTCCAACGGACCGTTATCAAAAATTACAAACTTTGTTTTGAAAGACAACTTGACTGAGGGCAATTAGACGACAGTGGAGCAGTATTAGCGAGTACTTTGTAATTTATGTGGAGTAGAGTGTACAAGTTATTTTATTCTTTCGAATTGTAAATAAAAATTTAAATGATAAAGCATTTATAAAAATTCCTGTGTCTGATGATGTAAAGTAATTACTTGTTCACGAAACCGGTCACATTAATAAAAGGAATTTTATGAGAATTTTTCTGTTTGCTTTATCATGAATAATTACTCATATGGGATTAACCTACCTACGTTACAAAAATTTAAATTTTTGATAATCCAAAATGAACTAAATTTATAATTAATATTAGATATTTCCCCTGAATTCAAAATTATGTTACCATTACTTTAAGTAGAAATAAACAGGACACTAAATTTAATTTTGCATCATAAGTTTAGAATGAGGCAAACCATTGAAAATTGTCAAGAGATGTAAAGATTGCGGAAGATCCTGGCTATTTTAATTTATAAAACAGTGATGACCTTTGGTATAGTATCAACACTTTTTTGTTGTTAAAAGGGAGTACGGACCCATAAAAACTAATACCCAGTAATATCGAATGAGACCAAATTACTATCAAATAATTGCTTGTAAATAAGTAAATGTGCATATCAAATTTAAAAACAATATTTTATTATTCTTAGACGATCGAAAAAAATCGAAAAAGTTTAACGCCTTGTCTCTAAAATGGTACATTTTTAAAAGTTTATTGAGCAAACTAGTATTACTTTGACGTGCTCTATCTATTTTTAAAGTTCGACAGTTTAAAACTGACTCAATCTAAATATATGATTCGATATTTTTCTTTATTTTAAAAATACTTGCTAGTGTTTTTTGTGCTGATACTAAAAACCTTTTAAAAAATATACCAGCTCTATAAAAATGATTTCACCTTGTACGAAAATAGCGGAAATTATATTTTCTTAATTCTATGTTGAACAATTATTATGTAGTATGCATATTATCAGGGTTCAGACTTTATGTAGCTGAAAAAATTCCCTGAATTTTCTTGGGTTTCCATAACAAACATTTTATTTTCCCATGATTTTTAATATAAAATTAAACATGATTTTAGATAATTTATTTTCTGTTTTTTTTATGAACTAATTTTTAATTTCATAAGGAAATACTTAATTTCTTATATTGTACTTATTACGAGTGATGCCAGAGCACCTTACATTAGATATTAAATTAAACACAGTAACGTCAAATAAAATTATTTTTTATTTGAAAAATATATGCAAAATATAGTAACAAAATCTGCGACTATCCCTGCACATAGAAATCAGATTACTTTTATTAGGTATACGAACACAGTTCAGAAAAACAAAAAACTATTCCCATAAATATTTAAATATATAACAAAATTGTTGAGATGACTACATATCTTTGAAATAAAATAAGGCACATTAAAACTGATTAATAAAAATTTAGGAAACATATACATTTTCTCAATTTAGGGATGCGCGAAACCATACGATATTTTCGGGTACCGAAACTTTTCTTTCCAATCCTCGATATTTTGCATAGATTTTACAGTTTAGAGTACGGTACGATACGGTACATTTTTGGCCAGTATCTACCGCATCAGATATCGACAAGTACTACCTAAAATAGAAGTAGTATTTTATGTATGTAATATGTAATTTACGTTTATCTTTGTTAAAAGAGTTAAGGTGTTTTATCTCTTATTTTATTTTTACATTTTTGTTTGTATTTATTAATATTTTCATGTTGGCGGCAAATTTTATACTTTATAATGTTGGCAATAAAAAAAGTTTTTAAAACACTTTCAATAAATGCCGGATCGGATGTGAACCGGTGCGGTACTTCGTGTATCAGTACTTTTTCGTTCGATATTGTACTCAACCAGCAATTTTTAATCGATACGATATACGATACGCGATACCGGTACTTTTCAATATATCGCACATCCCTATCTCATTTTCGACGGCCGCCTATCAATTTCATATTTCTCATATTTTGCAATGTCTGAGATTTTAGCTTTCTTTTTCTTTAGTACTAAAATTCACTCACAACAGCACGGGAATCTCGTCATTTTCGATTTTGATACGATCTGAACATAACAGACATAAAACAGTCACTACCTGCAGTAATATATTCCTCTTTTTCTAACGGACGTTGAACCCGAATGTATCTGTTTTTTATGTATTAGAATACACATCCGTCACTTACAAATCAAATCAAAAGTTTATTTAGGCGCAGGAATTCGGTCATGCGCGATTATTATTCGAACGAAGCCAGTGGCATAGCAGTGGGTAAATTGTTTTTTTTAATCTTTTTTTAAATTAAAATCGCAATTAAAAAAAAAAATTAAATAAAAATAAAAGCGAAAACATTGGAAACTTGTAAACAGTTTATTTTTTCGATTTTGATACGATCCGAACATAACAGACATAAAACAGTCACTACCTGCAGTAATATATTCCTCTTTTTCTAACGGGCGTTGAACCCGAATGTATCTGTTTTGATGTATTAGAATACACATCCGTCACTTACAAATCAAATCAAAAGTTTATTTAGGCGCAGGAATTCGGTCATGCGCGATTATTATTCGAACGAAGCCAGTGGCATAGCAGTGGGTAAATTGTTTTTTTAATCTTTTTTAAATTAAAATCGCAATTAAAAAAAAAATTAAATAAAAATAAAAGCGAAAACACTGGAAACTTGTAAACAGTTTATTCTTTCGATTTTGATACGATCCGAACATAACAGACATAAAACAGTCACTACCTGCAGTAATATATTCCTCTTTTTCTAACGGGCGTTGAACCCGAATGTATCTGTTTTGATGTATTAGAATACACATCCGTCACTTACAAATCAAATCAAAAGTTTATTTAGGCGCAGGAATTCGGTCATGCGCGATTATTATTCGAACGAAGCCAGTGGCATAGCAGTGGGTAAATTGTTTTTTCAATCTTTTTTTACATTAAAATCGCAATTAAAAAAAAAACTTAAATAAAAATAAAAGTGAAAACATTGGAAACTCGTAGGTAGTTTATTGTTTTCCAGATTGTTGCGCAAATTCCCTGATTTTTGACGAAATTCATCAAATTTCCTGATATTACCATGATCTTTGTAGAATTTTCAAATTCCCTGATTTTTTTCAGGTTCTCCAGGTTTTCTATATGAGTCCGAACCCTGAATTTATTTTTACTTCTCATACAACGCAAAATTATTAATATAAATAACATAGATATGCAATACCTTTCACGTAATTACAAATGTTTGAAAGAAAAGACATGTTTATGGGAATTGTGGACACTTCTAAAAATAAATATTTTTTAACTTATCCACCACAGTAGTAATTGTATACACACATTTTTCAGTTAAACGTAAATAAACATTGTTTTCATGATAGATACATCTCAGAAATATCAGGTTATATTATATCGATTTATGTTTAGGAAAAGGACGTATTTACTATAAAGCCAGATAATTATCATAGATTTCATTTATTTTACATTCTTCAGGGCAATAATTATCTCATATTCAACATACATATTTTAAACTGAATTCAACCTATAACAGTGAGGATAAAAGAAATTTTTTTTCGCAATCGTTCTTATTGTGCTTCCTTTAACATATTTGTAAGTACAAAATAAAATGTTAATTCGCTATTTTCGTAATAATCAAATATTCGTGACCTCCCTTTTTATTCATCTCCACTAATTAAGTTTTGGTGTAATACCAACTGTAATAAAGTAATTTTCCCCAGCTAAACCATAACACTTATTTTTAGAAAGTCCACAATCCATAAAATTCAGTTTAATGCATGAGCAAAAGCTCATTAAAAAGGACCCTAGAGCATGCCGAACCAAACAGAATAAAATCTAAACAAAAAAACACACAATGATGTGGCTAATAAGCTGAACTATGACTTTGCTAGTGGCTTAAATGGACTTGTGCAAAGCAAGCTGATGAAACTCACTTTGCTGCTAGTCTGAGCGGCTTGGTGTGACGAGTCACACGTGGATGGGTCCGCATGGAGCACCCGCTGCAGGTCTAGCACCTATAAAGCGACAATTACACACCACAGATCTTTACACATCGATTCCTAGGTGTGTAGTCTTTGGGTGTGTGTTGTAGGGTTTGCAGATCGTTGTAACTAATTTTCTAATTTACCCAAATACTAAAATTACAATACTCAGTAGGAGTACTTTACACTACTGTTCTGGATGTAGATAAAAAATTGATTGCATTTGCCTTTATAAAAGTATGTGATTAATACCATTTATCATTAGCCCAGTCCGCAGGGATTTTGAGCCGAGATGTAATAATCCATATGAGAAATTTTGCATAGAAGTAGGTCTTTGCTAGTAGGAAAGTATAAAAAAAGTTCTCAAGGCTACCCTGGTAGCAAAATAAAACAAAATGGCGTTAAACCAAATATTTTTTTGGAAATAACTTTTAAAACAAGTAAAATACGGAAAAAAATCGCAAAGGTTAAAATTAAAGAACACAAAAAAATGCCATTAAAGAAAATTTCATACATGCAACCATTCTCACGTAAAGAAAGATTCAAAGTTGTGGGGTCGCGAGCCAAAATTAGCGTTTTTCCGTGCGTTTTGGCACAAAAACTTTAATAACTTTTGAAGAAATGATCGGATCGTAATGAAAAAAAATCCGCCATAAATGATACGAGTACTGCTTTCATTATCCTATAAATTTGTAACCATAGCATTTGTTTTTGCACTGAAAAACAAATTCATTCATTCATTTCTAGAGTCTACTTCATTAAATTATATATTTCTTGGAATATACCTGTAACTGTAACACGTCCGTTTAATTTTGGTATCCGTTATCCACTTTTCGATAAAATAGTAGTCAAAATGTGCAAATGTTCTGCGCAGAAAAATGAGTTGACTTTTAATTTTTTGAAGAAATAAATCTCGAGCAATTTGGACAAAAAAGTTATTATTAACAATAAATTTACATTTACATTTTTTTGTAATTTTTGTGAATTTTAAAGTTTACAATTTTGAATTCAAAATGCTTTCAAATGATGAAAAATAAACATTGACACATGAAAAGAAATGCAAATTAAAGCTAAGGGCATCTACTTTTTATCAGCTATGTCCATGTTTTCATAACAATTCGCAATTAACAGGAATCTGCAATAGAGTGCACATATTTTAATATCGGCATTTGTTATAAATGTATTTCCAGTATTGAATACTACATTTTTTGCAATTGTGACGTATGGTGACCGAAAGACAAATATTCGTTCTTTCGATTGTGACATTTTGTGTAACGATCGAGACATAAAATGAGCAAGAAGAAGAAGAAGAAAATGTAGGAATAGAAAATGTGTACGAACAGTACAACGTTGCACGTCTATCTCATATATTTTTTTTTATAAAACTTTTTTTACAGATACAAATGTTTTATTTTTGTAACCTTTCTACTCTATTTATTGTAAGGAATATAATTGAAATAAGTAATTATGACTGATTTATTTAATTTTCCACTAAATATGCATCGACGGATAGTCAGTGGCATGTTGTCTGCAAAAAAAGTTAAAAATGTGCAAAAAATGGTTAATAACTAAAAACTGGTCATATTTTGGACAAAGCATAGATAGTCCGTCCTTATGTAAATATTTATCAACAGTAAAAGCACAAGAGCTTTTCTTTTATCGGATAAATTTCTCTTTGTAACGAAATAATTTTGCCAATCAGTAATTTTATAAGAAAAACTGACATGAAAAAAATCGCGAGACCGCAGGTCGAGCGATTTTGTCAAATGTCAGTTTTTCGAGCAAAATTATTGATTGGCAAAATTTTGAGTTAAAAAAGAAATTTATCCATAAAAGAAAAGCTCGAGTGTTTTTTGGCAAGATAAATTAACGACAGAATATGTGAACGAACAACAACAATAATTATCTTTATTTATACAATTATTTAAAGGAACAGTTATTAAAAATACAGTTGTTATAAATTGTTATATATTTTTATCGACGATAAAAAACGATGCACCTTTTTTATCGCTGTCAAAGTGACAAAAATGTGCTGTCAGATACACTTTTTTCATATAGGAGTTAATTTATCACTCCAAATCTCTGGACCTGGAATTTTTATCAACCCGAACAATGTCTATTTCCGATATTGTCAATTTTGACAGCAGATACGTACAAATTGTCTACTTTAACATATTTACAGTTTCTAAACTAATGAAATTATAAACAGGCACTGCTCACAATGATATAAATAAAAATTTTGGGGTCCAGATTTTAGAGCGACAAATTTTAATATGGGATAGAACAGAACATCTATGTATATTTAATATATGAACAAAATAACCTACGAATTTCAATTCAGCGACTCAAAATACTGAAAATAAGATCATCAATATATTATCAGCAGTTTCAACAGATTACTGACCCCCCAACGACCTATCCTTAACACAGTTTTTTAATCTTTTGCTTTATGAAGAAACGATTTCATGTGTTAATTTTGGGTAGATTTGTTTTGTGTCGCAACCACGATAGCCTTGAGAACTTTTTATTTATACTTTTCTACTACCGAAAACCTACTTCTATGTAAAATTTCACAAGATTATTGAATCCCAACTTTTGCCGTTATTTTTTCTTTGGGGACTGAGCTACATATCTAAACCGCTGGTCAAATGAAGCTAATAATGTAATTATTTTGTGTAAATTTGAAGAAGGGATAACTTCAAAACGGTAGTTATTGAGGGTTATCTTGCAAATTTCATCAGAAGTAAACTGAATTAACCGTGACATTAGACTTTGATAGAATACGTTGTGTACAGGGTGCACAATAACTTATTTACAATTTTTAAAAATTGTATTGGTTCCGAAAACTAAAAAAAAAAAACAATTGTAGGTTATTATCTGTCATATCTATCTAGGAAAAAAATTATATGACACGGTTTAAGGTGTTTTTTGATGTGATATTTTTAAATACAATTTTTTTTGAAAATGAGTTACACATTTACACATGGACCTATCACTTCTCAATGAGCAGTTGAAACAACGGTTTTTTTTTACTCGAATTCGATTAGGCAAATATACCTTTAACCACTCCATAATACTCACAATTTAAATGTAGTGTTCAACATTATTCAAGAGTGGAGATTTAACCCCTACTCAACTAATTTCATAGTTATTTGTTCAGTGTTCTGCCGAACGAAACCGTTAATGGATTTACCAATTTTCAGGTATTTTTCGGAAAATTGAAATTTTTCCAGAAAGCTACTTTTTATTGTCCCCAATGTAATATCTAGAAACTACTTAAGATATTTCAGTGATTTTATTTCTTTCTGATAAAAGCAGGCAGTACAGTGGTCCCTACGCGTAATAAGTCAATGTGTAAAAGTGTGAATCATTTTCGGAAAAAATGGTATCTCTAGAAACATCAGAGATATCAAAAAACACCCAAAACCTTTCTTCTAATGTATTCATAGATTACACAGCTACACAAAAAAAAATTCAGGTCTGGGGATCAGACTATGTTTACTATATGTTTTTGGGGTCGCTGAATCCGAATCCGGGATCAGCTTAACCTCATCACGTCACGGCTTTGCCATAACCTCAAAAAAACTAATAATTTAGGCTTTTCAGCACTATAAAATGTATATAACCCTGTGACCCAAACTTTAAACACAACACCTAAGCTGTTAACCCCAAAAACCCATAACCCCACCACCACATAAATAGAAAAAAAACTTTAGATTCCAGTTGTAAAAGATTTTTCGCTTTGAGGAATAAAGCTAAGAGCTCGGAACCATCTTTCGGTGAACCTAAGTCTCGAACAAATCATTCAACTCCGACTGTGAGACCAATGACGAGACTGCTGGATTTTTGTCGCGTGATGCATATCCGTTTCTCTATCATGGTTATCGTCGCTCTCAGATTTATTTTCTCCAGAGAACTGTTCATCAATTTCCATTGATTCGATGCCTCCAGATACACGACCAAATTCGGTTTCACACTCATTCCGTTCAACTGAAACTGGAGCCCTCACAGATGTAGTGTTTATATATACAATTTTGTTCTTATTCTTATTATTAAAACCTTTCATTTGAGTTCAAACAGAAGTAGCATTCTTCCTCGTTACAAGGACTACTCCAAATAGCTGGACTAGAATACCTTATATCCTCTTTATTCTTCTCTTTCTTCCAATGAGTTAGCATCCTTTTGCAACAGTTGCAAATAACGTGTGGAACCCATCTGTTAAGCTGATCCATCTTCAATTTGAAAATTTCCGTTTTACGTATATCGTCGTCAATGGGTTTTCGCAAAGAAGTTACTTCGAATTTAGAACATATGTAGCAAAAATTGTCTTGATTCACATGACAATCATGGGTTTGCGAAACCATTTCGAATTGTTTTCTTGTAGTATTAAACCCTACATTAGCCAAGTTACCAACTAATTTAAAGCTGCGGTCGCATGATGACGACGCCTGCGGGCCCGCTTTCTCACCCTGACCAGCCGTCGATTCTGGGTGTCCGATACCCTGTCTCGTAATTCGTCTTCCATCTGTGCCTGTCATGACGGCATCAACTCCGTGATCCAGGGACTCAGCCGGATAACAGAACAACTCCGTTGCCCGCCGTCACCGCATGGAGATGCCCTGGATCCAGACAAAGGCGGGACAGTACAATGAAAATGCGGTCCCGGAGTCGTCGTCATCATGCGAACTTCTCTACATTAGTTGATTACTTGGCTAACGTAGAGTTTATAATTACAAGAAAACAAATGTACATAGTTTCACACTCACCTGATTGTCATGTGAATCACGATATTTTTCGCTACATGTTTTAAAATCGAAGTAAATTCTTTGCGAAGAAAGTTGTAATAGTAAAAATTAGAATAAAATTGTATGTATGAGCGTTATATTGGTAATAGCTCCGGTTTCAGTTGAACAAAATGAGTGTAAAACTAAATTTGATCATGAGGCATGGGAATTGACGTAAAGTTTGCTGAAGAAAATGAATCCGATAGCGATGAACACGACGATAGCGAGTAGTCGCGATATCAGAGGTTGAGTGTAATTATTTCTGTTACATGGTTATTGGGCTTCAGGTTATAGGGTTAAAGGGTTATGGGGTGGTGGGGTTATGGGCTTTCGGGGTTAACAGCTTGGGTTTTGTGTTTAAAGTTTGAGTCACAGGGTTATATGCATTTAATAGTGTTGAAAAGCCTAAATTATTATTATTTTTTGAGGTTATGGCAAAACTCTGACGTGATGAGGTTAAACAGACCCCGGATTCGGATTCAGCGACCCCGAAAACATATAGTAAACATAGTGTGATCCCCAGACCCGAACAAATTTCTTTTTGTGTGGCTGTGATTATTGTAATACGACAGCTAAAAACTTTCAATTTTTTTTTGCATTTTTTGAAACCAATGAAATTTCGAATATTCATTGTGCACTCTGTATACGATGTTTTCTATCGTAGCTTGACATCATGGTAAAGCTAGTTTATTTCTGATGAAATGAAAATAAAATGGCAGCTACACGAGAACTATTTTTTCTTAACTTGCAACATAAATAAGACAACCCCAAATCCAGAAGTAGAAGCTGTGCGGAAGGAGTTTACAAAAAAGTGGACACACAATACGTACAATTAATAATGTATTTTTGTCTAGCTGCTTCTTATGTCATTTACAAGGAGTTATTTCAGGTAGTAGTGAGTGATTTTCACGATCAGTTTTTTAATTTAAATTTACATCAACAATACAGAAAAAAGGGTGCGCGTTTTAAATCACTTTACGAGAACATCATTTCGAAGTTTCTAAAAATATCAGCTACCTAATATCAGCACTGTAATAAAATTTGTTAAATACTCTCAGGTGCTCGTAAATTATCGATCCTATCGATTTTCAACAGATGCATCTTATATGTCTATTTTAATATAGAATGATGGCCTGGGGTCATATTACGTAAGAGTACAAATGAAAAAAATTGGGAGTGAAAACCACCACCCACTTCTCAACCCCCTCTCCTGTAAAGGAGATACAAAATAATTGCTTAGACAAAAAATGTATCTCTAATACTTGTACATACCATATTTTATAATCGCATCGTCCCTCTCAAAGTTCTGGATTTATACTGAAAAAAAACTATAATTTATGCCCCTTTTTAAGGGGTCGTAACTTCCCTATGCAACTGCTATGGACATTAGTTCATTAGACAAATCTTACTTATTTTTTGATAAATCTACCACTTGGTGAAAATGCATTCACCCGAACAAAATCACTTTGTATAAAAGGTATCATATAATTATTAATTATATAATGAAGACGAATATGTTCATTTTATAAACAAAATAGGCAGTTGAGACTGCCAGTGCTGTTATTCAAAGAAGAGCAATTAAAATGAACAAAAATCCTTGTAAGGAACTTTTTGAAGTTAAAACTGTTTTTACAAATTTGGCGAAGGTGCCAGGAATATATAACATACTGGCCGGCAAATCAATTTTGCTGTAATAAATATATATAATACTTACTTTATGGGAAATGGAAAATTATATAACTACCGGTATTATCAACATTTTAAAGGATCTTTAATTTAAAGGGTGTTTTAGTGTAAGAAAATGTATTACTAATCCAGTCACTTAAGCCAAACAAGAGGGTCAACCTCGGAATGAGAGATAATAAGCTGTAAACTTGCAAATATCTCGCTTCCTATGGTTTTAATGCCATTTGCATTTATTATAAAAATTGTAGAGAATAAAATTCTCTACAACTTTTGTTGCAAACATTTTTTTATATACTCAACAGTTTTTGAGATAGAGGGCGGAGAGGGCGCCGCGCTTACCTATTCACAGCATGATGCAAGGTCGACCGTAAGTCCCGGTAAATAATACGCCATATAAAGTCTATAAATCATTAAGAAATATATAATTTGCATTGTTTATTAATTAATACATTATATTTAACAATATTTTTCATTTATCGAATATATATTTGTTAAATATTACTTACCTTTCCGTGTAATCAACTGCAAGAATGGTTGTGGTTCACGCTGCGGATGCAGGAAATCGGGGGTTGCAATGTTCTTTAGCTTGTGGCCAGTGTAATGGGCAAGCGTGCCTCAATGCTTTACCGTATCAAAGCGATCTCGATGAAGATAGTACATTTTACCCCGAAATTCTCGAAGATCTAGAGACAAATATCCTTGACAACGAAAATGATGACATTGAATTGGAAATTTTCGAGCGACTGGAAGACGATGATGAAGAAGAAGAAGAAAATTAAGACTCAAGTCCTTCTAATTATAAAAGTTTTTGAAAAACTTCCCAACATTTGAACTTCAACTGTAATAAATATATGAAAAAGTATTTCTAAATAAAGATATAATTAAAATGTATTTACTCTATTCTTTTTCTACTTAAAATATAATTAACATATATATTAGAATATAATTAAAATATATTTAAAGTATTCCACTCAACAATTTTTTGATTACACAGAAAGGTAAGTAATATTAAACAAATATATATTCGATAAATGAAAAATATCATTAAATATAATGTATTAATTAATAAACAATGCAAATTATTCATAATTATATAATTTTTCATAATTTATAGACTATACGGCGTATTTTTCACCGGAACTTACGGTCGACCTTGCATTATGCTGTGAATAGGTGAGCGCGGCGCGCTCTCCGCCCTCTATCTTAAAAACGGTTGAGTATATAAAAAAATGTTTGGGACAAAAGTTGTAGAGAACTTTATTCTCTACAATTTTTATAATAAATGCAAATGGCATTAAAACCATAGGAAGCGAGATATTTGCAAAAAACCGATTATTGTGATCTTTGACCTTGAATATCTTAAGACGCGGACACGAGATTTTATGAGACTTTTGAGATAACTTTTAGAACGCCAAAATAAAGGTTTATATAAGTTTACAGCTTATTATCTCTCATTCCTTGGTGAAACCTCTAATGTGACTGGACTATACCAGTAATTCCAGCAAAACTTTCAAGATATAAATACGATGCCCATTAAACCAAACTATTATTTAAACTGAGGATTATTATTTTTTATGTTTATAATAAATTTTCTTGTCATTAAAACCAAAATTTGTTATAAACAAAATATAAATATTAGATAATTATTCTATACTCTAAATAAAAATTAGGTTTAATGACTATCGTATTTATATTTCGATTTAAGTTTTGAGATTACTGGCAACACATTTTCTTGTCACTAAAACTAACAATAAGTTCAAGGTTTCTTTTTAAAATTTAGTTATTTCGTTGTTGATAGGCATACAACTATGAAATTAGCTAGGAATGAATACCTTTCCATCTTTTGTCTGTAAGAGAAAATAATTTCAAACCGATCTCTCAACGTACTCTGAAGTTATGGAGCTTCAAACACGATTAATTTTTTGATAGCCACCCGATAGAGAAATTATGCCGAATTTTTACTACATTTTCTATGCGTTTAATTTTATCGCATTATTTTATATATCACATGACTAGCAATGAATGCTCATCTTTCAAAATGGCATAAAAGTCTTAAAGTGTAAAGTTTATTTTATACACAGGGTGGTTCCAAGAGATGGATTTTTAAAAAATATAGAATTGCGTAGGCCCGTTACAATTACAAAATGTTAAAGTGGACTAAAAATTCATATCACAATCAATTTATATTTTTGGAATATTGAAACCTTTTTCTCATATCGAAAAGCAGAATGTTCTCTAAAATTGTTCGACCACATTTTATATTATTTTTTATTAAATGGCAGCTAAAAACAATGTATATATAAAATCAAATTTTATACATTCAAACAAGGCAAATGCAACATGTTCCTAAAAGAAAAAAATTCGAGTTAAAACAATCTGCAAATCATGGCTTAGCTTAATTTTAATTTTGCTGTAAATAAAATTGCAAAATAGTTTTAAACTGCTAGCTCAAAAAATCTACTCAAAACGTATCAGTATAAAATTGTAAAATACACAATAAAAATAAATGTAATGGTATTTAGTGCTTTAACGAGATTTAATATGATGTGGAGAGGAAAATAAATATAAATAAGCTCCATATCTTAATTATTTGAATGATTAAAAATCATGTTGCTTTTTGGCTAGTAGTAGTAGCTACTTATTTTACTACGCTAATAGGCCACAGTTGGGCTTTTCTGCCTAGGGACCTACAGTTTAACGTGGACTCCGAGCAACGGTCCTCGGCTGTCAACTAACCCACTACCCAGGCCTGCTCGCCCCCACCGCTGGCAGAAAGGCCTCAGAAAGGCAGAAAGGCCCCACGACCCCTTAACTATTCATCGTAGAGATATGCCGTCGCGGACTTTTTTGAAGGGAATTTAACGCTCTATAAAAAAATGTTCTGAGCAATTTTTCTCTATCTGTTGCCGTTTTCGCAGCGTTTGAAGTTGAATATTCAGAAACATCGATTTTCATCATTTTCACAACTTTAATTGTTTATAAATTAAATTCTTGCTCATATAACTTACGGCAAAATTGACCATGAGAATTAAAAAGAAAAAAACTGAATCGATGGTATTGGTCGGGAATGGTTGGAAATTATCGTGAAAATGGGCCCGATTTTTGCTTAATTTGACTGGTCTAAAGTCTTTGGGGACAGCCTACCAACTGGTAGACGAGCTGCCGATCATCCATCCAGTTGCCGCACTCGATCAGTGTTGCTTAACTTACTGATCGAATAGCGGAAATAAAACGGATGGCCATACCTCATCCCCTGCTTTTTTGGCTAAATAAAAAAATACAATATTTTGGTGATTTATTTTTAGTTAGTTTTCGTAGGGAAAACATATTTTTAAAAAAGCAAATTAAAGTTGTAATGTGGTGCATGTACACGTTAGATGTTTAAACATAATAAATTCTTAAATAATGGTTAAATAATTTGAAAATATTTTGGTTTTTTTCCTTAGTTTGTTTAAAAACAGAAATCTTTATGATCTTGTGAATTGACTGAATTTATCTTGGCATTTTTGACAATATTCTTTATGATGGTATTTGCAGGAAAAAATTTTCATATTTTTGATGCTGCCATTCACATAAATAGGGAATGACCTAACTGTCCCTACCTAGTTTGATATCAAAAATCGAGAATAAGATACAAATTTACGTGAAACCAAACCAAGTAAGACTAAATGTCCAAATATGAAATTTTACTTCAAAAATTTGTAGTGGTTTACATTTATCCTTTTCACAATTCGTCGACACACTGCATAAACAGGGTGTTTCAGATTTAAAGTGACATACTGTTAAAGGATGTAGGGTACACGTGGCTGACTTCAAAATACCTCCAAACTTACCTTTGAACGTCAATTTTTAAAAGACAGTGTGCTTTATGGTTTTTGAGTAAAACTGTAGTCGGCCATATCTAGAACTGCTATAAATATTTGAATAAAATTTGGTATAAATATTATACTCGCTTAATTCATTCAAAAGCATAATTTATTTTGGAAAAATTCCAGGACCAGACTGAATTTTTATAGTCATCTTATGTATTATGTTAGTAAACGTTTAAAAATTCGATGGACCAGTGTATAAAATTATCAATATTTCACGTTTCTGGTTATTCTCCAATAAATTTTCAAAAATACTGATGGACCAAATTTCAAGTTCTACAAATAACGCAATAAACCAGCTAGCACCACTTCGTTAGTATTTTAATACTAATTAATTAATTTTAAATTCAACCAAATGTGCTCTATCCTCCATTACATGATGTTACTTTAAATCTGAAACACCCTGTATATGCATGATTATTTAAATTGTATACATTTTCCATTACCTTACCAAATGGCTAAAAAAATATCCCGCTAAAGCACTAAACGATGTGTATGAGTGTGAATAAAAAGCAGTAAGTAGTGAGCACTTACCACTATCATAGCATATATCTTGACTACTCACAGTTAAGTGTTTTGTGAAGAGAGATAAAGAGAGATAACGACACTTACCGCGTCCTAAAATGCAAACAACACCATCATGCAGTTTTACAACATCGAGCAATCCTTAAAAGTTCTAAATTAATGCAAAATTAGACAAGCATTAAACTAACAGCTAGTGCACTTGGTCTACAGGGTTGAGGTTTGTGTTTTAGAGGGTATGGTTTAGTACCAAAACCGTAAATTGTATTAATACTGTATTTTTATAGTGTATGTAAATGTAGAAAAAATAAATATGATAAACATACAACAGGTGACTGACACTTCGTAACGGATATCACAGCTTAGCGAATGTACTTTAAATCGGAATCGAAAGCCTTTGTTTCCAAGTACTTTGAAAGTGTTTTCAAGGGCTTTTAAAATGTACTTTTGAAAGCACTTTAAATGTGCTTTGCTTAGCTCTTACAGATATATAAATTTGGAATTTGTTTGCTAATATGATCGCTATTCTAAATTCAGTGAATCTGGGTAAAAATTATTCTTAACCTGGGAAAAAAATAGTAGTATGCTAAAATTTGCAAAATTCCTTGTTTTTAGTGTCCTTTGCAATCCATCGAATTTACAGTGGTGGGAACTACTTCTACTTGGGATTTCCTGTACTAGCTACATGTCAATTCTGAGTATGGCAACATCGATCTCATATAAAAAATGTGAAGTTTCCTTTTCTAAAAACTGAAAAAAAAATGTCAATCCGAGACAAAAACTGGGAATTTTTTATTTCCCGAACACCACTTTATAATTTATATGGGTGACCCATATTAAAATTTTTATTTATAATTTTGTTAATTTAACTAAATCATTCTTTTGGTATACAGAGTGTTCTAAAATTATCGAGTCCTTTACAGTAAGCAGATGGACTCAATATAAAACAAAACCTCCTATCAGTATTTGGTCAACAATACATATTAAAGGAGTTACACCCTTTCAAAGATGAGGGAAAATATATATTTTTTTGCGCTCAGAAACCATAATGTATATAAAAATTATTATTTAGAGATAACTTTATGTTTAGGATCTAAATAGTGTCCTACATTTACTTTTCAAGAAATCGGTCAGGGAAGGTGCCACATGGGACTTGGGTTGGGTGTATTAATAACTATTTTTGAATTCGTTAGCTCTATTACAAATTTGACTTTAATATATGATTTTTCAATCACCATTATGGAAATATTATATACCTGTCTTAATTTGATAGGAATCACCGCTCTCGCGAAAATCAACCTCAAAAATCTGATTGCAAGACTTCTAATTAATATTATTAAGTATAGTAGGCTCAAACATTTTCCCAACGTTAAAAGCAGCATGTCTGCAACTTCGTTGAATATAAAATTGGCTTCTTTTTAAAACGTTTAAACATTAAATTGATTTTTGCTACTATATTCACTTTGACAGATACTAGTGAAATCCCTCAAAATCTGAACATCTGACAATAATCATAAATGATATATATTCGTAATATACATAAATATCAATCGATTGCAAATTTTACAAGCTAAGAAAAATGTCGTTTGATATTTTTTGAGCGACAATGGTTAACGAAAAAAAAAACCGTCAGATCGGTGGTGTTTCTCAGGGTGTAAATGACACTAAAAACAAGGTATCCTGATTTAAATAGTTGCCCAAATGTACCCAATTTGCTAGTATATTGTGAAAACGGACGAGATAACAGATCTCAAATTAGATGAGAGAAAGAAGTTTTGATGTTTTCAGCATAGTATATGAAATTGTTGGTTACAAAATACGACTACTACTACTCCAGTGAGAAAACGTGGTTGTCTAAACGTTTATACAACGTTAAATAACGTTTACATAACGTTAATTAACGTTTACATAACGTTAATTAATATTATTTAAACGTTAAAATAATAATGTATTCTCATTGGGACTCAAAGTAGGACAAATTTTGATGTTTGACCGAAATAACTGATAAAGTTTTGAAACTTGGCAAAGATGTTCATTTAGGAGTAATATTGAATATATTAAAAGTCCTGAACTCAATATGTTGCGTTCGAGCCGCCGTTTTGGGAAAATGGTGCTCCGATTAAGTGTTTTGCATACATCTTGCCAACCATTAGTGATACCGGAATTATATTTCCTATAAGAAATAAATCACAAAAAATTCTCTATATACATTTTTTCCACATCTATTATTAATTGTTATTAAACTAGTACAAGCAACCCAAAAAATACATAGAAAACGCACGACGATATAACTGGACAACGTCTCTTTCTATACCGGGTGTCACTGGGATATGGGTCAGCACCTTTTTTGTTTGATTTTTAACTTAGAAAAATGATATTATATATTATTATAGTCAACACACAAATAAAAAGACAGTATTTGACATAAAAGAAAAGTATATATCACTTCAACGGAAATGATAGTAACTTTTTATCATCATTTTTACAGTTTTGGATAGAGCTTTGAATTTTGAGTTCGGCAATGTGACATACTTCAGTGTTTGGCTTTTGTTTTTCGTTATTATTAGCGATATATTATTAAATGCAAACTTCCAGTGGGTTTATAAAAATTTGAAATGTATGTATATTTCAAATGAAGTTCTACTGTAAGGACTATTTTATTGTATTATGTATAAAGATATTGAGTATAATAGCTTGAAATTAGTTATTTTTCTCTGTTTCTATGAAATATCTTTTTTTATGGTTCTGTAATTTAAAATTACAAAATTCCGATATTTCACATATAAAATCTAGGTTCGATTTTACGTATTACATTGAGTATTGAATTATTCACCTGACAACGTAAAGAACTTGTATGCATTCCCTCATTTTGTTACTAAATCTGCTTAAACATTATATTATTAAAAATGAAACTTGTAGGTGAGAAAAATACCCGTTACCATAACAACTTTTCTTCCTTGTCAACAATATTTACGTTTTGTTGAAAATTCAGAGTTCTTAACAACCCTAGAAAATTTTAAGAATTGTGTGGGAAAATATGTTTATAGTAATATTACCATGATGCAATGAAACAATGTGATGAATCAACTTGTTAAAAGAATATGTTTGTGCAGAGATGTTAATGAATAATTACTGTGAATTTCTAATAAATTGTTGTCCTTCTTTTATTTTCACTACTTGGTTTTTTTATCATTATTATAAAATTCATGTGCATTTTAAACAGTCATTTTATTTGTTCAAAAAATAATAACAAGAAAAAAATAGAATGTGGGGAAATATTTAAAAAGGTTTAAAATCCTTGTTGTTTATTAGATGATTTCAATACTCAATGTAATATGTAAAATCAAACCTAGGTTTATATGCGAAATATCAGAATTATTTGTAATTTTAAATTACAAAACCCTTAAAAAAAAGTTACTTCATAAAAAACACAGAAAAATAACTAATTCCAAGCCAGAATACTCAATATCTTTGTGCATAATACAAATAAATTGTCCTTAAATAAACAATAGAATTTCATTCGAAACGTATATTTCAAATTTTATCGCTAACAATAACGAAAACAAAAGCCAATCACTCGAGTAGATATGTCACATTGGCGAACTCAGAATTTAATGATCTATCTAAAAAATACAGGGGATAATGATAAAAGTTAGAAAGTTACTATATCACTTCCGTTGAAACCGGAAGTGATAAATAATTTTTTATGTCAAATAATGTATCTTTACTTGTTATTGACTATATATAATCACTTTTCTAAGTTAAAAATTATATAAAAAAAGGGGGAACCACATCTCACTGACACTCGGTATATGGTACTCCTGCAACCGACGTATCTTTAAATCGACATCGATATAACCTCTTCGCGAGATCGGTTAGAAAAAATAAGTGAAATTTAGCTTTATTACCCGCCACTGCCGCAGTTACACAATAGCACTCTTTTTGTGGTGGTATGCCATCATTTCAAAAAGGCGTGGATTTTAAATGAATCCAGAACTTTGGGGTTGGAAGAAAGTGATCGACCTGTATCACTCCAAGCCTCTGCTTCAAACCCTTTGCTTACATTGATCTCCTAAGAATAAAAATGGTTGCACTTCATCTTGTGGAAACAAAAAAGAAGGAATGAAATGAACGACAATATGTGGACTGTGAACACTGCCATGGAACCTCTTGCCTGAATTCAAATGCGATAGTTGAAATGGAAGAGGTCAGTTCATTGGACAGGGATCACAATGAGAACAATGACTCACCACCTGATGTACATACTGGTGAGATTACATCGTCGGATGCTACGCCAAGCGGGAGTCACGAATTTTAAATCATAAGAGTAACCAAAGTCGCATAATTTGAGTAAATAATACAACCGTTCTTACAGCCTTTATACTTTTTGATTTATTTATGGTTTTCAGAAAATTTCGGAGCAACGAATGCAGTTTTAAGAGAAGGAGCTATCAAAACATCTGCAGTCCGACGCCTCCATCATGCCTAATACAGAGCGAGACAAATACATGAACCAAAACCCAAATTTGAGCTCAGGTGGAAAGCTGAGCATATCTCTATTTTTATCCATGTTCAATCTATACGTATTTTTTGAGTTGCTTGTACTATTTTAATAATAATAATAACAATAGATATAGAAAAATTTTACATAACTTATCTTGTAGTTAGAGAATTTTATAAGGTTTATTTATTTATATGAAACTTAATTCAGTTATCGGTAATGGTTGGCAAGATATAAGCAAAAAAGTGATTCGGTGAACGAAGAGAATAAAAGTGGTGTTGGGGAAATTTAGATAAAGCCGAAGACCAAAGAATTTTGTCTCAGAAAGACATTTGATGGTCTAAAATGGCATTAAAAAATAGGAAAAAAACCGCATTCTCATTAGCTGATGGTTGTTCAAAGACCTGTTCAGAGATTGTTGTTAATTTTCTGAAGCAATTAGTTGACGATTTTTTCAAGTAGAAAAATTCTTTTATACGGAAAAAATTATCTCTACCATTGGCTGCGTGTCTGAATCCCTTATTCGATCTAGCCTCAAACAAGTTAGTATTTTCAATCGAATGTACACAAATAAATAAAATGCTAACCGCCTTATCCATTCATCAAAACAACCAAGCGAACGATCTACATTTGGGCACCATTACAAACTACTTATTTGTTCAGGTTAAATCAAAGTAACTTCATTAAAAACCGATGTTTATCAAGTCAACCCATTGCATAATCTATCAATTAAGTCGAGCACAGAAAACCGTAATCATCCATTTAAATGAAGTAACTACAAATACAACGTCGTAAAACACTTTCCTATGTAGAAATATTACATGTAAACTAGTTTTATGAGGTTGACGGGATATAAATCTCAAATCTGTTCAAAGGACTGAGAAGTATATATCACGTGGTTGGTGATTTGTGCATACAGTAACATTACAGGTATCAGATTAATATGAAGTAAAAGGTGCTTGAAAAATACAAGTAAATAAGTTGCATTAAGTGGCTGTCAGTTTGTAAAATTTTACATTTTGATTTTTTCAGATTCGTATTCTACGATCCTAAAATAGGGCAATTAAAAAAATATGTATCTTGCTTATAAACTTATTTTTCAGTTCTAAATTTTCCTTTTCTAACTACACAAACAGTACAAACAAGTATATACATAAAATTACAATGTGTCTTCTTTTGGCCTCCGTTTTACTAATAGTACAGTATTCGCAAAATGAAAAGATGCTTTCGAGTGAAAATATTTGACCTACTCATACCTCGCATCGTTACTTATGTCTACTGTATTCAAAATACACATCTCTCCAAAAAATCGTGCTATGCATTAGAGCGCTTAGTAAAAAAATTGCAACTAACGATATCACCTGAAATGCACAGCATGGTTTTTTGATGACTTGCGAATTTTTAGTTCAATACGCATGCGTAATAATTCTGGATATAAGTACAATGCAAAATTATACTTAAGAAACAAAAAAAAACACAAGCAAAAAATTAAAATGATTATTGAACGCGGACGAATAATCGAATAGAGCTTACCGACACAAATGTAATGGCAATGCCGCAATTCGATTGTCATTTGTCGTCAACAAGTAATATACATTTATAGATGTTTTTTCTTATATCCTGTGTTGGACTTTTTATCAAATATTTTTCCTGTGAAGCCTGGCAGAACTGTACACAATGATTGGCGAGTCTTCTGTTGGTAAAGTATTATGTTAACAACAAATAACTTACGAGTATTCCTAGAATAAATTATAAAATGGAAAATCACGGGAAAACTCTTAGGAGATTATTAAAATATTTATTGTACCTATATTTCTGAATATTTTAAAGATAATACTAAAAACTGGGGGTACTGAGGATGACATTTTTGTTTATAATCGGAAAACCGAACAATTAAAGGAACTATGCTATTACCTATATATGTAATTGTATTGCAATAATTAAAAGGTAAGTGTAGGATATAAAAAAAACTAAATTATTATATGAAATATTACTGCTTTTCGTTGTATTAACGTAAAGTTACAGACCCCAATATCCAGATATCCACCCAAACTAAACACTATTATAAAAAGTTGTGTAACAGGAATTAGCCGTATTTGGGCAAGGTATTTAAAAATTGTACTAATTCTTTAGTTTATTTTAACAGAATTTATTCTTCAAATTCTAATAATGCCTGTGATGTTCCGCTGCACATAGTCGATAAACACCCATTTCGGGAGTTCTTGAATAAATACAATCCACAGGTGACGTTACCAAGTCGCGCAACGCTGTGTAACTATGTACCAACTATACGCGAGGACATCGTAAATAAGATCAAATGTGTATTAAAAAATACATGGCTGTGGTTATGTGTTCATGAGACGACAGATCGTAAAAAAACTCTATTGAGTTTTTATACTACGTATACTGGACCCTCTTAAACCGACATTTCCACTATTACTAGCTAACAAAAGACTAACTGAGTGTACTGGCAAAACAATTACGCGGGTGGTGCTGGAGACGTTCAAAAAATTTGATCTGTCAACAAGTCAAGTGTTGATGTTCGTGACCGATGGTGCGCGACAATGCGTTTGGTAGGCCGTTCTCTTCAAGAACACGGTTGTAGGTTGGTACATGTTACGTATAAAGTGTATACTTTACATCTTGTGGCAGAAACAATTCGACAAGGTCTTCCAGGGGTAGATGCATTTATAGCAAGTACAAAAAAAGTGTTCTTTAAATCTCCTAAACGTCTTCGCGCATTTCACAGCAAGTGCCTCGGTATTTCCGAACCACCACAGCCCATTCTTACACGTTGGGAACATGGTTGAAGCCAGCTTTTTATTATGCTGAATATTTATAGCAAATAAAATCTGTGATACTACAATTCAATCCTGACGAGGCTGCAGCTATTAAGGAAAGCCAGACAAAATTCGAAGATAGTTCCGTTGAAACAGCTTTAAAAACTATTCACAAGAACTATAAAAGACTACATAACGCCATACAAAACTTATGAAACAGTGCGTTGTCGTTAGCAGTCACTGCAAATAGTGGACGAAGTAAATTGACTCTATAGGTGACGCAAAAAATGAGCTCGTTAGAGAAAAGTTCGCACGTGTGTTAAAGCAAGATTTCGTTTTTACCAGATTAAGACAAATTTGTCGTGGTACTGCTGGTGCAACCCCAGATCCGCCAAGTGCAATCAAAGACTATTTTAAGTATGCCTGTATTATATCAATAGATGTCGAACGGTCGTCCTCAAAATATAAGAATATCTTTTTCACTACAGTGAACATCACTCACGGAGACAACCGTAGAAACATACCTGATGCTGCAAAGTTTTTACAGATCTTCTCCAGTTTGTGATAACCATTAGGGTAGTTAAGAAGGTCAGTTGTCCATAGATTGTTATAAATTGTAACAGTTTATTGCTGTTGTTACTAGTTAATAATTTCATTTATTACGCTTAGTACAATGCGTACGCCTATGTCCCGCCGCACATTTCTGCCAACTCTACTCATCAGTGCTTGTGGGCACATTGGTACCCACATTGGAGCTACACAGAATCCACAATTTAACATCCCTTTCGAAAGATGGTGATGCGAGCAGGTCGACTCAATGTTCTAGGCAGAGGTATCTAAGAGCACTAATGAAGCATCATCTTATGTTAAGACTAAACATTAGTTTCAACAAAATACTTGTTAAACATTTTCCAAAATGTCTGTATAAAAAGTAAGAACAACCTCAATTTCTCAAACAAAATTCCATTAGAAATCCTAGAAATAGCCGGCGGCGTGGTCCCTACACTTATCGCGTTTAATCTTCATGAATATATTGTAAAAAAAAGGGGTGGTTAATTTCAGACTTCGCTTTGTGCTGAAAGGGATAGTTGATTTTAGGGCATTTTGCTTCTCCCGTTAATTCACTGTGTGTTTTAGTTCTTCAACAACTAGTCAGCAACGCAAGTTAGTGATGTGAAACACACGACACGAGCTCGTAGAGGTCGTTCGGAACGAAACATCACGACAGTTCGCGAGAGCGTGGCCGAGAGTCCAAGGACGTCGATTCGTCATCGTGCACAAGAATTGGACGTTACAACAGCCACTCTTCAGCGTATTCTCACTAAAGATTTGCATCTCCATGCCTACAAAGTCCAATCGACTCAACAACTTCTGCCAACAGACCATGCACAACGAAAAGAGTTCACCTATTGGATCCTTGAACAACAAGAAGTGAATACTGATTTTGCGGACAAAATCATTTTCAGTGATGAGGCCAATTTCCCTCGGATGGTCTCGTTAATAGGCAAAACTGCCGCATTTGGGGATCAGAAAATCCACGAATGATTCATGAGACAGCAATGCATCTAAAACATGTCACTACTTGGTATGCATTGTGATATGGAGGAATCATCGGGCCGTTTTTCCTCGAAGACGAGGCAAGTAATGCAGTAACGGTGAATGGCGAACGTTATCGTGCTATGATATCCGTTTCTTGTGTCACAATTGGAAAATATTACTCTCGACGACATGTGGTTACAGCAGGACGGCGCCACTTGCCATACCACCCGTCAAACATTGACGGTCTTGCACAAGTCTTTTCCTGGTCGTGTCACCTCTCGGGTTGGTGACCAGAATTGGACGCCACGCTCTTGCAAATTAACACCTTTGGACTTTTGGCTCTGGGGTTATCTGAAGTCACAGGTTTATGCCAACAAACACGCGAACACCGAAGCATTGAAGGCCGAAATTAGACGATATATATATCAACGAAATACCGCCATATGTATGCAACACCGTTAATGAAAATTTTGTCAAAAGAGTACGCATGTGCCAGCAAAGCCGTGGTGGCCATTTACCAGATGCGTTGTTCCATACATAACCAAATGTCTACATTATAACCCGATAAATATTTCAATACTTTGCTACAGAAAACTATGTTTTATTGAACCTTAATATTTTAAGCGCAATATTTTGCACTCTTATTGAAACACCGTTTAGATTATAGTGGGATTTCATCCATTTTTTAATGAAAAATGAACTATAACGAGATTGCTTGATTTAATACGCTTTCAAATTGCCATTAATATTACTTATGTCAAATGAATATTGTTAAATATCAAATGGTTTTTATTTATTTTTAAATTGTCACATGTATTGCATGTAAGGCGGTAGCATTTTGGTTTGGAGTTTTGTTACACCCCGTATCTACAATACAACCTCACTCTATGCCAACTATTTTGTCCACAAAAAGTTCCAACAACTCCACTGCTTGAGTGCAAACTTTCGAACTATTGACTATCAGATCAATTTGGAGATTTCTAGAGTAGTTTCCAGACTGCTTCTAAACTGGTTTGTCAGAGTTGTGTTCCCGGGCAACCTGAATTCACTACTCCGATATCAAATAATGAGACAGGCGTGAAAAAAGCAGTTGAAAGTAATTCGGTCTTTAATAAAAAATAAGATAACGACTATGTCACAAAAATATAATATTAAAGCTTTGTCTATGTCAAGCCTACGTATATTTGTCAGTTAATAAATATATAAAAGCAGAAGATAAAAAGAAAGAAAGTTGGAAAAAGGTTGGAAAAATAACGAAAATAATGTTTCTGAAAATTTAAAATTTGTTGACGACAAAATTGTTATAAAATACAAATAAAAATTTTTTACGAGTACAAAAATTAAATTATAACAACCGCCTCTCAAAAAAATTTCATCTAGTTTCGTCTAATCAACACTCAATAATTCAACGGTTTATATGGGTTGATTAGAAAGTACTCTCTGTACTTGGAATTATGAGGAACAGTTAATGATAACTTTATTTTGGTACCAGAGTGTACTTTCTGATTACCATGTATAAACGGTAGTATTATTTCATATTGATTTGATGAAATGAATCCCTCTACCGTTTAAACTACAAAAAACCATTTCGATAATTTTGTTATTGTTTTTTTTTTTTTACAAAAATTGTTGAGTCGTAAGAGCTGTCAACATGAATTTCGGTATTTAGGCTTTCTACACATGCCCAATTCATATTTTCTAAAAACCGTTTCGTCAAAAAAATCCCTAATAGCGTTTCTTGATTTTTAGCAATTTATTTTAATTATAGTAGGCCGTGCATATACAACATAAAAAAAAATTGTCATTCTGGAAGGTAGATCTAGTCGGGTATTACAATTAGAAAAAAAGAATTTTCCAATTCGCCCAAATACAACCGGAAATATAGGTGTGTGTTTGCTCAAAGTGAAACACACTGTATACAGGATGGAGCAATAGTGCGTCAGACCTCGATATCTCGAGTTCTACGATAGCTAGAAATTTTTAAAAAATTGCAAGTAAACTAGATAAAAAAATCTATAACTGGAAATTATTTTCTAACATACAGGGCGAGCCAAGGCGAAATTACAGTGCCTTTTTCTTAAGTGGAATGCTAATATCAGTACATTTTTTTGAAGCCTCTTTCTAGGCTCCATTAATTCCTATACTATTATTGGCTATCTCCCAACCACTTTGATGTAATGAATTTTTTTGTTGAAATAATGCCATCTGCAGATGGATATTAAAAAAATCACCATAGTCACAATTATGGGTTTTAAGAAAAACTTATGTGAATACCAGTTAATGGACATCTACTTAATATTTTTTGAATCATTTTCATTTCCTAAAAATGTACAGGGTGGCCAAAAACTAGTATTCAATTAAGAACTTTTTAAATCGAATTTTCTCAATTTTTTCAAATGTATATTTTTCAACGACGTGATGTAAAAATGAAAAACGAACATTTTTGTAAGTACTTCCCTATGGCTAATTGCAACCATTTTCGTTTTATTGAGCAATAATTACAACATTCAAAAATAAACTTAAAAAAAAGTTTTTTCAAATAACTCAGTAGAAAAAATTATAATAAATGTTCCACATGTTGGCCATTTGGATTGCCACAGATCTCTATGCGCTTTTGAAATGAGGTTCCCACTGTTCCTAAAACTGCCGGTGTGATAGATCTAAAGGCAGTTATTATTCTTTCCTTCATATTTTGTACTGTTGTTGGTGTGTCTCTATAAACAATTTCCTTCACGTATCCCCATAAAAAGAAATCCATTTTTGTAAGATCTGGGGATCTAGCAGGCCATTTAGTGGGTCCATTTCTTCCAATCCATTGATAAGGGTAGGTATTATTTAAGTGGTCTCTAACTGCATTTAAATAATGTGGTGGAGCACCATCTGCTGAAACCACATCCTATTTCGAATTCTCCCAAGGAGATTTACCAATAATTGTGGCAGATAGTTTTCCAAAAAATGAAGATAAATAGCTCCAGCCAATGTACCATCAAAGAAATGTGGCCCTATTACATGTTCTCCAATAATTCCTCCCCAAACGTTTATAGACCATCTGTGTTGGTTATCAACTTGCATAAAATAGTGAGGATTTTCCGAAGCATAATAATGAAAATTGTGCCTATTAACAAAACCATTTTTATGAAAAGTTGCCTCATCAGTGAATAAAACATTATTGAAGAAGTTGACATCAACTTGCATTTTACCTCTGGCCCAATTACAAAATTGTAGGCGCTTTTGAAAATCGCCATCAGATAATTCCTGGTGCATTTGAATATGATATGTAACTTATTTGTTTTTAAGATTCGACCCACAGACCGTCTACTTATTACTACTAATGAGGTCACTTCTCTTTGACTAACATGGGGATTCTCAACCGTTGCCAGCACCACAGAAAACTCATTTTCTTCGTTCACAACACGTTTTATTCTTTCACTTTTTTTATATTCGACATTTCCAGTTTCTAGAAATCTATCGAGAAGGTTTTGGAAGCTGCTAACATCAGGAAGCCTTCTTTCAGGACAACGTTGGTGATAAATTCTATTGGCAAGTAAACAATTTCTGTCTGACTCGCCCAAAACAAAAGTCATGTCTATAAGTTCCGCTTTATTAAAATTCATATTGTAAAATTCCAAATATTTTAAATTCAGTACAAATTGTAACTAACGACCGATAAGTGTGATAAATGTTCCTTTGCACACGACAATTTATACCAAACTGAGGTTTTATTGCTTATCGAATAACGAAAACGGCAAAGAAATGTACAAAAAAACATTACAGTAAAGGACTGGTTAAATACTATTTACTCATTTCAATGGAAATGGTCCCACTAAATGGCCTCATTTCAAAATTGCATAAAGACTTGTGTCAATCAAAATGGGCAACACGTCGAACACCTATTATAAATTTTTCTAATGAATTATTTGAGGGAACCTCTTTTTTTAAGTTTATTCTTGAATTTGACACTTATTTATTTATAAAACGAAAATGGTTACAATTAGCCATAGGGAAGTACTTACAAAAAATGTTCGTTTTTCATTTCTACATCACATCGTCGAAAAATATACAGGGTGTTTCATTTGAAAAAATCGAGAAAATTCAATTTAAAAAGTTCTTAATTGAATACTAATTGTTGGCCACCTTGTACATTTTTAGGAAATAAAAATGATTTAAAAACATTAATTAGATGTCTCGTAACTGGTATTCACATAAGTTTTTCTTAAAACCCATAATTGTGACTGTGGTGATTTTTTTTAATATCCATCTGCAGATGGCATTATTTCAACAAAAAAATTCATTACATCAAAGTGGTTGGGAGATAGCTAATAATATTACAGGAATGAATAGAGCCTAGAAAGAGGCTTCAAAAAATGTACTGATATACATAGCATTCTATTTTAAAAAAAAGGCACTTGGTCCTGTAATTTCGTCTTGGCTCCCCTGTATATTCGAAAATAATTTCCAGTTATAGACTTTTCTATCTAAATAGTTTACTTGCAATTTTTTCAAAAATTTCTAGCTATCGTAGAACTCGAGATATCGAGGTCCGACGCACCATTACCCCACCCTGTATATCTGCAACGATCGATATAGGAAAAAGTACGCACCAGAAAATTTTGAAAATTTAAGAAGCTACTAAAGGCAGTGTGGCCAATGCAACTAAAATAATTACAAGCATCTGGCACTTCCGGTTATACCGGAAGTCGATACCAACTTGCCTATTATAAAAGGAACACCCTACACAGTTGAAAATACGGTGTAAAATTTCACACCAAATTGACATCACACGTGGTACATATAGGGACACACCAATTAGGTGCATACTAGACACCAATGATACGGTGTAAAATTTTACCATTATTTATGTGGAAAATGTTTACACCTATGAATTGTAAAATTATACGTTATTTTTGATTAATTTGTACACCTTATAATTGTTGAAAATGAAAACGCAAATTTTCTAAAGAGTGATATTCTTAAGGAAAATTAGAAAATACATTAATTTTAAATAAACTACAAAAATGTGAAAATATCATGTATTTTATTAAATGTAAATGCCACATTTCAGATAATTCAATTAATTGTACACTGTACACTATATGGAGTGCATTGCCATTTGAACTAAAAAGCTGTAGAATGAATGACAACTAAATATATTTAAGCCATTCTTTTTCCGTGGATGGTGTTTGATTTTATACCAAAATGTGTACATTTTCACACCAATTTTACAAAATTTTTAGTGGTAAATGTGAACACCATTTAATTTTGAACTGTGTATATATTTTAGGATTTTCGAAAAGAACATAAAATTTTGAGTCAAAAACCCTATGCCTAAACCCAGGCGTTTTAGAGATATTTGACATTTAAAAAAAATTTTGACAGGTGTAATGGTTTACAATAACCTTTATAACTTTCTTCGTGTGAAATATACTCATTTGCTATTTGGCATGCAGAAACACCATAATGTGAGCTACGCTCCACAGTTTAAAGAAATTCAATAATAGTATACCGAGTGTTCCATTTTTGACGTTACATTTTGTAAACTTCAAACCGCGAAAACTTACTTAAGTCAAATGGCACACCCTGTATTTTTTTACATCACGTTATGTACAATTAAATCGTTTTTTGCTGATATCAGCATTGTAGGGGTTTAAGTTACAACTTCTTGAAATATTTGCGATTTTTTTAGAAATTCAAGAATTTTTGGAAAAAATTTTATCAGATTAGCCATGATTTGAAACAATCAGTAATGTCAGTCATACTCTTATGTCAAAAAATGACACCGCGTTTAAATTACACCCACGAAGACTTTTTGAATTTGTTTATTATTTATGGAGAATGTGATAAAGAGATATCTAATAATAATATCTTGAATTTCTAAGAAAATCGCAAATATTTCAAAAAGTTGTAACTTATTAAACCCCCATAATGCTTACATCAGAAAAAAAGGAATTTAATAATATATAATCCGATGTAAAAAATACAGGGTGTTCCATTTGACTTAAGCAAGTTTTCGCAGATTGAAGTTTACAAAATGTAACATCAAAAATGGAACAATTGGTACACTATTACTGAATTGCTTTAAACTGTTGAGCGTAGCTCACCTTATGGTCTTTCTGCATGCCAAAAAGCAAATAAGTATCTTTTACATGAGGAAAGTTATAAAGGTTATTGTAAACCATTACACGTCAAAAATTTTTTTTTAATATCAAATAACTCTGAAACGGCTGGCTATTCCATTTAAAATAAGCAAGTTGAAATCGACTTCCTGTATAACCGGAAGTGCCAGATGCTTGTAATTATTTTAGTTGGATTGACCACACTGCCATTAGTAATTCCCTAAATTTTCAAAATTTTCTGGTGCGTACTTTTCCCTATATCGATTGATGCCGTTCCTGGTGAGACACCCTGTATGTATATGTATATATGTATACGTACAGAGAATGAGTTCGACGCGGGTTTAATTAGTTTAATGGAAAGAATGCTAAAATTGCAAATGGTAGAAAGATGCAAAACCGTGGACACGTGTTTCTGACTAATTGGTTTTTCATCAGCACGGTGTAACTGAGTTAAAATGATGGACAAAACTCAAAATACACTAAAGGAAAACCACTGACAGGGTGCCAGTCGCAACCTTTGTGGCTTACACTTGGATGACTGGTATGAGAGCGACGTCCAAGCATCGCACAAAGGTTGCGACTGGCACCCTGTCAGTGGTTTTCCTTTAGTGAGTTTTGTCCATCATTTTAACTCAGTTACACCGTGCTGATGAAGACCAATTAGTCAGAAACACGTGTCCACGGTTTGCATCTTTCTGCCATTTGCAATTTTTGCATTCTTTCCACCTTGCAATTTTTACTTTATGCGGGCGTACCCGATAATTATTCATTATTTTTACTGTTCGTAATTAAACCCGCGTCGAACTGATTCTCTGTACGTATTCATTTTCCTGGGCCCGGAATCCCACGCAGGTTGCTATAGTTGCCGCGTGTGCGGCAAATATATATATATATATATATATATATATATATATATATATATATATATATATATATATATATATATATATATATATATATATATATATATTATTATTATTATTATTATTAATTACTAAATTTTCCAAATCAGTTTATTTATTTGTTACAATGATGTATTTAAAAGTTTGTTATTTTGTTGTTAACATAATACTTTAATAAAAGCGAACGAACCTAAGAGTATTTTCATTTACTTTAAAAATAAAAGAATACTGTTCTTTTTTTATTTAGAGAAATGGATGAAGAGGACATTTTTTGCATTGAACATGTACAATACTCATCACCTAGAGGTAACCACCTTCCGAGATGCTCTCTTTCTGGCACTATTTGTCGTGAGACGCGCTGGAAAGAGAGCATCTCGAAATGTGATGATTATGGTACCTCATAGATATTTCAATTATGACTAATAGTAACTGAAGCATTACAATTAAATTATTATTTGTTGTAATGTAAACATTACAATGGGAGAACTGATTTTGCCAACCTTAATTATACTTGTATTTTTCAATATTTAGAATTGTTTGATATATCATCTACCATAAACCTACCATTCAGTTTGTTTTTGTCTTTTTAATTCAGCTATTTGAATCTTAAATACAGCATGAAAGTGCATCAATTAATTTTAGCATTTTACCCATTTTATCCAACATACACAGATGAATTGGACCTTAGGAGTGGTTCTCTAGTTTGAAACTTTATTCAAACCTAGATACGACTTTGAGAACTTTGCATTTAGTTGTGTAGTGATTCTACTTTCAAAATCTATGATCAAAAGTTTCTAACAGCAAAATTCTTTGTTAAATAGATGACAAATCAAAAATTCCTGTAAAATCCTAAATACATAAATATCAGGTGTGTGCACAGTGCGCTGGACTGTTTTGCATAATATAAAAACAGAAATGTGCCTGTGCAAAATGCAACGATGCATATTTAGTAGTTAGTGCGTTAACATCTTGTTTTAATGCACAGTCAACTATGGGATTACTTTTATATTATAAAAATATGAAGGAGTGGTCGCTGATAAAGGTTATTTATATCTGTAATCTAATGTCTGAAATATTTGCTTTAACAATATTTCAACTCATAACTTTATTTCAAAAATCCAAATAACAAACTTTTATAATATCAACACACAAATTATAGGCCCAAGGTTTGAACCCTGAGTTATACCTGTAATTTATTTAAAACGTACATCAAGTGGCAATGGAAACTAGTACAATACAGGTACTTTGGAACCACTGTCTTCTATATAACATGAAAACCATTGAAATTAATGTATACCTTTATCAGCACCAGTGCTTAAGAAAATTTCTTATAACTGTCCGTAAAAAAATAAATCTGACATAAAAACTCACCTTCCTAGCGTTGGTAGCCTTAAGATCCGGTTGCAAAGCCATGTTGGAGAAGGGGACCTCCATGGAGTACTTGATGGAGTGCAGCAACTGTACCACCACGTTGGAGACGTTCTTGAAGGAGAGTTTCCGCCTCTGGGCCGCGCCGAGTGCCGATCGGACCTGCAGTGTGTTGAACAACAGTGGCTGGAAGAGATCCGCCGGGGGGACCGGGGGAGGGCGATAGGTTAGTCACACGGGGTTAGCGCTAGGTGCCGGTCTAACTACGGGGATGGTGTAAGGGCTGTCTAACTACTTTTATGTTGGTCGGATGTCCAATTGTTAGTATAAACTTTGTATTTATTTCGTATTTCAACTTGAAACCATGTATTTTGGGCTTTTATAGTGATTATAAAAAAAGAAAAAATTAAAATAAAAATTCCGGCAAAATTTGAGAAGCTAATAATTTTTTATTGTATGCCAACTAGTGGAGTTTAAGTGCTTTTCCTGTAAATATTATTCAGTATAATGGACATAAGTTTTTACAATTCATATTCGTTACAAAAATATGTAAAAGTTCTAAATTTAACCATGCCCATTTTCTATTCGTAAAAGCAAGAACGACGGGCCTCGAATTTCGAACACTTCGATTACTACACAAATTTCGATAAAAAAATATTTTATTTAAATGTAAATGTAGTGCTCAAAACTAATACGGAGTGAATTGCCAGTACTTTATAAAACTTTACGAGTCGCTTGTTCTATTCCCCATTTTAGGACTCTCTGAACTAAATTATTTAGGTCACATTTTACTAACTATAAGTTTTAAGTGAAGTTAAACTTATTAATATAACCATTAAATACTTTACCAAGTTTAATTGAGAAATTAAATTACATTTGAAATAGAGAAATGAAAGTTTCATTAAGGAAATCAATTGTGGAGGAAAATTTGCATTACATAAGAAATTAATGTTGAAAAGTTGTATACACATTGAACGTGAAAAAGCTTGAACCATTTTGTTTTGTACATAAAAAAATAATACGCTAAGCAATTTTTATGCAATCAACAGTAAAAGTCCCATGAGATCTAAATCCCACGAGATCTAATTTTAACTAGTATATACATCACCCTGTATATCTGTTAGGCTTTTCGAATAGACCGATTTAAAAGTCCCACGAGATCTAAAAACCTGGAATGAAAATCCATGAGACTCTAATTCCCATGAGATCTTCACACAAGAAATTAATGTTGAAAAGTTGTATATACATTGAACGTCAAAAAGCTTGGACCATTTTGTTTTGTACATAAAAAATAATACGCTAAGCAATTTTTATGCAATCAATAGTAAAAGTCCAATGAGATCTAAATCCCACGAGATCTAATTTTAACTAGTGTACACATCACCCTGTATATCTGTTGGGCTTTCCCAATAGACCGATTTAGAAGTCCCACGAGATCTAAAATCCTGAAATAAAAATCCACGAGATTCTAATTCCCATGAGATCTAATCGTGACGTCATCTCAGAGGCATACGCATATTTTATAAATTCAATTTATATAATATATCTGTTAAAATCTTAAATTTTCAGTATGATTTTTCATCAAAACGATGGATATTGGTTGTATATAAAGTATTTATTATTTTGTTATATTGTAAATATTAATAATGAATTGACTGATACAATATTACATATTTCTACAATACTCGTATTATATATGTATATTTAAGAAAACGTGAAGATAAAATATTACGTTAACATCTAAAATTGTTCCATCCAAAAAATGTTTCTGCTGATAACGTAATTTAAGTTTGTATAAAGAAATATACAATCACCATAAAAAAAATAGGTTGATATATTTATCAAGGTTTCCAAAATTAAAATTTACTATAAGATACATGCAGATGGATTTCAAATTCATAAACTATACATGTAATGCATTATTTCGCTATGTAAGGCATGGTCACATTTTTAGATCTCATGGGATTTACATCTTGTGGAAATAAGATTTCGTGGGATTTGTAAATCGGCGTTTTTAGATATTACAATGATAACGCGCATTCAGAAAGGGATAAATTAGATTTCGTGGGAATTAGAAGTCGTGAGAATTAGATCTCATGAAATTTTTTCATCGGTCATTATAATCTCAATCGGACACATAAACAGATATATAGGGCAGCTATTAGAATTAGATCTCGTGGGAATTAGATGTCGTGGAAACTAGATTTCGTGGAAATTGGATCTCATGCACTGAGTGCGCCCCATGAGATCTAATTCCCACGAAATCTAATTCCCATGAGACCTAAATATCCTGCAATTATTTTTCCACGAGATCTAACGCCTAATAGTGGTTAAAGAAGTAGGAAAAGTGAATGCAAGTAAAATGGAATACTCGCCATTGAATTAAAGCGTTTTTTTGTGTCGATTATTTCATTAAATCTAATTCAACACTTTTCTCTTATTCATGACTGATGAGGCACATTTTTTCTGTAAACGGTTATGTTAACAAACAACACTGTTATTACTGGACCACTGAAAATCTATGTGAAAAGAAAGAAAAGAAATAAAGGCCCTTGTATTTTCCAACAGTAACATTTCGCACATATGCAATTATGCTTTAAAAGCTTCTTTTTTGCCTCAAATTGAAGGGGGAGAGATAGGTTTCCGCAAAATACTGGATAATGTGGAGAAATCAAGAACTTTAAGCGACCTTAAAAGAAATATCCGGGCAGAAGTCGAGGCCATTCTGGATATGCTTCAACGAATTATATCTGAATTAATACGGCACGATGCGGCGCGCGGCGGTTGGAGGAGTTTACTGAAAATAATAAAGGCCACTTCACAGACTATAGTTCACAAATAAAGCTCCCATTTTAATTAAAAATATAGATCAGGCCAACAGATGTTTATAAATGATTTAAAATATGTAACGGTCCGTTTTTTGGGAGATAAATAATTCGGACCACATTTTTCATAAATTAAATAGAATGGTTCGAGTTATACATTAAATTCCAGATTCCAATAAAATAATTTCGTTAAACATTATTACATTACCCCTGTAGCGTGGCGCTACTGTGAAAATTGTATTGTCTAAGACGCTCCAACGAGTGCGCGTGCGGAACAGACTATGTTTTCGGGTAGTATTTGAACGCGAGGAGATAATGCTGAGCCACGGCAGAAAGAAGACTGTCGAAGTGGGCAGAATTTTAAATGTGTGTATGTGGTTGAGATTGTTTCAAGACAAGTGATTGCTTGGCACACTAAATAAGAGGGTGATGCCCAAGAGTTTAACAGTTTTTTGTCAGTACGAGTATGTGATAGAAGGCCCAGGCTGTTCCTATTCTGAAGAGAAAATATGTAAGAAATTACCGTTATATTTAAGTCGTGCACGACAACGAAGCTGACGTAAATTCATCCTTTCGTAAATTTAAAATTTGCAACTCATTTAAAATAAATTATTTATTTTACACTAGCGAGCACTTCCAGCTGACACAGATGATGTATCATCGTTGCTAGGTACCTAGTTTTATAATTTATGAAAGGATGAATTTACGTTAGTTTCGTTGTCGTGCACGACTTAAATATATGTAATTTCTTACACATTTTCTCTTCAGAATAGAAACGGCCTGGGCCTTCTCCCACATACTCGTACTGACAAAAAAACTGTTAAACTCTTGGGCATCCCTCTTATCTAGTGTGCCAAGCAATCACTTATCTTGTTTTGAAACAATCTCAATTACATACTTTTAATATTCTGCCCACTCCAACAGTCTTCTCTCTGCCGTGGCTCAGCATTATCTCCTAGCGCTCAAACACTACTCGAAAACGTCGTCCGTTCCGCACGCGCACTCGTTGGAGCGTCGTAGACAATACAATTTTCACAGTAGCGCCACGCTACAGGGGTAATACAATAATGTTTAACGAAATTATTTTAATCGAATCTGGAATTTAATGTATAACTCGAACCATTCTATTTAATTTATAACAAATATGGTCCGAATTATTTATCTCCCAAAAACGGAACGTTACATATTATAAACCATTTATAAACTTCTGTTGGCTTAATGTACATTTTTAAATAAAATCGCTTAGTAATAGGTAAAAATGAGATCTATATTCGTGAAATATAGTGTGTTATGTGGCCTTCATTATTTTCAATAAACTCCTCCAACCGCTGCGCCGTGCCGTATGAAATCAGATATAATTCGTTGAGGCATATCCAGAATGGCCTAGACTTCTGCCCGGATATTTCTTTTAAGGTCACTTAAAGTTCCTGATTTTGCAGAAACCTCCCTCCCCCTTCAATTTGAGGCAAAAAGAAGCGTTTAAGGAATAATTGCAATGTGCGAAATGTTACTATTGGAAAATGCAAGGGCCTTTATTTTCTTTTCTTTCTTTTCATATAGACTTTCAGTGGCCCAGTAATGACAGTGTTGTTTGTTAACATGACCGTTTACAGAAAAATGTGCATCATCAATCATGAATAAGAAAAAAGTATTCAATTTGATTTAATAATATAATCGACACAAAAAACGCTTTAATTCAATGGCAGGCATTCTATTTTACTTGCATTTACTTTTTCTACTTCTTTAACCACTATTAGGCGTTAGATCTCATGGAAAAATAATGACCCTACCTGTAGAACAACACGACGTTCCATGTCTTTTCCTTAAAAGTGTAGGTTTGCCCCATATACCGACCAATAAAAAATCACAACATTGCAGCGGACGCTCATAAACTTACGCTTATTAATAGAGCTGGAAGAAATGTGCGGCGAGACATAGGCGTATATATCATAATAATCGTAATAAAAGAGATTAACTAGTAACAAAAGTAATAAACTGTTACAATTTATAACAATGTACGCACAACTTAACCTATTAACTAGTTTAATGAACTAGCTTGGTTATCACAAACTGGAGAAGATCCGTAAAAACTTTGCAGCATCAGGTATGTTTCTATGATTGTCTCCGCGAGTGATGTTCACTATGTTTATATTTTGAGAACGACCGTTCGACATCTATTGATGTAATATAGACATACTTAAAATAGTCTTTGACGCACTTAGCGGATCTGGAGATGCACCATCAGTACCATCAGAAATTTGTCTTAATCTGGTAAAACCGGTGTTTTGCCTTAACACACGTGCAAGCTTTTCTCTAACGCGCTCATTTCTTTCGTCACCTATAGCGTGTAGCAGTCGATTTACTTCGTCCACTATTTGCAGTGCCACCGCTAACGACAACGCACTGTTTTGTAAGTTTTTTATGGCGTTGTGTAATCTTGTAAGCTTGTTTTTAAAGCTGTTTCAACGGAAATATCTTCGAATTTTGTCTGGCTTTCCTTAATAGCTGCAGCCTCGTCAGGATTGAATTTTAGTATCACAGCTTTTATTTGTTGTAGGTTGGGGAACATGGTTGAAGGCAGCTTTTTATTATGCTGAATATTTCCAACAAATAAAAGTTGTGATACTACAATTCAATCCTGACGAGGCTGTAGCTATTAAGGAAAGCCAGACAAAATTCGAAAACACTTCCGTTGAAACAGTTTTAAAAACTATTCACAAGAGCTATAAAAGATTACATGACGCCATGAAAAACTTACAAAATAGGGCGTTAGAGAAAAGTTCGCACGTATGTTAAAGCAAGACACCGATTTTACCAGATTAAGACAAATTTGTGATGGTAATGATGGTGCATATCCAGATCCGGTAAATACGTTCAAAAATTGTATTAATCAATACATGTCGACCGATCGTTCTTAAAATATAAGCATTATTTTCACCACAGCGAATTGATGCTTCAAAGTTTTTACAGATATTTCTTCAAGCTAGTTAAGGGCGTAAGATGTGCATATATTGTTATAAATTGTAACAGTTTACTGCTTTTGTTACTAGTTAATTTCTTTTATTACACTTATTATGATGCATACGCCTATGTCTCGCCGCACAACTCGCCAGCTTCATTTATTAATCTCTTATCCGACTATAAAGTTTATTAATAATTTTTCTCAATAAAATTAACCATTTTGTAATTAGATGTCAAAGTGAGTGTATTATTTTAAATTATTCTAGAGAAATGAAAATTAGAACTTCGTCTAAAACCAAGAACCATTTCTGTAAGTTTGCCTTAGTGAACTACTGGCAAAGTATTCAAAATTTAAACTAAACTACCCTGACAGCATTCCATGTGATTAGTTCTCAAACATTTAATGAAAGCTGTCGTGTTTTAGTTTGATAAATTACCAAGTCGGACCCTCTTCGAGATTCAAACCATTTTACATAAAGATTAGTTTTCGCAGAGTTCAAGCGATCGGGGTAATATTGAGCGGAATTATAGAATTGCATTGGACATTCGACCACCAAATTGAGGCATTTATGAAGTTTCCTGAGAATAATACGCCCGAGTGGCAGTTTTACATATTAATAATGTGTAATGTAACCTATAGCGTGCGTGTCCAGAAAAGAATAAAGCACCGTTTAGGTGACTGTCGTTGGATCTAGTCTGTATAAACTTAACACACCTTACAAAAAAAAATTCCAAGAAAGTTATCCGTCATAAAAAATATATCTTTATTTTTTGCTTCAACTCAAACTAATTATCGATTCAAATTGAAATTTGACAAACCTATGGGAAATTTTATGGTCAAGAATAATGATAATACTAGAAAATATAAGCCTTAAAACGCTTTCTAAAGGAGATACAAGGTAGCAAAGTAAATAAAATTATTACCTTTTTATTAAAACAAACCTTGAACGGTGGTAATATTTTTTTTGATATCTCCTACACAGCAACTAATTACAAATGGCTTTAATTTGAGCTGAACACATATTTTTTATTTTCAGTTTGCAGTCTGGAGTGGGGAAATCGGGACACATTCATAACGGACGCCACTGGATAATAAAAACAAAAGCTTTAATTTTTATTTTATGACCAATTTTGAGGAAAAAAGATCTCTTGAAAATATTAGCTTTTTTATTTCATGTTTTTTTTTTCATTTTTGGATTTTTTTCCTAGGAGGTGAAAAATTAAGCAATAAAATCGCGTGAGGCACTTAAAATGAACTATTTGAATTTAAATATAAACACATACAAATTAATATTTTCTGAAAATGTGTCTATTAAAAGTAGATACTTCAGTTTCATCATATTTCTATAAAAAATTTATTTATGTTATCCTGAATTTTAAATACTGTTTAACAATATTTATTGGTTAAAATGTTCAAAAAAGGCTAAGCTGGTATAAACGAGAGGTAAACCTTTCGACAGAAATCTGTACACCACACTTCCACTTCCGAAATATTTCTACGGAATTCCACTATTTTGGCAAGGAATTCCAGGTAATTCCAAGGAAATCCACGGAATTCCAAACAAATATGTATTTCTCTCAGATGGAAATGAACAGATATTTTTTATCATTTATTGTAACAATAGCTATTTGTATGACAAGGGAGAAAAGTGCATAATTTCCTCCCGCGGATAGTTTGATCAATATCCAAGGGAGGAAATGGCATTTTGCTCCTGTGTAATACATATGATTTTTTCTACGACCATTTACAGTGTTTTACATTGGTTTTACATATATTTTATTATATTTTCTTATGCATGACAATCAAAAAACCAAATATGTCAAAATTTCATAATAGGTATTTAGATAAGTAAATATTGTTGAAAATTAAAGTACATGGAACGTTGCTAAGGTTGCTTCTTGTTTTCAAAATAAACAAACTTCCAAAAAGTTTATAATAATGTATTCCGAATGTGAAGATGAAGTTCCTCAAGATATTCTGGAAGAAGCAAACGTGGTTTCGTTAAATCTATTACCGTTAAAGTCTCGTGAAAAATATGAAAAAGAGTACCAGCTATTTAATTGTTGGATGGAGACTAGGCAAATAAGAAAAATATGTGAAGAAGTGGTCCTATTTTACTTTTCCAAAAAATGCGCCGATTTGAAGCCTTCAACATTATGGAGCAAATACAGCATGTTGCGATCTACAAATTTTGTTTCTACAAGTACTTCATCAGCGACCAAGACCTTGGAAAACAACAAACAGGAACTGATCTCCACCAGCAGAGCCAATATTTCTTCAGGGGTAATCTCCATTAGTAATTTAACAAATTGTACCATAAATTTTAACAATATTTAGTTACTGATGTTAATTTAAACCTCGATTTAAACTGTTTTCAATTTTTATAAATAAAAATAAGTAATAAAAAATCTGTTTCAAAGAAAAGCATTCATTTTCAGGAAGTTTGTGTATATAAAAGAAGTCTATACACTACTATTACAACTATTTGAAGTTTTTACTTGTTTGCTTCCAGAGGGAGCCAAAGTATTTTCCTCCCTAGGGAAGCAAAGTATTTTCCTTCCTAGGGAAGCAAAGTATTTTCCTCCCGAGGGAGGAAAAGTACTACTTTGCTCCCTGAAATGAGGGAGCAAAATAGTATTTTCTATGTAGGAAGTAGAAAAAAACATTTTATAAGAACATTTGTAAAAGGCATTATATAAACTTAAAAAATTGATTCTAAAAATAAAATCGGTTAAAATGAAAACAATATTTTCAATACTTATTATCATGTTAGGATGGAAATAGTTACTATCCATTACAACAAAAGTGGGAGAAAAAAAGTTTATAAGCAGATTTATAAAAAAATCCAAAAAACAGATTCTAAAAACTGGATCCATAAGATGCTTTCAAAGGCCTTCAAAATCATATTCAAATTTGAATAACCTCTTTTTCGGCGATCTTGGTATTGGTTCTAGTAAAACTCGAATGGCACAAAATATATCTAGTACTATACCGAGCTCGGTAGTGCCTATCGACACTAGGGTTCAAATCCCGGTTTCGATTCTGGTAAAGTCGAGGGTTTGGTTGTGTGTGTCCTCGTTTTTTTCCACTGTGTAACCGCTATCCGTGCAGCTTCGGCTTTGGTTTGGTGGTTGTCTAATTTATGTGGTGTGTTATTCTAATGAGAATGTTTCCTCTGGTAGTGCACACGATATGATCAAGTGATGAAGAAGGAAATAGTGAAGGATTACCAGATATAATGAATGATTACCTTGAAAATAAATTGTGTGTCATGGCAGAAAATGAATTAGTTTTAGATGGCCGCAATGACGTCATTTTTTCAGAAAAATCGTTAGAAAGAAAATTTTTGATCTAACAGAGAAAGTTTCTAGAAAACGGCTATGAAATCTAAAACAATGGAAAAAAAGATCAGCATTGCAAAAGACAGCGGAAAAGAATATCCTTCTAAAAATGGCAAATTCATGCTGAAAAAGAAGATAGAAAAGGGACTGTTGTGCAAGGAAAAATACAGATTAAAGTGCGGTGAAAAGATTGACATGGAAGCCAAAAAGGCTATTCTGAACAATTGTTATTATTTGAACATTGACTTCAAGAATTGTCTCTGTACTGCTTTAACAACAATTGCATGTCACGTCGGCGTCATGGAGTTAATGTAAAAACTCCGAAACAATATTCGTTCACATTATAATGAATTCAGTTATTTGCGATAGACAAACAAATTTGGTATTTTGTACATTAATTCAATTTAGCATTTTTATGCAAATAATAAAGTTGCAGAAATGTCCATAGTGCTAACCAACAGTACAAGATTCAACCTACTGAACTATTAGTTGTTTTTTAATAGAAAGAAATAAATTAAAAAACTCTGAATCAATGTTTTTTTAATTCAAATTTATGCACAATAATGATACATGACACTCATTTGTGTCTACAATCTGTATATGTCAGGGATAGCGAACCTTTATTGATCTATGTGCCATTTTTTCTAAAAAAATGTTTAATGAGGCCCTTGGAGCCAGTTACCAATAGCTTGCAGGGAAAATCTGTGAATTTGTTAGACGTTCAAAAACATATTGAGAATTTGCTGCAAATATTCGAAAACAATAGGAAAGATGTAAAAGAATGTTTCCATAGTATTTTCACAAGATCCGTTGAAATTGTCGATGAATTTGGAACAGAAATTGAGCAACTCCGCATAGCAAGACGTCAGATAAATAGACCCAATATCCAGACGGCTTCTGCAAAAGAATACATCAGAATTTCTTTGTTCATTCCATATATGGACTCTTTGATAATTCAATTCGCTAAAGATACAAGAACAGCCTTTTCGATATCGTGTTTACACCATAAACATTTGAAAGAGAACAAGGATATAGGCCTCATAGTGAAAAATATCACTGAAACCTATAATATTGATAATTGTGAAGAGGACTTGGATCCAGTACTGAGATCAGTGCAGACTCAATGATGATGATGTAAATATGGAATTCCACGATTTACAGAAAAAATGTGAATTCTTTTCCGCGATATCTCATAAAAATATTGCTATCCAGGCCCCCCACCACCTGTACCATTGAAAGATCCTTTAGTACACTAAGGACAGTGAAAACGTGGCGCAGATCTACCATTGGAGAAACTAGGCTAACGGGATTATATCTTCTGAGTGTCCACAGAGAAACTGCCATGAAAGACAAATTAATAATTGCTGAGGAAGCAATCGATATCTTTGGCAAAAACAATAAAAGAAAACTGCATTTCCTATTTTCAGAAGGAAAACTGAGAAAGTTTGTGATATTAGTTCCTATGTTCCTTTTTTTTCAAATGTGATTTATAATGTTGATTTTTCATTTTGTTTTTGAGTCTGTTTTATAATTTTAAGAATTACTTTTTTATTTTATATACTCGTACCTACCTAAATACTTCCTGAAATATAATTCGTGATTCTAGGTGTAAACCTTATAAACATTTTGTTCTCTTTCCGCCCCCCACTGAATTTTTTCCTGGCGGCGCCCATGGAGAATGGCTAGATTATTAAATTATGTATCGAGCCTCAGATTGTATTTTACCCTCACAGCTTTTTTAGCGAAGAGATTTGGGAACAAAATTATCTGTGAACCCCTATTAAATGTAAACAAAAAAATAAATTGTTTCTATTAGGTACCTAAATTCCTTAATTAATGTCGTGCCCGAATTATTTTGTCGCGTGCCATTGGTTCGCCATCGCTGGTATATGTCATGTTAATTCCATTAAAAATAGAATACAAGGATAATGTAAAATAAATAATGCTATAATATAAATCATAATAAATAACTAATTTTTGACTACAATAATAATTGTAAAACTTCTGAGGCATGCCAAAAGGAATTCTAACGAATTTCAAGGGAATTCTGAGGAAATCCAAGGAATTTCACGGAATACCATATGCTTGTACACCAAACAGAGGAATTGAGCCTACTATAGGCGACTGAATTCGTGCTATGCTATCAAACAGGCCCATAACAACGTCTCCACAAGGAGAGACAGTTAGGTTTAGAGCCAATGAGTGGATGTCCGCAGGGTGGGGTTCTCCCCCCCTTTTGTGGTCACTTCTTCTGGCTTCTACTGGTTATTCTCACACTGTGGGAGGTTGAGGTTCTAGCATATGCAGATGATCTAGTCATACTAGTCAGAAGAAACTCTGAAGGAGTAATATCGAATACCCTTCAAGAGACACTGGATGCAGTGAGTAACTGGTGTGACAGGGAACAGATAAATGTAAACCCTCAAAAAACAGTAATAGTACCATTCACCCGGAAAAGGAAGCTGGAGGACTTAAGACCTCCCTCTTTAATTGGTGAAACTATTCCATTTGCGGAGGAGGTGAAATATTTAGGAATCACTCTAGATAGATCACTTAATTGGAACTCCTATCTGGAAAAGGTAATCCACAAAGCAAAGCTGTCCTTATGAACATGCCGTCGTATTTGTGACAAATCCTGGGACATGGATCCCCAACAAATTTATTGGATCTACATCACGGTCATCAGACTAATGATAACATACGGATCCATTGTTTGGTGGCCGATAGGATCACAACGAACGGTCAAATCCAAACTATCTGGATTGAAGAGATTAGCATGCATGGCCGTAACGGGAGCAATTAGCACCACACCGTCAGCTGCAATGGAAATCCTCCTGGATTTACCCCCTCTTCATATATACTTGGAGAGAGATTCTAGGTAGGCAACCTACAGACTGCAACAAGCGGCCATTAATATGCCGCCGACTAGTATCATGGAGCGGAATAGGTTGCTGGATGACATAGAGAATCACAGCATCCTGAGTATGTCCTCGGGTACTATGCTTACTATGACCAACTACAAGCTGACCTTCAACATCCTTTCTCCGGAAGGAGATGAGTGGGATCGGAATAAAGCCGACCTACTGAGGGCAGACAGTTGCTGGTTTACAGACGGCTCCGAAACTCTCGAGGGGACAGGAGCCGGAGTACATAGCTACAGACTAAGGGTGAGGATATCTTCAAACCTAGGTACTCATGCAACTGTTTTTCAGGCTGAGGTGCATGCCATTGAACTGTGTGTGAGAAGGCTGGAATATATGCATCTTACACGCAGATCGATAAAAATTTTCTCAGATAGTCAAGCAGATATAAAAGCTCTTGGCTCCTATCGGTTGTAACTCCAAAACGGTATGGAATTGTCAGAAGGCTCTAAATCATTTGAGCAAAAACAATAAAGTGAATCTGGTCTGGATACCCGGCCACTCTGGTATGGAAGGTAACGAAATAGCCGACTCCTTGGCCAGAGAAGGAGCGGAATCACGAATCATCGGACCAGAACCGATACTTGGCATATCTTTAAGTATTGCTAAGATGGCTATCTCAACCTGGGCTGAAAGGAAAACTCTCCAGTATTGGCAAGAGTTACCAGGATTAGTTCATTCGAAGGCGTATATAAAATACCCCTTGAAATTAAAAACTAAGAAACTTTTAGAGTTAAACAGGGTAAACCTGAAAACACTAACTACCAGGCACTGCCGACTAAACTACCATCTGCATAAACTCGGCCTAGCGGAAAACGCTGAGTTCCGTCTATGCCTGGAAGATGATGAGAAGGCAGACCACATCCTATAAATATAATAAAGTTATCAGTTTTGTTAAGAGACTGAACTTATTGGGTGAAATATAACTAGGTGTGAGCCATAATAGGCCTGGTGAAGGCCGCAGTGGAGGGTCCACAGGGACCCACTCACAAGAAACCTACCTACCTACCTACCTACACCAAACTTCCAAACAGGTTTACCCCTCGGGTAAAAACTTTATATTTTGATTTTTACCTTAATAAGATCCGTTGCTATGTAAACACAGTTGCTTTCCAACAATGTAACTAGATTTTCGTCTATACTAATAATCGCTATCGCTCGCTCAGTTAACTTCCATGCTCGCATGTTAAACCCTATATAACAGTCTTATAATGTAATATACTATTACCGATAATTTTAATTTTTACCGATACGTAACTTGTTACCTGTTGCTATGAAAGTATAGTTGCTTTCCAAAAATGCAACTAGATTTTCGTCTACACCAATAATCGTCATAAAAATTAACAAAATTTATTGGTTTACTCTATCTCTTTTGGATGAAAAGAGCTTCAGGATAACACAAAACGTTGTACAATATTCGACCGTTATAGGGTTTAACATGCTCATATGGATAACTGGGCTCACTTCCGCTCGCTCAGTTAACGGTCTTAATTTAACTTGAAAATATATTTTAAAATGATCTGATCATGATGCTGAATCTATTTTTAAAAAACAGAAAACTTTGGAAATATTATCCGTAAAAGTTTATATTTACATTTAAAAGACATAGTTTAATTCAAACTTATTTGCAACATGAAAAATGTCGGCTTCTTTGATGGCAGTAAAGGGAACAAAGAAGCCGACGTTTTTTATGTTGCACGTAAGTTTGAAATAAACTGTACAAATAATTCACAGTACAAATTTAAAGTTAATATTTGATTAAAAAATACCACGTTTATTTTTATTATCCAGTGGCGTTCCAATATTTTTTTAAGACAGTGTCCCTAAACACCTACCGCAGACTATTGACTGGTGATAAAAAACATATTCTTAGTTCAACTGAAATTCTTAATCAGTTACTATGTACACAATATCAAAAAATATCAGTTTCCCTTCAAGAGTTATTCCAATAAAAAAAAAAAAATCTTTACTCAACAACTTGTATCTCTGTTAAGATGCATTATATGAGGAAACGAGATATGTTTATTTCTGACCTTATTATTTTTTTGGTCCATATAATCTGTCCTTAAAATATTTGTATCGATTTACCAAATCTTGATGTAAACTAATGGGAGCGCTGCAGCGTCTTTAGAACTGTATATTTTTAAGCATTATTTTTTAATTATTATTATTTTGATCATTTTGACCAGCAATTCGAGTGTAAATTTAATTAAAAAAAAAAAACTTGTATCGTTTCGATAAAATTCACTACTTTTAAAGGAAAACGAATTTTTAATTGTACTTTTTTTGCAAAATTGCTTGTAACTTTTTAATGAAGTTGTTTTCGTTAGATTTAATCATTCTATTTTGACATTTACAAAATGTACCTAAACGTTGTCTTACTTTTTCTGGATGCATTTATATAAGTCGTATGGGTAGTCTTCACATAAACAATAAATAATTTTAAAAAATTTATTCTTCACGAATCAGCAGCAAGGATGATCCCAAAAAACATATAAATATAAATGCAGTCACTGACTCGACCGAAATGCATGATGCGAAAAATACAAAATAACAGGAACTTGGAGCAGATATCTTGCACCGTTACTGAAACTGAAGAACTAAACTAGCTGGACAAAATTCTTTCTCCGAAATTAAGTCAATACCAGAAAGCAATACAGGGTGGGACAATAGTGCGTCCGACTTCGATATGTCGAGTTTTATGATAGCTAGAAACTTGATTTAAAAACATAAATAAACTAGACAAAAAAGTCTATAACCAGAAATTATCTCCGATATACAGGGTGAGCCAAGACGATTCTACAGGGTCAACTAACATTTTTTTAAATGGAATGCCATGTATTTCAGACCATTTTTTGAAACCACTTTGTGGCCTCCTTCCACTCCTGTGTCATTACTGACTCTCTCCGAACCACTTGGATGTAACGATTTTTTTTTTGTTGAAATCATGCCATTTACACGTGTATATTAAAAGAATCGCTAGTCACAATTATCGATTTTAAGAAAAAATGTGTTAGTACCAGTTATGAGACATTTGTGTGATGTAACTCAGCCATTTTCACTTCCTAAAAGTATACAGGGTGGCTAAAAATAGTTTTTAAATTTACAACTATTTGAACTGAATTTTCTCAATTTTTTCAAATGGTATATTTTTGGATGTGATGTAGAATTGAAAAACGAAAATTTTTTGTACGTACATCCCTATGGCTATTTGTAACAATTTTCGATTTATTGAACGGCAAAATTCAGCATATATATATATATATATATATATATATATATATATACATACATACATACATACATACATACATACATACATACATACATACATACATACATACATACATACATACATACATACATACATACATACATACATACATACATACATACATACATACATACATACATACATACATACATACATACATACATACATACATACATACATACATACATACATACATACATACATACATACATACATACATACATACATACATACATACATACATACATACATACATACATACATACATACATACATACATACATACATACATACATACATACATACATACATACATATACATACATACATACATACATACATACATACATACATACATACATACATACATACATACATACATACATACATACATACATACATACATACATACATACATACATACATACATACATACATACATACATACATACATACATACATACATACATACATACATACATACATACATACATACATACATACATACATACATACATACATACATACATACATACATACATACATACATACATACATACATACATACATACATACATACATACATACAGGGTGTCCCTACCAAAAGTAGGCACCCTGAATAACTTTGGATAAAAATTTTTTTGAAAAATTGGTGAAACACGTCGACCTTGTTTCCAAGGGGGGCATATCTTAATGTAATACTTGTATATCTATCATCATCCCTCTACTCTACACGACCACCCCCTCAAAAAATTCAAATGGCAAAGGGGGTCGAGTGATACATCTTTTGAAAGGTATTTAATTCTCTACATAACTGTGTATTTTTTTACTTTTATCGATTCTTTCCTGAGAAATAATTGTTTCATTATTTTAGGTTCGGGCAATAAAAACAGAAGAAGCAGTTTAAATTATTGTATGTATTGTTCAAAATGAACCCCACCGACTTCCATACAGTAGTATAATCTGTCTTGAAATTCTGTACGAACATTTCTGAACACATCTGCAGTCAATAAACGGCATTCTCGAACAATTCTTTCACGTAACTCTTCCAGAGATGCGGGTTTTGTTGCAAATACCTTCGATTTCAAATGTCCCCACAGAAAGAAATCCAAGGGAGTTAAATCGGGCGACCTAGTGGGCCACTCCACAGGACCTCTTCTTCCAATCTATCGCTCAGGAAACTGTTTATCCAAAAATTGACGGACTGCTATAGCAAAATGTGGGGGTGCCCCATCCTGTTGAAAAAACAATTCGCCCTCTAAAAGATTAGCGTCTTCTTCGAGCATTTGGGTAATCATTGGGTCGATGTTATTTTCTAACAGATCGAGGTACCTTTCGCCATTTAAATTGTCAGGAATAAAAATCGGCCTGACAATGTGATCCCCCTAAGATGCCAGCCCAAACATTTAACTTCTGAGGCCTTTGGGTATGAGTGTCCATAAACAAATGTGGATTGGTTTCACTCCAATACATACAATTATGCCTGTTTACCTCCCCATTTAACTGAAATGTCGATTCATCAGAAAAACACGTATTGTACCGTAGATTGGAATTACCGTTTAATTGTTCACTAAAAATCTCACAGAATTCAAGCCGACGCGCGACGATCGGGATCATCTTCGTTTAATTCGTGTACCAATTTAAATTTATATGGATGAAATTTGTGGGCCTTTACAATTCGATGAACACTGCTTCGTGATACACCGGAAGCCTCAGCTACTTTCCTGATCGATTGAGTATTATCCATCTGCAAATGACCCAGAACTGCCACTTCGACTGCTTCATTCCTAATCGGTCACTGAGGTTCATGCTTTTGTTTCCTACAGAACCTGTTTCCATACATTTTTTCAATAATTGTAAAACATACTGAGAACCAACCCTTCTATCTGGGTGATTTCTATTGAATATGCGCTCTGTAGCTCTAGCACAATTATCGTTTTTAAAATAAATGCTGACAATTTCTATTCTCTCCTGAAGGATATAAACCCTTTTGAGAACTCACTCTGGTAAAATGTATCTCGATTTAAAATTGATTGTGAACAAATTAATGTTCAAGGACTATCAAATACTTATGAGTCTTTTATTATTCTAAAACTAAACGGACCAGGAAAGTGTTTTTTTGTCGAAAAAACTCGTGTTGATTTGAGAGCACTAAAAAATGTAGTTTTTTTTTATAAATTTCAATACCCAGTGCCGTGTATTTTAGATTTTTTAAACGATTTCGATTGTGTGTAATCATCAAAAAATAAAATTATTTTCCTTAAGAACGAATCGATAAAGTTAAAAAAAAAATACAAAGTTATGTAGAGAATTGAAAGACCTTTCAAAAGATGTAGGTATCACTCGACTCCCTTTGCAATTTGAATTTCTCTTGAGGGGGTGGCCGTGTAGGGTAGAGGGATGATGATAGGTATACAAGTATTACATTAAAATATGTCCCCATTGGAAACAAGGTCGACGTATTTCACCAATTTTTCAAAAAATTTTTATCTCCAAAGTTATTCAAGGTGCCTACTTTTGGTTGGGACATCCTGTATATATATAACCTTCTCTTGAATTACTTGAAAAACCCTCATTTTTAATTTCTATTGCTGATTTTGCAGTTATTGTTCAATAAATTGAAAATGGTCCCAAATATACAGGGTGTTCCATTTCACAAAATTGAGAAAATTCAGTTCAAAAAGTTGTAAATTTAAAAATCCTTTTTGTTCACCCTGTATATTTATAGGGAAGTGAAAATGGCTGAGTGTAATCACACAAATGTCTCACAATTGGTACTAATTTTTCTTGGAATCGATAGTTGTGATTGTAGTCAAATTTTTAATATACACGTGTAAATGGTATAATTTCAACAAAAAAAAAATCATTACATCTAAGTGGTTGGAAGAAAGTCAATAATAATACAGCAGTAAAAGGAGGCCACAAAGAAGTTTAAAAAATGTTCTGATATACATTTCATCCAAAAAAAATTATTACTTGAACCTGTAGAATCGTCTTGGCTCACCCTGTATATTCGAAAATAATTTACGATTATAGACTTTTTTGTCTAGTTTACTTATGTTTTTAAATCAAGTTTCTAGCTATCATAGAACTTTTTTGATAATGATTCGCCTTATTAAAAGCGTCCCAAAACTATGAAAACTGACCTTCAATAGTACGCATTCTTAGTCACATTTCTATTTCCAAATAGAACGATGTGTGTGGGTGCACGTTGTTACATCATTTCCTCATAAGCCAAGAGTCTTTCTACGATAGGTCCTTATAAGTATTTTAATATAATCATTTCAGTTGGTCTAATATTTGAATTTGAACTTATGTTTAAAATAAATACTGAAAATAAATTATATTTACCGAGACCTACCAACTTTTCCTCGAGATCCGCTCCGACTTTTAATGTATTGTAAAGTGTTGATCATGACCTCTTGTCCGTATTAATTTTAAGTACGAATTCAAACTCAAATGTTTAACCAATAGAAACGGTTATAGTAAAAGTTTTTAGTAAGGAGAAAAAGTGCATACACATATTGTAGAGTAGAAAGATTCATGGCTTCTGATGAAATTATATGACAACACTCATAGTTTTTGATCGCTGCTGGCTAGGTGAGTTATTATCAAAGAGGTTTTATTGTTTTAGATTATGCTGCTCTCATGTATTAAATTTCGCATGGAAGAACAGTTTGAAAGTAGGTGTTTTGTCCAATTTTTTCTTCAATTTCAGCCACTATGTGAGAAAAATAAAACCGAGTATAATCAATTTAGCAAAGTTTCAAATTTATCAAAAAGGACAAAACGTCTTTTTTCTCTACAGGTATGGAGGATGCGCTTTCCGGTAAACCGAGTAGCTACGAAAAATAAACCTCAGCTTTTTTCATGAAAATTTAATGCCCTACGAACCGATCTTCGTGTGGGTTTAATAAATCTTGCATTGTTTGCAGGGAATGGTCATCAAAGGTGTCAAAGGCCAGGATTTTTAAAAATTTCCCAAGATGTTTATGCTTTAGGTTCAACTAAACAAAAGACCTTTTTATTTATATGCTTCTAGGGATCACTCATAGTATCGATTCGTACACTTTATTTAGTATAATATTATTGTTGCTTTTTTTTAAGTCGCTTGATTTATCTGAGGTAATTAGATCAATCAAATTGTCAAGACATCCTGCCACTGCATATGGCTCAACTTAGTCTCTTCGCAACATTATTATTCTCCAACTAAATAGTTCCTTGGCACAAACTTTGTATAAACAGTACAAAATCTAATATGAAATTTCTATAACATTGTTATGAATTGAACAGTATTCAATTTGTGCCAAGAAACTAACTGATAAATACGGAAACCTTACTTCAACCTCTTTCATCAGAACTACAGCTAGGTAAAGAAAACTGTTTTAATTAATTAATATGTGTTATCAAATGAACAAAACAAAAAAATGGTATAGGTTTGTGTGTGACTGTGATGTAATGTGAAAAAAATACTCACTATAAAAACTAAAGCTAGCCACACAATACAGAATAAGCTAGATGGGATGGCTTGGGGCATTCGTAATTCATATTTTTTTATTTAGTCTTTCTCTGAATTAACGCTAATGTTAGAGTGAGAAACATCCAACATAGTGTACAAATAGATGGTACAATAATATTTTTGGTTTGATCTAATTAAGTATCCCAAAAATGCAACCTTATAGCTAGAAACCGTACAGAATTCTTCGTAACTTAAAGTATTTACAAGATTAAAGAAGACGTTTAAGGGATTGCACAAAGGCATTCCTGCCTAAAAAAAGGTAAAGCACGTAGAACGATATGTTCATCAGTGTGGGTTCACTACTGAGAAATTGGCAGATATTTTAAATTATTTTGAACACTGCTCTCAATTAGGAAGGCCCCAAGAAATTTAAATCTTTCGTATAGTACAGAAAAGATCCCCAAAAAATAAGCTTCACGATTATAAAATTCCTTATACAGAGTGTTCAAAGTATGAGTGCCATTATCAGCTGATATGCCGCACTTAAAATAACAAAAGAGTCTTACACAATTAATAGGTGTTGAAAATTGAACGGTTTTGACAGGAAAAAATTATTATATTTTATTTTTCAAAGTTACTCTACTCTACTAGGCGAAAAGGTTTAGAAAATACACCAGGAAACAATTTTACACGTTTTGTTTATATTGACAACCAAACATTTTAACCAAAAATTTACCAATTCTTGCTTATTTTCCCACTTATTGTGCCGGTCAGTGTATATTATTTATCAATACGATAACGCAAAACTTGGGAGAACAAAAATTATTAACAATGCTTCCCCAAAAAAAATTGTGGCTGACACTGTTTAGTCACCCGTTAAAATATATAGATAGATCAGGAACAAGAACTAAAATAAGGCTGGAAAGTACAGTACACAGTACTCAATTAGTGTCTTCATGTTCCCATGGCCACATTGGGGCCTCGATGCACAGTCAACACACAGAGCTCTATGTGTACTGCTCATTTCCACCTGGCACATACAAATAAAACAAGATAGAGTTATTGGGGTTCCAAAATAAAACAAAGAAGGTTTAGTGCCATATTCCCCAAAAAGAAACAATTGTGCAGCTACGGACACGTGTTTCGGAGTTATTGCCCCACATCAGCGTAGCGTAGCTAAGGAATTGGATCTACGATGAGATAGATCAGGAACAAGAACTAAAATAAGGCTGGAAAGTACGTGCACAGTACTCATATTAGTGATCTTCATGTTCAATGTGCCACATTTACGGGAATATGGCACGTAAACCTTCTTTGTTTTATTTACTGGACACCCCAATAAAACTATCTTGTTTTATTTGTATGTGCCAGGTGGAAATGAGCAGTACACATAGAGCTCTGTGTGTTGACTGTGCTCATCGAGGCCCCAAATGTGGCACGATGGGAACATGAAGACACTAATTGAGTACTGTGTACTGTACTTTCCAGCCTTATTTTAGTTCTTGTTCCTGATCTATCTCATCGTAGATCCAATTCCTTAGCTACGCTACGCTGATGTGGGGCAATAACTCCGAAACACGTGTCCGTAGCTGCATAATTGTTTCTTTTTGGGGAATATGGCACTAAACCTTCTTTGTTTTATTTTGAACCCCAATAAATCTATCTTGTTTTATTTGTATGTGCCAGGTGGAAATGAGCAGTACACATAGAGCTCTGTGTGTTGACTGTGCTCATCGAGGCCCCAAATGTGGCACATGGGAACATGAAGACACTAATTGAGTACTGTGTACTGTACTTTCCAGCCTTATTTTAGTTCTTGTTCCCTGATCTATCTCATCGTAGATCCAATTCTTAGCTACGCTACGCTGATGTGGGGCAATAACTCCGAAACACGTGTCCGTAGCTGCATAATTGTTTCTTTTGGGGAATATGGCACTAAACCTTCTTTTGTTTTATTTTGAACCCCAATAAATCTATCTTGTATTATTAACAATGTTTTGTTCCTTTTAGTCACCCGTTAAAATAATAGCATTTTTACTTTTAACATCCTGTAAAGACCGCTCGATTTGTACTCCCTGACTTTTTTATTTGTGGGAAACAGTGACAAATATTGTTTGTAATCAAATAATATTGAACATAATATGAAGGAATAATGCGGAAATTAATGGTTCCCGAATCAACACGAACGAGCAAGCGGAAATGAAGCTGATTTATGCTTAGATCAAAATGAAGGAAACATTGAAAATTTATTGCAAATTGTATTTTTAACTATGCAATTGAGATAATAAAAATTATACCAAAAAAAAAGATGCCCAACTGCATTAGCACGTCAGCGTTGTGGAATGTTTTTCCAAAACATTCAGAAAGTTTAGTTTAGTTTATGATACTATAGTGTGCTGTTATGTAATACAATTTCTATTCACAATTTTAAGAAAAACGCATTGTCACACGTAATGAATCACACTGTACATTTTGTTGTTAAATACACACTTAATATTAAGAATACTGGATTTACAAAAATTCTGTATAGTTATTCTTATTCATATTTGATAAGATATTCGATGATTCTTACTTAAAATTATGTTTAGCTCAACAGGAAATTCTGTAGGTAGCAACTAAACTAGGAAAACGTTAATTAGATACTTCTCTATTTATCTCGTTAAAATTTATCCGAGACCTAATTACGAGAAATGTATATTCGCGACATTTTCATCCCCAAACCATCCATTAGACTTTTTCAGCTCGGTACGGCTTTATCTAGCATGCCATGGGATAAAAAGTGATACAAAACATTTGAAAAGTTGTTGAAAAAGCTTACTCAAAAGGGTATGGCAGAGTGCATCAGTCGTGCAAAAAACACAAAACATTCAATAGTGGGTTGTGGAGTAGTATACACGTAAGGTAAACACAATAGGTTTCAGAATAAATAATGGAAAGAAAAATTATCCACTACATCTGACAAGCAAATGCATTTTCATCGGGGTTTGTTGCACTTTTGTATTCATATTCTGGTACGGATTTTAGAAATCATGTATTGAGAGTTGTTGAAAACAGAATTTTTCCAGATACGAGGTGTTTATAGTTCTTAAAACAAATGAGTACATCAAATAAAATGCATAATTTCGGTACTATCAAAACATTAATTTTGAGCTATATTTGCTGGAATAACTTAAGAAGTGAGTTAGAACCTTAAGACTAACACTCAAGTGGTTTCCACAAACAACAAAACACTTACCACTACACTCTAGGTGCGTTTCGTCAATCAAAATGGCTTTACCTAAAGAAATTGTTCTCTTGATGATGCCAACTTGGATGGAGAACATGCGTCGAGTGCAGTGTTCAGTGTTTTGATATCTGTGTGGAAATTACTCCGAAATATAATAGATGAAATTGTAACGATTTGTTTAATAGATATATGCCCTAAAATGGTTCATTACAGGTATACAGGTGTTTAAAATTTAACCAATAACATTATTTTTTTACAATAATCCCGACGAAATATTTTCAGAAATGACATGTATTTTTTATGTATTCGCTCCCTAGATATAACGAAATTTCATTTCGATTCATTAATTTTTGTACAGGATAAAAAATATTTTGATGTTATTAACAGTAAATTAATTTAAATTTAAAACTTTTTTCTGATTGTAGATACACCCAGAAAGAACAATCAAATACTTTTTATTATTATTATTATTATTACTATTAAATTTATCAGTGCACATTCCTAATTAATCCTACGAAAAAGTTGCAATGACTTGTAAAAGTTGTTGTTTCTGTTGGCGTACCGCAAGGCCCAATATTAGAATCTTTGCTGCTTGTCTTATATTCGAACCTTCTTTCATAGTATAAAGTATTGTAACTGGATGACTATTAGCTCCTTAACATATCACGGGGCAATTTTTAAATGTGGAATTAAAAACATAAGTGAATTAGTTCTGCCAACACCACCTTCATATAAACTACGGTGTGCTGCTATTTGGTAGTACTTAACATCTTGTATCTGTATCAAACTATTTTTTGACATATGTAAATTGTCATAACGTGGTGAATATAAAAACCAAATATATTCTCGTCTAAAACCCGGAGATGGGCATTACAAACGAAATTCGATGCAATACTATTTACATCGTGGAATTTTTTGAAATCATTTGGAATACAAAATACCGTGTGTCCCATTATATTTTGACCCTCTTTAAACCTATATAACTTTTGAACTAATTGAGATAATGAAATAATTTTGATAAGTTTTTTCCTGAGTAACCGTCTCTTATTGCTCTCTTCCGGTGTAACCGGAAATGATATTTCGTATTTTCGAGGATAAGGCAACTTTGTTATTTCAAATGGAACACCCTGTATATTTTTTCCTAGTTGGAAAGCCCATTGTTTCCCCTTTCCGAAAATTCAATATTTGTCATGGAAATTATATAGAGTGATGCTTTTATAAGCTTTTAAAGTGAATATTGCGTTTTATCGAAATGCTACGAAAAAAATAATGGTTCACCAAAGTAGACTATGGAAATAAAAGACAACATCACTTGTAAATGTCAAATTGGTTTATTAACAACTCGGGTACTTGAGTTACTTTAAGAAAAATGTTTACTTTAAGTGTGTAATCTTTTTTTGCTGACACTAAATCTTATAAAACAACACAAAGAAGATTTAGAACTATGTTTAACAAGGAACCTCCAACAAAAAAATTCAATTAGAAAATGGTACAGAAACTTTTAGAATTCGGGTTGTACTGACCGTAAAAAAAGAACTCCTAATAATGAAAATAGGCTTAATAATGCAATTGAAATTTTGGAAATAACACAAAATGATCCTTCCTCTTCTACAAGAAAAATTTCTTCCGCAACAGGTATTCCGAAAACTAATGTTCATACTGTTATGAAAAATGTTCTAAAATTGAATGCTTATAAAATTCAAATTCATTAAAAATTTAAGGAAACTGATTTTTCAAAACGAGTACAATTTTATATATAATTTCTTAATTTACGTAGAAGAGATGGACATTTTCTTGATAAGTTAATCATGTCAGACGAAGCATCATTTCACTTACATGGCAACGTGATTAAGCATAATTGTAGAGTTTGGGAATCAGAAAATCCTAGAAATTCCCATCAGCATGTCACATCCTCTCCAAAAGTTACTGTTTGATGTGCGGTATCAAAAGAAAAAATTTACGTCCTTTTTTTTAACAATTCAACTGTCCAATGCCCCATCATATATGGACATCTTTTATCCGCAACGTGAACAGGATATTTTGTTGAGGACAGTCTATTTCCAACAAGACGGTGCTACGCCTCATTATGTTATGATAACTAGAGATTCCACCTTTGGAAATAGCTGGATAGAGATGGGAGGTCCTACAGTATGGCCCTCTCGATCCCCAGAACCCACAGTTCCAGATTTATTCATATGGGGGTATGTGAAAGACAGGTGTTATAGCCCTATGCCACAAAATTTAGAACAACTTAAAGAAAACATTCAAAATATCTTTAACAACATTACCCCCGAACAGTTAAATATGACAACTTTGTAAAGCGAATAAATAAATGTATCCAAGTTGATGGGCAGCATTTTGAACATCTTTTATAACTGTGTATTATTTTGTTTAATAAATATCCTGTTACACTTTGTTATATCGAGTTTCATATGTACATTTTCAATATTAGCATTTCAAGTAACATGCAATTGTTAATAAACTAATTTAACGTTTACAAGTGATGTTTTCTTTTATTTCTATAGTCTCTGTGAATCATGACTTTTTTTCGTAGCATTTCGATAAAACACACTCACTTTAAAAGCTTATAAAACCATCACTCTGTATAATTTCCATGACAAAGGGGAAACAATGGGCTTTCGAACTGTGAAAAAATATACAGGGTGTTCCATTTGAAATAACAAAGTTGCTCTATTCCCGAAAATACGATATGACATTTCTGGTTAAACCGGAAGTGAGCAAAAAAGACGGACACTCAGGAGAAACTTATCAAAATTAGAAGACTGGCGAAAATCGCATTTCATGATCTCAACTAGTTCAAAAGTTATATAGGTTTAAAAAGGGTTAAAATATAATGGTGCAACCGGTATATTTCTAATAGCCAACGGATTTATAGTCTTCTGGCTTATGGATTTGGAAAATTCACAAGCCACAACAAATCAATTGATCAAATCCAATTTCAATCGGTATTTAAATTTTACGCCAGAAAATGCATTGAAGAGTCAGATATAGTGAATGAGAAAGAGACTTAAGTGTGTCAAATGTGTAAAATCGAAATCCCTCAACATTTCGTTTATAATGAATATTTCGAATAACAGCTCGTTTCAACTTAGATATTTATGAATATCCTTGCTCTATACGTATATACCAGTCTTAAAGTGTACTTACTCTTAACAAAAATTTTAATTATAACAGGCTTGAAATAAGACAAAGAAAATTTCATATTTAATATTGTTTTATGAAGAACGTAATTTTGAGATAGAGAAGTTTAGTTCGATATATTTACTTAACAAAAACATTTAATTAATTTAAATACACGATAATTATGTTTAAAGAGTTTGGCAAGGAACAGTGGCTGCTGGTGGATTTAGGTTATACAATATCTCAGTATTGGAGCATGGAGCCCAAGAAATATTTTAAGGCACGACTATCAGTACTGATTGAAGAAGTTTTGTAGAAAAAAAACTGAAAAAAAATTGAGAAAAAGTTACAAAAATGCGCAACTTCCCCAGATTCCTTCTAGACCATTAGTAAAATCTTTGCAAACTATTTTTTTTCGTAATCAGAAGGAAAATTTATCACTCCGTTTTTTTTTTTTTGGTTTTTGAAAATTTAGATTTTTTGTAAAGTTATGACACTGAAATTTAAGTTCTTCATCGTGTAAATTTCAAAATGTCATAACTTTACAAAAAATCAAAATTTTCAAAAACGGGCCGATAAATTTACCTTCTGATTACGAAAAAAAAAATAGTTTGCAACGATTTTACTAATGGTCTAGAAGGAATCTGGGGAGGTTGCCCATTTTTGTAACTTTTTCCTCAAATTTTTTTTCTGCAAAACTCTTTCAAGTAGTACTGATAGTCGTAATTTCAAATATTGCTTGGGTTCCATGCTCCAATACTGAGATATGGTATAACCTAAATTCACCAGCCGCCACTGGCAAGATATATTAATGAAATAATAAATTTGCCGGTATATTTCTCATAAATGAAATGTCGGAGGCACGATGGAAAGTAAAATGGCTACAAGACACATATAGAACATAAATGAAAATAACGAAAAAGTCATACCTCTCAACTACAAAACTTGAGTAAGAAGAGAAATGAAAGACTTTTTTTGGACGCATTTTCCAATTATGAGATTTTTCATGGTATAAAGCGAATTATTTAGACATTTGCAAGTATATTTCTCTAAAATGAGTTGTGACTCCTTGATAAATATTGAACTGTCTTTGATTGACTTGAAGATTATGTGGTGACTTTATTATTGATTTTTAATACAACTAGTACATAATCATTCTATTACACTATCCATATTAGTTGATATTAAATTAGAAAATAACACATGAGCAACTAATAAGATAGCACATATTGCGAAATAAAAATTGGGCTTCCATGGAAAAAATACATAAAAGGCATTGAGCTTAAAAAAGCTTTTTTGGAATTTTTTAAAAGTCTCTTTTCGTTTAGGAAATGAAAGGGACACCCAGTACAAATAAGTACTGATTTATTGCTATTGGTCTCAGCAACCACTACTACGAAAATCACAAAAAAATATGCTCCCTGTTAACGAAAATTTAATATAAATTTTTTTCATCAACAAAGTTTACTTAATTATAAACCTTGTCTCCAAATAATTGCTTTTTGTTATAAAAATACGCGAGTATTTTTCAAACCTAAAAAACCTCAGTAATTGGATATATGCGTAAAAAACATTACAAAACTCTACAATATCAGCGCAAATGCAGAATGTTTGCTCTTTCATAGATTTTTACATTTAGTCGTTGAACAATTGCTCTGAATCGGTATTTTAATGGCACTTCAAATATTAACGAGTGCGGACTTTTGTTCTGTTAAACTGAACGTGACTTTTAACTAATGATTTTAGAATAATTAAAGCGACCGTTGGAAATGAAATTAAGTTTCAAATCGGACAATAGAAAGTAGGCAGCTTAATATTTCGATATTTTACATAAAATGTATAGTTAAATTTTTGTTATCACTTAGCCTGTTTCCGCTACCAAGACTAATCACCGATCCCAGAAAGTGAATTGACCTTTAATCAGTAATAACAAATAGCCGTTCTTATCTAAGAAACAATTTAATTGTACCAGAAAAACTACTTTTCCTAATCTAGAGAAGTTAAAGAAGGCAATCGTAGCGGCCATAGTAGTGTTATAGTTGTTTATTTATCGCTGACAGAACTATATGTACCACCATTTGCATTGCAAACTGGTGCAACATTTTGAGAGAAAAGTTAAAAAAAAAAGGATCTTCTAAGCAGACCGCGCACTTGTGCAAATCGGGACGAAACATAAACATAAAAACTAACTAAAAGAAAACATATTTACCTATTTAATTAAATACTGTTTCATCAATTAATTAGGCTTTTAGATCAGTAGGACCTTAAGGAGGAGGGCTGCTTCTTCCTAAAAGTTCTACTGATTTAAGTCTAAGCGCGGAGGATTCGTTCCCGAGAATAATCTTCCAAAGATTTAAAACGTTTCGACAGAAGAATATTGAAAATTGGTGACTAGCGTAATCATAAATCATCCTACTTTAAATATCCAACGGTTAGAAAAATTTGCTTTGTCATAACGCAACGACACCGTTTATTAGTCGCGAAGCAATAAATTACTTTTTCTTCATAACTGTCCATACGGCCAACGAAAAATAACTGTACAAGCATGCAAAAATAAAACAATTTTATCCCATCCTGTTCCAACAAGTACACATTCTCCTTTCAAATATCATAGGCGAAGTAAACCACAAGTAAAGGAAATATACTCTCACTCTTACCAGTAAGGAGGAGTGGAATGAAGGGAGAATTGACTTCCCCCCGGACACTCTGGTGTGCTAGACAGACGGTTCTCGGGTGGCCACCAGACAATCCTTTGGGGCGGTAATATATCTGGAAGGCAAAGGAGTGCAGGAGAGCTTTGCTCTAGGTTCATACACTACGGTCTTCCAGGCAGAGGTTTACGCCATCCTAGCGGTTGCAGGTAAGGCTGAGGTTAGGAACGGGGTGGAACAGATGGTATACATCTGCTCCAATAGCCAGGCTGCTCTAAAAGTGGTGTGCTCCCCTCAGGAAGAGATCAGCTCTCGTTCAGGAGTGAGGGGACACCCCAAAAGAGCTTGCCAGGCATAAACAAGTGAGACTAGTGTGGGTCCCGGGACATACCGAAGCTTCAGGCAACGAGAAGGCCGATGAATTGGCTAGACTTGGAGCCGAGGAACCCTGTCTCGGTCCTGAGCCTATTTAGGCATTACAAGAATGCAGGTCACAACGGCCCTCAATGAGTGGGCCTCACGAGACACTGGGGAAGCATTAGAAGACCAACAGGACCTACAGGCAAACTTGAGCTTTTGTGACGGAGCCGAACAGATCGAGAACGATCTGGTTACCGGGCCGGAGTCGGAAGACTCTGAATCTTTTAATCGGAGGTCTGAACAGGCCACTGTGACTTAGGAGGCATCTATCATTGATAGGTATTAAGAAAGACCCTTCATGTCCGGGAAGCGGGAGTGGTGAAGAAACATATTACCCCTTCCTGGGACAGGTTTGGGCGAGACATAGCATCCTCGGTTCTAAGGCGCTTCTAAGGGAGGAGATGAGCTCCCTCGCATTGAGTGGCATCCTGACCTTCATTAGAAGATCGGAAAGATTCGACGAGGGAGCAAGAGAAATACATGGCTGAGGGGACAGCTGGGGGTTGGTAAAAAGGGCCCGTCTGCGGTCTACTGGCAGGCGTCAGCCTCCCCTAATCATTACCAATACCAAACCACACCTTAGTAGTACATCTCGCTATCCTCGTCACTACCAGTGTGGATTTTCTGTGGGTAATAATATGAATTGTGAGTTTTTAATATTTTGTTATTATGAAATCGTGAATCATCTATTGGAAGAGAGCTTTACAGTAATATGTAGCCTTCCGATGGATAATACGTGAGACAAGCATCACCTACCCCCTGTTAAGGGTAACTTCCTTACTATAAAGCTACATACAAAATTTTTTTATCAGAGTATTTTTCGCATTACAGACTATAAATAAACACACCTTACATTTTTCCGAATAATTTGATAATTTTTATGTAGGTACTATTAAAAAAAAAAAAAATTAAAAATAAATAAAACAACTTTGATAGAAATGGTCAGATAAATCTTCCGTAAAATGTATTTTTCAGTAAGATTTTATAAAAATCATTTTGAATAATTTTTTATAATATCACCATTAGATTGCGCGTTCCTGATTAGGCTTGCGGTGCGTCTACACATTTGATATATTTCTGAATACATCTATATATCGTAGATTCTGTATATTCTATGTTCCACCTTCGTTTCCTACGTTAAACGGAAATATGTATCTATATACGGACAAATTTATACTCATGAAGATATTGATGAAAATGTTTCATCAGTAAATGAAAACGTGGGTAATTGTTTTTTTTCAATAACCATGTTTTAAAATATCATCGATGTTTTAATCAGCTTACGGTAATATGTATACATATTGAACGTTATTTCTAGGTAACATATTGCATTTTTTTTAAATAGAGGTTTAATTCTTAAAAAGGTGTTGTAATGGTATTAAGAGGAAATCAAAATATTATCACACCCTATAATTCGTATTACAAATCCAAAAAAAGAAATAGTTAAACATAATTTTGGATGTTTTTCTTGGAAAATCGTTAATCTGTGGATACACACTGTTATGGATTAAATTTTCGATATACAGAATCTGATACAAATGTCTTCACAAAGATGTCAAATACGTATATGTGCAAGCCTAATAGGAATAGGCCTTGCAATGATGTCAGGTTATTACGACATCTTAGATACTATAAAAGATGTTTTAAAAATATTTTTTTATTCGATTGTATTGAAAAGTGATGTTTTTTGGTTCGAATATCTGGATGAAAAGATTGCCTTTTTATAATAGATATTATTATTTGTTCTCGTTGTTCTTTTAAAAGATTTATTGTTTCAATTTTACATAAAAATTATCAAATTTATCGGAAAAATGTGGATTACATTATTTATAAATTGTAATGAGAGGAATTTTTGAGTAAAAAAACCCTTCATGTAGTTGTATAGATAACTAAGTTACAGATGATTGAAATGTTCACCCTTAATAGGAGATAGGGGGTGAACGCGCGTATTTCAGATACGCAACAATTATTTCATTATCTATGACAAATACTTTTCCGAGCAAAAGTTTTGTTGTTTGTTTGCTTGCCTTACATAAATCCAGCGGAATTCTCTACACCCCCATACTACAACTTCAAATAGTTCAAACAGTTTTTGGATTATTGGAAGGAACCCCGATGCTGACCAAAACAATTACCACTATCATGACATGTAGATAGTAAACTTTGGTCTAATGGTTACTTAATGGTAATGCTGCGGAGGCTGACGCCTGGCAAGTAGGCCAGAGACAGGCCCTTTTTACCCACCGCCAACTGTCCCCTCAGCCATGTACTTATTTTGCTACCTCGTCGAATCCTTCCGATCTTCTAATGAAGGTCAGAATGTCGTTCAGTACGAAGGAGCTCGTCTTCTCCCTTAGAAGCATCAGGAAGTCGCTCCCACATCCTGGGCATGTAGGGCATCTTCCACAACACCTATCATTGACAGATGTCTTCTTAGTTTGCAGTGTCCTGTCAGAACCTCGATTAAAAAATTCAGTATTTCGACTTTGGCCCAGTCAGGTTGATTTCAAATTTTTCGTCCCCGTCACAAAATTTCGAGTTTACTTACAGGCCCTTTTGATTTTCCAATGCTTCCTTAGTGTCATTAAGGGCCCGTTGTGACCTGTCTGTTCAACACCGTTTTCACCTCATCCTTACCTGCCACCGCTATGATGACGTAAACATCTGCCTGAAAGACCGTGGTGTTTGAGCCTAGAGCAAAGCTATCCTGCACTCTTTTGTATTCCAGACACATACTCGCCCCGGAGGATGGTTTGGCGGCTACACGAGAACCGTATGTGTAGCACATCAGAGGGTTCGGGGGGAAGTCGATTCTCCCTACCCTTCAATTTTTCCTACTGGAAAGAGTGAGAGCTTATTTCCTCTCCAACCTTATCTGGTCTTTCGTTTCTCTCACCTTTAGGGTAGAGATGGTTATTTAAATGTACAACCGTGTAGCGCAACTAAAAAAAAGAAATGGAAAAGTTTCCCGAGATGGCTTATTTTTAGTCGCTGGTTAAACTGATTTTCAGTAATTATCACAAAGACAGTTATTTTTGACAATGGATAATCGTCGACGATTATACATTTCCAGCTACCCAAATATTCTGTAAACAAATTCGGTAGAGAATTTTTCATACACCGACATTTTTATTTTCATTTGATGTTTATTTTTCATAAGGAAAGAATGTTATACAATCAATGAATCACGAAAAAGTCTGTTCCAATATCTGTCAATCATCGGTCAATAATATTTTTTCGTTTGTAGTTTTCAGATTTTCAACAACTAGGCGCAGTTAGCTTTAATCTATACCAGAATATTTGTTTTTCATTAATTTTCTACCTCCTCATTTTTATTATTTTCCCCATATCAATCATGACACTGTATCAAATCTATCAATCGAGGAACTTATAATTAATTTTGAGGATTGAATGAATTGAATGGACTTTTATTTTTAAATATTTATTGCTCATTGCTGCAACGTCAAGTACTAAATGCACCAAAAGTGAATCAAATCAAGTATGCAAGGACTGATGTGATGTGAAGCGTTCACGTATAAATTGAGGCATATTTTAAGCTTTATTAGGATGACGCGAGAATTTATTTTTCGACTGATACAGTGGCGCATCATGAACAGAAGTGTCCAATTAAAATACTACTTAAATTCACCTTCTACAGGGTGGTCGAAGTGTACCTTTGAGAATTGATAGAAATCGTGAAAACGAATAAAGTTTACTATACAGTGAGTGGTTAAAAGTCGTAGAACAAATTCATTAAAATTGAAAAAAAAAATTGGAAGAAACATCTGACAGGTCGATTTATTTTATAAAAATACATATTGTTACATCAAATTCAATGTCCCGCCATTCTTTGTTTTTGAATAATGAGTGGCAACCCCTATTTCTTTACTGATTTTGATAGATCCTTTATTTACCAAAATGACAGCACGAATAATTTGATATATTACATAACAAAATTTTCAAGTAAAAGACAACTGAAAATTAAATCTAATCTATGTTGACAGTTTAGTGAATTTGCTTAGCAACAGTTTTTGATTTATTATGAAATCGTCCTGCTCGAGGATTTTTTGTTTTAGCTGCTCACTGTATAAAGCATTATGGAAAATGCAATTGTTTCCAAGATACATTATTATTTTCACGGGTTCTACTGATTCTCAAAGTTTGAAACGTAAACTTCGGGCAACCCTGTATATGCACATTTGAACGTACCAATAAACACCATTTGATTCAGAGCAATGTGTTTTCTGCAGTTTTCACTACAAGAAGATAGCACGAATTTGTGAGGTGTTGTTCTGTTGTGTCTTGCTATGCACGATTTTATATATAAAATGTACCTTTCTCCGCCGAGCTGGCGGTACAATAAAATACGTGGTGACGCAGTGGTCTCTGAGGTACTGATTCCTGGAAGCACCATTTCCAGGCTCAACTTCGTATTCACCTCCTAAGTAGTCCAGTGTGGCCTGAGTAATATGAACCCTCCTGGAAAAAAAAAACAAACAAAAATAATATTGTGATTCACTTTTTTACATTTTACTTTTCTTAAATTTTGTGCATATTTGATTAAATGATCGAGTTCGCAGGTTAAGAAGACGAGCTAAGACTAGAATGATGCGATATGCAACACACAGAAATGTTCAAAAGTGCAATATGTATTTGACACAAGAAACTCGTCTAGCAGTCCACAGTGGTTTTGTTGATATTGATACCACGGCAATTACTTCCCCCTTGATCCCATTTACCATGGGTAAAATCGCTCTTCAATAATATCTCCCTCCGTTCCCGAGACAAATAAGGTAAAAACTTTACAAAAAACATCACAGGTAAGTATTAAGCATATATCTATTTAAACAACTACTTCTCAGGCTATCTGACACGATTTAACAATTATAAACGAGATAACATTACGTTCAGAATAATTGGCATAATAATGTAATTTTTAATTCAAATTATTTTGTTATTTCAAAAAAATTGTTCACTGGGCAGATGTTTTCTCTCAATGTTTACTGCAATATCTTCAATTGACAATTTATTTCGGCTTTATGCGTAAATTTGTATAACTTTCTAGATGCATTCAGCTATTCCATGCATGAATATATTTAAAAGCTTTTTTAATTTGAAAATTAAATGCTGAGTGCAATCCAGTGAAATAGGACAAATCGATGCACTTATGCATATTTCATTGCACTTATAACCAACGGTCGATAAACATGAAATATAGTGTACAGATTTAGAATTTATGGTCGCTTTTTAACTGTTATAACGGTTATAAATTTTTAGCTTGTGGTGGCTTGTCAAAATAAATTGAGACTTTTAGATAATAGTATATACGAATCAATGCAGAACTGTGCAAAATGAGATTGCAACGTACTACTCTCTAGTGGGTTTAATATTGTCAAGTGTAAAATTGCTAGATTCCGAGTTGGCAGAGCTCTGGGACGCTCGGATTCCCAAACGTAATTCCTTTTGTATTTAAGTCTACTATATAAAACTCATCAAAACGAAGGAGGCATGTTTTGACAACAATTAAGGAAAATAGTTGTTCGACATTACAGAGCACATTAAAATATTTCGTTTAATTTAATGCAATCAAACGTAGAAGCTTGACGACCTGAATTAAAGAAAATATGAAAGTATGGATGGACTAGAAAAAAAATACCGATGTATCACATTGTACAATATAACTTACGGGTTTTCTACTAAATTAAAATTCTTTAATTTATAGAAATTTGATAGTTATTCAAAATAATGCCCCAACTAGCTCTGAAGGTAAACATAGAATATCTAGGGTTGTGGGTTGTAGAATCAGAATTAAATCTAATGATTAGATTTTAACTGTTGTAGTGTATGTATGTGTTTAAAAGAAAAAGCACGTTAATTTTAACAATTTTATTAAAAGTTAATTAGATACAAACAAAAAATTTATATCTTACATTTACTTACAATTTTGACTATGTTGCAAAACTATTTCAATTTTAATTTGACTACCCTGGTTTTTATTTATAAAAATTCCTGTGTCTGAAGATGTGAAGTAATTTACTTGTTCACGAAACCGGTCACACTAAAAAAAGGAATTTTATGAGAATTTTTCTGTTTGCTTTATCATTAAATTTTTTGAATGATCCTTTGTTCCTGATTTCAAAAATATACCATATGTTACCCCTACCGTATACCGTTTTTGAGTCAATAAACGTCGAATATCTTAGTTAAACTAGTTACTGTAAATATGGAAAATTTAACATTATTAAAGTGAGCTATGAAAATGACAACTATTATGTTTGATAAGTGACATTTCTCCAATGAAATAATCAAAATGGTTTACAGTGAGGAAGAAAAAGTCCAAATATTTACTTGTTATATACAAAATAACAAAAATAAACGTGCAGCAAAAACAGCATATAGGGTGTTGTATTCAAATCGTCCAACATCATCAGAAAATACGTTCAAAAATATTTACTGAAAAATGAATACCTCCAGTTTTGGTAGAAAAAAGCGTGTAGTTCAAGCAAACCAGGAAGAACAGCTAGATATACTATGTCATTTCGAAGGTAAGCCCATCTATATTTATTCGCGAATAGACTTTTTTGAAACATTGTATTATTTTTTAGAAAATTTTGAATGTAGTATAAATATTGCAGTTGATCAATTAGGTAAAAGTTATTCCAAAATCCAACGTACGTTAAAAAATAACAACTACAGACCATATAAAATTTTACCCGTAGAAGTTTTAACAGAGGCTCATAAAAGGAAAAGGCTGCACTTTTGTCGCCAGATGATTCAAAAGTTGGATGAAGATCCCGATTTTTTTACTAAAATATTATGGACTGATGAATCATCCTTTTCTACGGCAGTTTTTAATAGAAAAAATCGAAAGTCGTGAGAAAACAAGCACAACTGAAAAAGATTGGTAAAACAAATAAAAAAATCAGGAAGAAAAACTGTTAGCGTTTGGTGTGGAATTTTCAGAAGCAAAATTGTTGGGCCTATATTTTATGATTATACTTTGACTGGAGTTACCTATCTGGAAATAATTATCCCAGAAGCAGAAAATATTCTTTTGCAGAATTTTCCGGAAGCCGAACTTGACATAGTGTCCTACCCGTTCGAGATCATTTGACTAATGTATTTCCAATATGGATATGGAATAATGGACCTATTAAATGGCCACCTAACAGTCCGGATTTGACCCCTATGGATTCATTTTTTGAGGCTTCCTAAAAGACATTGTCAATAATAATAATAATAATAGTATTCAAGTCATTAAAGAAAGGATTCGAATTGAAATAAACAATCTGAATTTAAATAATGAAGCCATTTTCGGTGCAATTATAAATATAAGAACACGTTATCAATTATGCATTGATAATAATGGTGGACATATCGAACATCTTTTATGAGATCATTTATTTACATTTAAATTTCCTAAATTAATCTTTATCTATTTTGTATAAATATTTGGTTTTTTCTCTCTCACTGTAAACCATTTTGATTATTTTATTGAGAAAATGTCACTTATCAAATATAATAGTTGTCATTTCATAGCGCACTTTAATGATGTTAACTTTTCCATATTTACAGTAACTAGTTTAACTAAGGTATTCGACGTTTAATAACTCAAAAACGGTATATGGTAGGAATAACATATAGTACATTTTTGAAATCGGGAACAAAGGATCATTCCAAACATTTAATAATATACAGGGTATCCCATTAAAAAAAATAGTATTTTTTTTGTATCCCCTAAAATCTGCTAAACTAATCAATACTGATTTTACATTAATCAATAATCAATCACTTTTCAGGTACAAACTAAATCACTTGTGCTTTATAGACATCCTACCTCGACCGTGTACGGCCAGATTCCGCCACTCGCCTTTTCCGGCTCTTTCGCACCCCCTGGCTATAGATGTATTCCTTAAACCCATAGAGCTATAGACAAGCTAATATTTAATTGTGCAGGTTTTGCATAACTAACAGGGTCATAAATAAATTTGAATTTTCTTTTACGTCAAATACGGGGCGATAAAAAATGGACCGTTAAAACAAGGTGATTCATATCCTAGTGTTTTTACAGGAATTTCGCATATTATAAAGTAAGATTTAAATTTGGCACTATTGTGGAATTTTATACAGTATCACTGAAAATATTTTAATATCTGCATTCCTGGCCAAAAAACAAAAAATTTTCGATTTTCAATTATCAAGAAGAAAACCATATAAATTTTAAATCACTAGTGACAAGAAGATTACAATTCTCTGTTCCAGCTATTAATATGTAGAGTAAAAAAGCTGGACCTTAGTTGTAAAATGCCTGAGACCCCGAGTTTGTATATTTCCTCGTAAAAAACGGCTACATTAGTCAGTTGATTTTAGTACAGAAGTTATTGTTTTTCTATTATACTTCAAAATGTGTTGGAAAAATACTCTGATTTTACCCACATTTATACAGATGCTTCCAAATCTAATCACGGAACAGGTTGTGCTTTCCTAATACCCAACTCTAGTGTACATTTTAAATTTAAACTTTCTCATGAAACGTCAATTTTCTCCGCAGAGGCTTATGTTATTGTTAAGTCCTTAGAACATATAGCAAACAAACAAATTAAAAGGTCAATTATACTAAGCGACTCCAGATCAGTACTTTTGGCAATAAACAATACGTACAAACCAGTATCGTACAGGTGTCATCCTTTTATTAAATATATTAAACACTATAATTACTTGCTAAAAATATCTGGTTTTGAAATACACTATATATGGGTTAAAGCTCATTCTGGCATAAAACACAACGAAGAAGTCGACTTATTGGCAAAAGACAGTGTTGCGAACGGAACCACCGTAGACGGTCTGTGTCTAAAGGATGGTATAAATGTGAGTAAAGTAGGTGTAAATAAAAAATGGTCCTCTCATTGGCAAGAATATTGTTTTACTACACCTAGCAGATATACCCAAATCCAAACTGAAATTCCAAATGAACCTTGGTACTACTGCTTACAAACTTCTAAGAGGTACATCACAACTATTATCAGGCTGAGACTTGGACATGGCTGTTACCCCAAGCATTTAAACAAAATAGGAATTTTACCAACTAATTTATGCGAACCCTGTAATGCTGTGGGCGACCTGGATCATTTATTTTTCTGTTGTGATAAATACAAACCTGGCCGGGACCAACTTTATGCAGACATTCTGAAGCTAAATATTCAAATGCCAGTGAACGTCTTACATTTATTATCATTAAATAACGACAGAGTGGTTGGAGTTATTATAAACTTTTTCAAAACTTCTGTACTGAAAATTTAAAATTGTATTAGTTTCGTATCCTACTATGTCTTTCCTTTGTTTGGTTACCCATTCCTTACTTACCGCAGTCTATGCTAGTTTGTCTTACAATAAAAGGCCCTGAAAGACTCCTGGGAGAGAAGAATGTGCATATGTCCCTCCTTTTGTTTTTACTTTTCTTTTAAAAAAAAAAAATAGTAACAAATTGTGGTTAGGATTAGTTCATAGTTGGTAGTTAGTGTATGCGTTGTGGAGTAATCCTTTTTTAGAATCTTTTTTAACTTTGTTAAATAGTATACATATAGTAACCTGCGCCTGGCTGTATGGATTTTATCCCAATGGCATTAAAAAAAAAAGTTATTGTTTTACAAAAGCAAGAACCATTAATGAACTAATTTTAAGAATGTAAATTGAAAGTATAATATTTTACTTCCACATCACATCATGTGAGTAGAACTGCTGTGTACCGGCAGTTTTTCTAAAATTGAGAATACATGCTTTAAGAAAAAAATAAGAATATATTTTACAGTCTTAAATTTATTAATAGAAACTTTAAAACTGGCAAATAAAACACAAAATTAATAATTTGGAAATATCAATAACTCATTTGTTTTTTTTTATACCTAGCTATTTTATTTTGTAACCTAAGAAATGTTTAACATTCATTATTCAATTTATTAATAATAAAATGCCTATTGTGTATTTTATTTCATTTATCTAGATAATATACAGATTATTTATTTTAACCATATAAAATGTTAAAAAATGAAACATATACACCTGGCTGCACAAACATTAAAAACCCCTGGTCTCTTTCCTAACTAATAATTATTTATTTTAGTAATTAATAAACAACGCTAAATTTGCCTCGTACACCCATGGTATCCTTGTAAAATACTACGCCTGTGACGCAACCACCTGCATTCGAGGTCTCAGAGAGCTTAGTGGATTTATGAATGAAATGTAACTGAAATAATCTACTGGTTATACTGTGCCTACATGTCGACACATTGCAGTTGATAAGTGGCAACAGCTAAGGAGAGTACGTCGCGTCCGTGATCGTAATCATCATTTATCATTTGTTTTATCTTAATATGTAGGCCTACTGTTTCAAATTGTTCACTTTTTATAACAACAAAGTAAAGCTATCACTGGAATAAGTCGTTTTTTTATATATATTTCAAATATTAGACTAGGCTAGTTGTTCATAGCAATGTTAATAAATCGTGTTGAATACCTTAATGATTTTCCATTCTTTCCGTTTTTATTATCTCATTAATTGATTATCTGCTAAATACCGTATAAAAAAATTTTCTACAATGTAATAATATACTTCTGTTTATTTTTAGGTTTTTAGTTAGAAAATTGCTCTAAAATGTGATTTTTGCAGGTTAATTTTTAAAAAAATCCCCCCCCGGTGGGGCCTGCACCACAGGTTTAGCTTAGGAGCCTACAGATCCTAAATACGGCTCTGAGGAACTTCTTGCAAATAACAGAAAAAAGTTTCTTTTTGTAATAATAAGTTTTGCGTAGAAGTTTTCACAATACGTTGATTAAAGCACAAGAAGTATATATTATCCTTATCCCCATATCATTAAATTGCGAAACCAAATATCTGTGTTGCATATAAATCTATATATTCTCGGTCGGAAGACTTGAAATTAAGTTGTTATTGATAACATAGCTCATACAGTTGGGCAAGCAAGCAAGTTGTATACATACCCAGGTTCACCGCCGGCCTCCATGTTATTCGCCAGCGTGACATCGTTTGACCACACGTCGTACTGCCATTTCCGGAGGCCGAGCACACCACAGAGCACCCTTCCAGAATGTATTCCTACCCGCATGTTAAGTTGGACGTCAGTGGCTTCAACCACGCTGGCGATGGCGTCAATCATGTCCAGGCCCATTTCCACGGTGCAGTGAGCGTGGTCAGAGCGAGGTTCCGGGAGCCCGGACACACAGTAGTAACAGTCTCCGAGGATTTTTATTCGCAAACAGTGATTATCCTGGAACAAGAAGACATACTTGTAAATGAGGGATAAGCAATAATTAACAACAAAATTTAAATAACTAAATAATGCTCTACATATTTTTATAAAAGCTCTCATTATTAAACATACGAAACAATTAGAGCACTTTTTGTTGTATTTTCTGTTATTAAATATGATTTGAACGAAACAACTACTCAGTGGGCAAATACCCCGACCTGCATTGGATTATACCTTCAAATCATGGTAGATCAGTGCCAATATCATTTGTCAATTCTTAACCAGATATAGACCGGTTTCGAACTTATTATTTGTGTTTCTGCAGAAACACGTGTCGGTAGATATTTTAAAGTTTTTTAAAGTGAGTGTCAACTGGTGAGTACCTTGTGTTTTATTTATTTTTGGTTTTACCAGACAGAATAGTTGAAATTAAAAATAACATTATTGAGTCAGTTGTACTGAACATAATGTGCAATTTATCTTTTTTGTAATCCAAGTTTCAGCGTTTTGGCAAATAGCCGGGAAAATAATTGTTTAAAAAGATATATGTTATACTTATCTGTGATAAGATTTGTAAAAGTGAGTAAATAATAATTAGCAAAAAATTTTCAGTTAATATTATTTTTCATTCCACTCTATACTGAATATGGTTGAAAAAATTAATTATTAAGTGATAAAAATTATTGTCGTTGTAAAATATTATACATAACATGCCTACATTAGAAAAAAATTCGGCTGCTCGAGGTTTGCTTGTTTTACTTAAAGCCCTGAGTATTAAGAGCCGTAAAGCAGTCCTTTTGGGACAAACCCTATCTTACATTAGGTTGTTATAAAGGAGAATGACAAAGGAACAAAATGCGCCTAACCGGTAGTACCTAGCTGCAAAACTCGATATTTGGCAAATTTTTCAAAATACGAAAAAAATACGCCAACTACGATTTATTTTGTAAAATAATAAAAGTGATTTTTTTTCAAAAAGCTATCCGCCAATTTTTTTCATTTTTGTTTTAAAATAAAGATGAAACATTGTAGAATCAAAAACTATAAAGACATTTACAGTAATAGAAGTTTTGATTTAAATTTACTTCAAACTCACCGTGGTATAATCTAACATCATCAAAATACTATTTACCTTTCTTGATTTCAATTATTGCATTCATTTTCAAATTTTATTCATATAATTGGCAAAGTAACTACTAATGAAGCTTGAGCGTTAACATAACAAATAGGCAGGTATATTCAGCGAAACCTATATTGTGACAGGACGTCCGGGGTAACACGCTACCGAACGCAGAGCCGAATTTAACTGTATTGTTCGCTGGTTTACTTTTTCAATGTAGGTTTTTGTGCTCAGTTTAACGTATTAACTATACATACAGCAGTTACAGTATTCAAGTTTGCTTAATGTAAATTGTTACTACCTAGAACCGCAAGGAGGTATGAGCATTTCTTGCCAGAAAAGGGTGGGTATGGAATATTAGTATAGAATAAAGAGATTATTTAAAAACAAGAAAGCTTTAAAAACAAAATAAAAACAAAAAATATACTCTCAAAATAGTAACAGAAACAGACATTTTTCTCAATAAATGAACTAAAAATAAATTCTAATAGTAAAGTTATTACTATAATAAAAACAGAACGACACATTTTTGTCAAAATAAAAAAAAAACTAATAAAAAATAACATCCTGAAAAATAATGTTTCTCAAGCACTGAACCACGAAAGCACAAAAACGAAATTAAATAATGCGGTTGATATCACAAAATTCACTTCTTCACTTCACATTACCCCACCTCACATTGCTTCTTCCTCTGAATCCTCATCCTTCTCCCCTCTTCCTCATTTTGAGATGAACTACTCGTTCAAATTTATAATAAATTTATTTCCACTATTTATATAAAATTTGGCAATTTTTAAATAATCATCCTCAATTGTAATTACTTTCCTAACTCTTTTTTTCCCAATCTTCCTTGTTAATTTTCGACACTTCATTTTGAACTAACTACTTTTTTTATCGAATTTCGAAAAAATGTTTCCTTTTCTGACGTTTTTCTTCAATTTACACCAAATCAATTCAATAAAGTTGAAATTACAGAAATATGGCGGTAATCTCAACACTTTGTGGCCATATCCCTCCGCTATATTATCTATAATATACTTCTCATAATTTTTCATTTGCAGGACTTCTAACAGTTGTGCTTTATTATAATTTTTCTCATAATAGAGATCATGTTCAATTAAACAAATTTGTAATTCCAGCTTAGTAGAACTCTTGTCAGGAATTTTACATAGTTGTCTCGAATGGTACTTCGCATTGTCAAGAACAATAATGCTATTCGGTTTTAATTTTGCAATTAGTGTATTTTCAAACCATTTCTCCCTCCATGTTCTTGTGATAATCCACGTTACACTCTTCCATGTTTTTTCCGCAGTTTCAATGCATTATCAACCCATCCATCAACTGATTCACAGTGTAATATAATCAACCGAGTCCCTTTATTAGGGGGCAATAATATTGGTTGACATTTCCTAGATCCATCAGTCCATCCTTTTTTTACGGTGTCATGAGTACCGTACCAAGTTTCATCTAGATAATAAATTGGTCTATTTTCTCTTCTGAGTTCTTTTATCTCTTCTAGATATGAATTTCGCCAATCCACTATTTGTCTACTTTCCACAATCGCCATGCGTTTATTAATTAATAGTTTGAAATTTATGCTTAATGAGAAAACATCAAAAAAATATAGTCATTCCATTAACAAAAAAAAGTTGCTGTCACTTCCGGTTCAACCGGAAGTGATATTTTCATTCCTGTTAGTCTAAAAGTAGCCCATTATTGTCCAATGTATGTGTACCAAAAACCAAATTTTTAAATTCCAAAAAAAAAAAAAATATTGGGGGCGTACATTGACTCGTGGCCACATTAATACTTAACTGGGCGAATATTTCTGACGGTTTCAAACTAGTCCGAGTCTGCTGTTGGAACAAACCTACAATTTCACTGGCCACCCTCTCACATATTGGGAGTTTCTAGTGATACTGAGGTCACATTTTAGAATTTATACTTTTATTTTATTCATGATCATAACTCAACTTATAGGTAAAAACCAACTTCGCTTTAAACTATGATATATTATTAACGTACTTTCAACCGACTTCTCAAGTACTCCAATTGAGTTTTATAAGCACAAAGCTAAAGCAGTTTTTCTAACTCCTATAAAGCTTACTGTAGAGATTACTTTTATAATGCATGGATGTTTAAATTGTGAAGTTTTTCATGCATTTGTTTTATGCATGGCTTGCCTTCTGATAATTGATACAAAAATTACCTCAGGCTTTTCCATTTTATTTTATTACAGTTTTTATTATGCACGCTTTTACGGCTTTAATAATATTTGCAGTTTTGAATGGAAATAGTTCAAAAAGCACCACAATTTAAATGTCAAATATATATAAAACGAACGGATACCATGAACTACCTTCGTTGCATTCATCACATGAAATACTTGCTGTTAATTGGTATATCGGGAATGATAATGCAATCATTGAATAATATATAATGCGACTGATTAAATTTCTGTACATATGTATATGCACCAGTAACTATTAGTAATTAATATATCGATTTACATTTTAGTACATGACACGAAAAAAATATGATATACACCTATTAAATAAAAGCAGTGACTATGGCAGTATATCCACAATTCATAATATAGCATATAACATGATCCAAGGTTTTTAGACGTGGGTTGACCATATGTTTTTATCAGGATGACATCAGATTTACTTTAAAATTGTTCAATTATTCTACGGAAATAACAATTCTGTACGAACTGTGTATCGTCGTTTACGGGAAGATTATGGTCCATTTAATCGTCCTACTGAGCGAACAATTCGCAACGTAGTCAACAAATTTGAGAAAACCGGGAGCATTGGAGATAGGGTAAACCGTGTGCATCTTCGTGGCACACGTTTGGCCGAGAATATTGCTACTGTGAGTGATAGTGTGGCCGAAGATTCAGAATTATCGATTCGTCGCCGTTCACAAAATTTGGGTCTTTCTTATGGCTCTCTGTGGCGCATTTTGCATAAGGACTTGCACCTACACCCATATAAAATTCAATTAACACAAGAAAGAGATCATGGGCAGCGAAGACTTTATGCAGATTGGGTGTTAGAGCAACAGAAAATTGATCCTGATTTCGTAAAGAACATTTTCTTCTCTGATGGCACATTTCCAACTCTCTGGATGTGTAAATAAACAAAATTGCCGCATATGGGGCGAAGAAAATCCTCACGTGATACCCGAGACACTATTGCATGCCCAAAAAATAACAGTGTGGTGCGCATTGTGGTCAGGCGACGTAATTGGACCTTACTTTTTTGAAGACGATGAAGGTCAGACAGTAACAGTAAACGGCGAGCGCTATAGGCGCATGATAACCGATTATTTTTGGCACGAAATCAAAGATATTGATGTGGCAGACATTTGGTTTCAGCAAGACGGTGCCACTTGCCACACATCGCGTGCAACGTTAAATGTTTTACGAGGAAAGTTTATGGGTCGCATTATTTCACTTCACGGTGAAATCATTTTCTTGGGTCCGGAATCCCACGCAGGTTGCTATAGTTGCCCGCGTGTGCGATCATTGGATGTAGCTCTCAAACCGTAAGAGTCTTCCAAGTGAAGCCACAAAGGTGCGACTGGCTTCCTGTCAGTGGTTTTCCTTTAGTGTCTTTTTTCGAGTTTTGTCCATCATTTTAACTCAGCTACACCGTGTTGATGAAGACCAATCAGTCTGAAACACGTGTCCACGGTTTGCATCTTTCTGCCATTTGCAATTTTTGCATTTTTCCAACTTGCAATTTTTTTCTTTTTTGCGGGCATACCCGATTAATTTTCATTATTTTTTACGAATGTAATTAATCCCGCGTTCAAGAGAAGATATTATAAAAAGTACTCCACATGTTGGCCATTTTGATTGACATACATTTCTATGCGTCTTTGGAATGAGGTTTCTACTGTATATAAAATTTCTAGAGTGATACTTCTAAAAGCATTTATTATCCTTTCCTTCAAGTTTTGGATTGTTGTTGGTGTGATCTTTTTTACGGGCATCATGTAATACGCTTATTATAATACTTTCTCTTGAATTATTTGAAAAAAATCCTCATTTTTAATTGTTATTGCTGAATTTTGCAGTTATTGTTCAATAAATTGAAAATGGTCACAAATAGCCATAGGAATGTACATACAAAAAATATTCGTTTTTCAATCCTACATCACTTTGTCCAAAAATATACAGGGTGTTCCATTTGAAAAAAATGAGAACTCAGTTCAAATAATTGTAAATTTAAAAATCCTTTTTGGCGACCTTGTATACTTTTAGGAAGTGAAAATGGTAGAATGTCATCACAAAGATGTCTCATAACTGGTACTAACATATTTTTTCTTACAATCATTGTAGTGATACTTTTAATATACACGTGTAAATGGTATAATTTCAACAAAAAAAAAATCATTACATTAAAGTGATTGGAAGAAGACAATAATAATACAGGAGTGAAAGGAGGCCACAAAGAGGTTTCAAAAAATGTTCTGATATACATGCCATTGCATTTAAAAAAATTTTACTTGACTCTGTAGAATCGTCTTGGCTCACTCTGTATATTAGAAAACAATTTCCGGTTATAGACTTTTTTGTCTAGTTATGTTTTTAAATGAAGTTTCTAGCTATCATAGAACTCGAGATATCGAAGTCGGACGCACTATTCCCCACCCTGTATAATATATTTTTCCAGTAACGTGAGAAATCACCTGTTGTTATGGACAATGATAACAAAAATGCAATTGTTTAATAAAAAAGGCAAATTTCTTTAGCAAACAGATGGGACACCATCAAGTTCAGAAAAAAGTTTTGGGGATAGTGAGGAAATTGCACCATCTACTTGAGTTGAACTAATAAACAATGATGTAATATAGTAAATTAGGTATTTTCTTGATTGAAGACTTAAAAAAGCAATAAAATGAACATATGCTAGTTATTGCTTTTTATACGTTTACAATAAGTTTACCATAGATAAGTACAAAACATGTAATTTCCCATATAACTAGTTTTATCATTATCTTGCACTTCATGCGCATGTTTACCACATATATGGAGAATATTGTTATTCTCCCATACTGCAAAAAACTTTGTCAAAGTAGATTCCATCGTATAACATTTGCTTACATAAGTATTCCTGTTAAGTATCAAAGCTGCGTACATTCACTTGGTCATCGAAAGTCAGTAAATATCTAATTCTAAAAGTGTATAATTTATGGCTTTGTAAAGAAATGGTATATTTATGGACTGTAGTATAACTTACTATTACCAATATTTTTACTATTTTCAACGTCTGAATTGAAAATATTACTATAAACTACTACCCCTATATGTTAAGCTTTATGATCTACTTCCGTATATTAATTAAAAATTTTATTCTAAACAGACCCTAGAAAATTTTTTTTATAAAATACACCCCTGCCTTTTTCTTCTGTATTCAGATTTCTTACATGTAACACCCCTTTTTTCTACTGCGGCACTTGCAATTATGAAGGGTTACTTTTCATATTAACCACTACTATTTCAGTTACAGCAGGGGCGGGATCGTTGTTACGGAATTCTTAGTGTGCGGTCCTAAATCTGTCAAGCAAAGGTGTGTGAAATGAATTGCAATCCTAAATTATCCACATGTTTGTAGACCATGCAAAATGTTAGAATGGGTTTAATGTATCAGATTATATGTAATTCCTCATTTGTTGTTTTAAAAACAGTTTATTCCCCTAGTTTAAAAATTAACAAGATTAGAAACACTAAGTTAAAATATTGGTTAAAATAATGTAAAGAGTTTATATAATAACTGAAAATACTATATTTGATTTTAATCACAATTTACGTGATTTGCAAATTATGTTTATTATTTTTTCAGTTATTATTTATTTGGTAGGTAAAGAAAATTGGATTAATTTCAACCGAGAAGTGGAAATAATTTTACATTAAACTGAGTGACCAATAATATCCTATAAATATGGCTACTAGTTACAAACCGAAGTCCTCAAATTCTTCGAGAAATGCTAAAAGGATTCTACTTTTTTTGCTTTCAATCGCGATATCTTCCGCGAAAAGAATGATTTCTGTATTCCATTCATGGCAAAGTTCTGTGATAGTTTGCGTCCGCATCTACTCATTGGGAAAGATATTATATTCCGAGTATATGGTTTTAAATAAATGATTAAATTACACATTTACACAAATTATTATTTTTTTACACAACTTCTAAATATAAAACAGAGACTATACTTTACACTATTTGTCAGAACATAGTCGTTGTTCTGACAAATAGTGTGAATTATATTCGTTGTTTTATATTTAGTTGTTAAAAAAATAATAATTTGTGTAGTATAACTATTTTGTATATGTGAACATTATTTATAATTTTGACTTTGCCTACTGGCTGTGTGTATAATTGATTCCGAAGATCAATATATATGATCAAAGCCGGTCATTTCAATGATTAAAATTAAAAAAAGTACTCAATTACTTTGAAATTATTCGATTTCCTCATATACAATTTTCTTCAGTTACAGAAAGAAATCGAAATTGTGACGCCATTTTAAAAACCACTGCCTACTTGTGATACAACGTTGTATCGATTATTTGATGAAAAAATATATGAAAATATATTACTCTTTCAAACGATATTCCAGAATTCCTATTCCTGTTCCTGAAAACGATTTTAAAAATAAAGTGGGACTAAGTTTGTTGCCACCAGAGCTGGGCGTAACTAGTTACTTTTAACTAAAGTTACTAACTTAGTTACTTTTTTCGGTAATGTAACTATAACTTAGTTACTTTTATAATATGGGTAACTGTAACTGTAACTTATCTACTTTTTCAGGAAATAACTACAAGTTACTCTGTTTTTTATAACTAAAGTTATTTTTCGGTAACTAAAGTTACTTTTGATAACTTAAGTTAGTTTTAGTAACTAAAGTTACTTAGAATATGTTGAAAGTAATTTGCTAAAGTTACTTTTTATTTTGACATAATAACACTACCTTCATGTGGTTTATATGAATCCCTTCCCTATTCTATATTAACAAACTGTATTGACAAGTTGACAGGCTAGTATCTTGTTATCTATCATTTAGACGGGCAAGTATTAGTACTGTTTTACTGTTAGCTGTTACTGTTAGTAGAGTAGAGTGCCTCTTTATTTGAATTGTACTTAATGTCTGATACCGAGGTAAGTAAATAAAAAAAGTAGTTATATTTTTGTCTATAGCGAACTAGAAGATTTTCACTAAAAATATTTTACAAAAATATAGTTTTAGCTCAATTTGACTAATATGAATTCTGAGGAGATCCTTGATGATCCATTTCGGCCGATAATGATAAAGATCAGGAGTATATACCCGACAACAAAAATTCAAAATCTAAAAGAAAATTTAGAAAAGACTATAGTTTAACTTAAAATCAAATAAAAGAAGTGGATTATTAAATGTTGTGCGGAACCAAGTCAATCATCATTATGTAAACAGTACTTACTATTGTCGCTTACCGAATATACCGGGATCACCGGGTGACAACAGAATTACATACAAGATTAGACTCGTTGAAATTTTTCAATTGTTTTTAAGAATAAAAATTCTGAATTTTGTGACATTATTTGCGGTGCAAAATGCTATGTTTTGTACCTTTAATCTAAAATCCCATCAGGGGAAACTGGACAAATGTCACATAATAAAAAATTTGTCACATTTTGGTAAATCGTCGGCTTGAAGTGTTAAAAACACATTCCATATGACTTTACAGGGGAGACAAAAATTGTGTTTGGTATAACATTCTGTTAAGTCTAGGTCCACTAAAGATACAAATAATATACAGAAAAACCACCAACCTAAGCATTTGAGTCTTATGCCATGAAAACTGGAAACTATAGACCAAAGAAAAATGTCTAATGATTTTGTGACACCCAGTATATCTGATGTTATTAAAAGCTAATAAAAAATAAATTTATTATTTTAGAAAGGCATTTTCTATGATCTCTGTCTATCCTATCCTAATTATTATGTATTTTTTTAATAGTCCTAAATAACCTAAGATCCTATGAATTCAAAATGCAACTGACAATAAGAGTAACGTGACTAGTAACACTGACAAGAATAATACAAATTTAAAAGTAACTTATAAATGTAACTAATTACTTCCGCAAAGTTACTAGTAACTTGGTTACTTTTAAAAAAAGTGACCAAGTTACCATGTAACGTAGTTACTTTTTTAATCAAGTAACTGTAACTAGTAACTTTTTTTAAGTAACTTGCCCAGCTTTGGTTGCCACCCGGAATACATTAATGTAGGCAATTACTAGTTGCAAGTAAAAAATATAAAATGTGTACAACATTTTACAAAACAAAATCTTGTGTGGCAGAGACCAGTTTAAAAGCAATGCATTAAAACTGAATGCTTCAAAAATGCAGAGTGAGATCCGAGTTGCCATGGGCGTGAATCGCATTTTATTCAAGAAAATACAAGACGCCCACAAAAATGATTTATCAGTGAAAGCTCAATATTAAAATGAAATGCCCAATAGATAAATGATGAAAATCTAAAGGCTATGTCCTATGGCATATTTTTTAAATTTACGAATTGCTGAACGTCAAAATATAAAATATTTCAAACTCTTTTTGCCAGTAAATAAATTACTGCAATATTTGTTTTTTTTTTAAATAAATCTAAAGCTCACAGAATTGAGACAATTTTCAGAAGAATTTTCGATCTAATTCCTAGTGAAATGAAATTGTACAAGATTACTACCAAATGAAGATGAAATTAGTCGGCAAGAATTGTCTGGTTTTTGACCACTCCGTATATTTATTTTTAAAACATAATATCCTGTCATATTATCTATGATGTGAAAGAAAAACTTTGTCAGCATCTGCTCCCACAATACAATAATTTCTCATGTAACAAAGACTTCCAACGCCTCTTAAAATATTACAGCTTTTTGTCCAAAGCAGACGTTTTTAATAAGAAAGTGACTATTACGTCCAACAATCAAATTTTCTTTGTGTAAGTTTGGACGGAAAGAAATTCAGTTTCAAAGGGAAATCGCAAAATCTCATATATCTGCACCAAATCAATAGGAAACAGATTGGTATTTTTCCGGGAAACTTTTATTTCATTACATATTTAATGAAATAAATATTTGGAATTTGTTAAGGACGTTTTGAGACCCGAATATTACAAATTAATCTGAGTAGTAGTTTTTGAAACAAGGTTCACATCTATCTCAAAGTTTCAATCTAATTGACGATTTGCAAAATTAACATATTATTGATAAATAAAATTATCAAATGATCAAAAGGAAAAAACGCAGAATATTAATAAATAGTGAGTAATGAGTATGCTGACCTCTGTCATGGATTATATACGCGCAATGAAGGAGCATACTCAAATTTGTCGGGATCTCTGGAAGCAATAGCACCCATTCTTAAATAAACATATTTTCAAGTTGATTTGAGTTATTTACGAGTGGGCGTTCCAGCAGTTTTCGTTCCATAAATGTTAGATAGGATTGAGGTTTGGACTACTCGTCGGCTATTCCATAACTTGAATACTACACTCATTTAAAAAATTTGCAGCTATCCTAGGGCCGCGTGTGGTTTACAATTGCCATGCTGTAAGATGAAATTAGGTTCCATTTCCACAGCAAACGTGGTTCTAAGACGTCTCCAATGTAAGGTCAAGTAGTTACAGATCCTTCACGAATAACCATTAGGTTGGTGTGACCAATCAAAATTGACCTCGCTTATACCATGATGGCGTCTCCATCAAGATAAACAGTTTCATTCACAGTGGAGTTAAGAAAACGCTCACACACAGTCATTCGTCTAAACTCATTTCATCTATAATTATAACATTGTTCCCTATTATGTTAGCAATGTTCTTTGGTAAAGTTTCTTTGAGCTCTCATATGTGCTGGTGTTAAACCAACTCGTGTCCTTGTGTGTGAAAATGCTGGTACTTTGGCGATGAGGATAAGGATATCTTATTGGACAGAATCGAAGGTAATTTCAACATAGTGTATTACCTACTTGGTCAGTTGAAATTTTGCTTCACTTGTGAATAGTTGTGGGCTGAACAGTATTTAATTTGTGCTATTTTGGTCATGGAGAATATAAATCCAGGTATGTTAACTATTTAAATAATACATAATGACCTCGATATTTGGCATTCTTCAACCTGTTAATTTGATTTTATAAACGAGTGTAAAATTTGATTCTTATTGATTTTTTAACAACTTCTGTAAGCTTTAAAAAAAGTATATAAAAGTATACATATACATGCAACTTTCTGCTATTTTGTAGTCAATTTAGTATGGATTAAAGCTATAATATGATTTTGTGCAAATATTTGCAAATTTGTATAAAAAGCCTTTTTTCCTTTATAGGTCACCCTCTTACGTATGGTGAATGTTTTGAGGTTTGGGTGTCAACAGTAGATAAAGACAAATTTACTGCAATAAGGCAATGTATTACGAACTCGTATAACATTACAAACCCTGACGCTTCAGAACTACTGAATGTTGCAAAATTAATATGTGCTAACTTAAAATCAAGGTGGACAAAGTGCTCACGTTCAAGATCCGATTTATTAAAAAAAAGAAAGTGGTTTTCTCGCCTCGAAAATTTCAATCCCTGAAAGTTTAATAAAATCTATCAATATCAGTTCGACTACCTCAATTAGTGACCGGGGCCGTTCACAAAAGCAGTTCGAAGAGTGTTCATCAAAACAAAAAAAAACGTAAAGTGGAGGAAACATTGGTAAAAAGCTTCGGTAGTGCGGAATTACAGTTCGCTTCTGGTATCGCTGGTTTATCAACTTCAACAGAACTTTCAGAAGTAAAGAAAGAATTGAGTTTGCAGCAAGCACTTGCTCTTTACTTAGATCTAGACTTATCTGAACGAAAGTATAATTTATTAAGGGCTGTGGTAAATAGCGTACATAGAGATACTTTTCCTAGTTTATATAGACTTAATCTGTTCAAACAACACTCATATATTGAGATATCATCCGCTTCTGAGACAGCTGTTGAAGTTAATATTCAAAATATGTTATATAAAACTCTTAATAGTATTTGCAATCTTATTAATGTTGTAGATATACATGGCAATACTTCATTAAATTTAACTCTTGTCTGTAAATGGGGCATGGATAGAAGTTCCAGTCACAGTATATACAAGCAAAAATTTTCAAAAGAATCTGAAACTGACGAATTTATGTTTTTTATAGGTTTTGTCCCTATTATGCTCATGGACAAATCCTCTAAAACGGTGGTTTGGAAAAATCCCCGTTCGTCATCGTCGCTATATTGTCGACCACTTAAATTTATGTTTTCTAAGGAAAACGAGGAAATAATTAAACAAGAATACAATAAATTTGAAAATTGTTATAAAGATATTAAAAACATTAGCATGATAATTGGCGAAAGAAAATTTAACGTTGATTTTGAATTTCACTTTACAATGATTGACGGAAGTGTATGCAATATTGTGACCGAAACAAAGTCTACTGCTACTTGTTATCTATGCGGAGCAAAACCGACTCAGATGAATAAAACAGACTTGACTCAGTTTGTAGCGGATTCTGAAAAATATAAATATGGATTGTCAACTTTGCATTGTTGGATTCGTTTCTTGGAATGTTGTTTAAAAATAGCATATCGCCTTCCTTTTAAAAAGTGGCGAGCTTCAAGGGAATTTAAGGATTTGAAAGAACAAACCAAAAAAACGAATTCAAAGTGAGTTTAAAAAACAGTTAGGGCTCAATATAGACAAACCAAAACAAGGTTATGGTAGTTCCAATGACGGAAATACAGCTAGACAATTTTTCGAGCAATATAAATAAGTGCCAAATTTACCGGCCTTAACGAGACACTACTTCATAAATTTTACCTAATTTTGAGAATTTTGAACCGTAAGGAAAAAAATTAATGTAAATAAATTTAACAATCTTGCCATGAACACTAGGGAATTGTATCTGCAAGAGTACTCGTGGTATAATATGCATATGACTATCTATAAAATACTGGTTCACGGTTATGAAGTGATCTCTCAATTCAATATACCAATTGGTGAAATGTCAGAAGAGTGCCTAGAGGCTTGACATAAAGAAATTAGAAACAAAAGATTGGCACACACTCGAAAAAAAGTCGCGAACGGAATCAAACATTGATTTGATGAATCGTTTGATCATAACATCAGATCCTTTACTAGCTTTCCATAGAAAAAATAATCTCCAAAAAAGGAAAAAAATATGGCTGAGGCAGTAGCATTAATGAGTATTTCGTGTTAACTGACGAAGTGGAGCCTTTGACAGCATATAATATCACAACTCCTCTTGAAGTTAGCGATGACAGTGAAAGTGATTCAGGGGCAGAATAGACATGGGACATTTTTTTGTTTATATTATGTAAATATTTCTGGATCCTAAGTATACTTTTACATCTCTTTTTCTGTCAACATTTCTAATATAAAGTATAATTTATAATATTTTATGGTATTATATACATGCACGTTTACATGCACTATTTTTTTACTAACCTTACATTGTAAAATAAATATTTGTGGATGTAAATGTAGACTAATGTCGGACAATTTTATGGTAAATAAATCATGATACTACTGATTTTTTTCGAGTTCTGATTTTTGTCCATTTGCCCCATAAGATCGCTGCACTGTGTGTCGTCTTATTCTCCACTTATATCGATTCCACGTCGGGTCAACGTAAATTTTACTTAAATATGGTTAATTCCAATTTTGCGACTAATTTTATTATACATAATTTACGTGGTCTCGAAGTTAAATTAAACCAAAATGTTTGCTGGGCTGTATCTTATAAATGAAGCCGTTTAGAACATACGTGTATATGAGATTTCGACTTGTTTTTAGAAAAAAATATTTAAAATTTGGGGTATGTTTTATCAAACACGCCGTATAATGAAAAACTATATGGAAAAACTCTATTGGACGGAAGACCATTCGATAATGGACGAATCTCTCTAATCTTTTCGTGCAATCCGAGTTAATTCAGTTTTTTCTCATTCCTTATTCCTAACAAATTGAACTACCATGTTGCGCTGCTACAACAACACGTAATACATTATGATTCATATCAGCGAAATTGCAAACCGTACCACATCACGCTATTAAAAGCTTAAAACGGATAAATTTAACTGCTTTTAACCTTCAAACTGAAACATTAGCGAAACCATTTAAATATGCGAAGTAGATCGATTTTGGATGGAACCATTTTTTAAAATTATACGATAATCCCTAGACCAATTCTTACAAATTGCTTGAACTCATCGATTAAATTTTTAAACTGGAAACATATTATATGTGTATGCCCAGATATCGGGTGGCCACGAGTCAATGTACGCACCCAATATTTTGGTTGTTTTTGAATTTAAAAATTTGGATTTTGGCACACATAAATTAGACAATGATGGGCTATTTTTAGACTAACAGGAACGAAAATATCACTTCCGGTTGAACCGGAAGTGAAATCAACTTTTTTTTCTTAAATGGAATGACTATATTTTTTGATGGTTTCTCATTAAGCATAAATTTTTAAGTGCAGCAGTTTCCTCATATTTTAAAAGTTCCAAAAAAATAAGTGAGATACGAACAGTTTTTTAATTATTTCAAAATGGCCGCGTCAGATGAATGCGATGTAAGAAAATTACTAAGTAGGCTATGGAAATTATTAGTAAGGTTGTAGACTTGTCTGTAAAGAAGAAAATAGTTCTTTGAATTACTCATAGGTACCAGTATTTTTAGGTTTTTTTTCAAAAAACGGAATTTAATTTTCATTTTCATTTCTATAGGGGTCCTATAAATAGAATAACAAAACTATTTAAAACCTAAATTATAATAAACCATTACAAAAATTGTTCAAACTGTTCACCGTTTTGATTAATACACAGAGTAGCGCGACTTATTGTTGCACGTCTAACATTCTGTAATTATTGAGGTGTTATTTGTGCAATTTCGTGTCAAACTCTTTCTTCCATATCTTGCCTTGTGGTTGGAGCAGTCATGTAGACTCTATTTTTCAAATGCGCCCAAATAAAAAAATCGAGTGGGGTTAAGTCAGGCGACCTTGCAGGCCATCTGACTGGACCATGGGTCCCAATTCACCGATCTGGAAACAATTGATTTAAGTAATCCCTAACTATAATAGCATTGTGTGGTCCCGCCCCGTCTTGTTGGAAGTAAACCTCATCAATATTAGTACTGGGATGTTGATTAATCTGTGGAACTATTATATTTTGAAGAAATTCTAGATATCTTGGTCCAAAAATTATTGGACCTATGATATGGTCGCCCAGTACGCCTAACTAAACATTGAAGCCAAACCGCTCCTGAAACCGCCCCTGTCTCATAATGTGAGGATTTTCAATTGCCCAATATCGAGTGTTGTTTCGATTAAATAACCCAAGGTTTGTAAATCTCGATTCATCAGTGAACAAAATGTTTTTGATAAAATTCTCATTTCTTAATTGGCGTAACTGTAACCAATTAAAAAAGGTTATTCTTCGTTGATAATCATTCTCATAATAAAATTGATGCAATTGATATTTATAAGAACGATAGCCGTGTTTCTTTAAAATTTTCTTGGCTGATTCTTTGGAAACTGGTAATTCATGTTCAATTTGTCTTACCGAAATGGTTGGGTCAACACGCACTAAAGCTAATACATTAATTTCCGTTTCTTCATCCACATTAAATCTTTCTTCAATTTCTATATCAGGTTCAGTTCTAAATTGATGCTTCAACCGGGCGAAATAGTTTCTCCGAGGTTGTCTTCTTTCTGCATATCTCTCTCCATACAGAGTTTGTGCTCTAGTTGCATTACGTTGAGTCTCTCCATAAATAATCAACATGTCAACTTTTTCATCTCTTGAATTTTTTTTCAGCCATTTTATATTAATTTTCTTGTTTATAACAAATTTAATACATTTGCTTCAGAAAATTAGTCAAAGTCAAGAATAATTCAATTGTTGCGAATGTCTGTCATTTTCATGGCTATCTGCAATTTTGGATTTAAATTTAAATAGGTAACTTATTAAAATGATTTGTTGGCGCTTACCTTTTAAAAATACTTTTATTATTACGAAGGAATCGTTAAGAAATGATTAATGGCGAAAACATTATAGTTTATGAATCATTATTTCGGATTAATAAAAAAAAATAGCACAGTTCCATTAAAAAAATTTCCATAGGACCCCTACGGAAATGAAAATGAAATTCCGTTTCTTGAAAAAAAAAAAAACTAAAAATACTGGTACCTATCAGTAATTCAAACAACTATTTTCTTCTTTACAGACAAGTCTACAACCTTACTAATAATAAAATCAAAATTCTGGAAAATATATAAGCAAACCGATGACGTCCAATCTCCGGTTGAAGAATAAAAAAGATATCGACCTCGCATATAAAAACTATACAGGGTGGGGGCAATAGTGCGTCCGACTTCGATATCTCGAGTTCCATGATAGCTAGAAACTTGATTTAATAAGTAAACTAGACAGAAAAGTCTACAACCGGAAATTGTTTTCGAATATACAGGGTAAGCCAAGACTATTCTACAGGGTCAAGTAACATTTTTTTAAATGAAATGCCATGTATATCAGAACATTTTTTGAAACCTCTTTGTGGCCTCCTTTCACTCCTGTATTACTATTGACTTTCTCCCAAACACTTGGATGTAATAATTTTTTTTTGGTGAAATTATACCATTTACACGTGTATATTAAAAATATCACTACAAATCACTACTATCGATTTTAATAAAAAATATGTTAGTATCAGTTATGAGATATCTGTGTGATGACACTCAGCCATTTTCACTTCCTAAAAGTATACAGGGTGGCCAAAAAAGATTTTTAAATTTACAACTTTTGAACTGAATTTTCTCAATTTTTTTCAAATGGAATGTATATTTTTGGACGATGTGATGTAGGATTGAAAAACGAACATTTTTTGTAGGTACATTCCTATGACTATTTGTGACCATTTTCAATTAATTGAACAATACTTGCAAAATTCAATGATCTCGGTGTCACATTCGATGACAAATTAACATTCTAAAACCATATCGAGCAAATCGTACAGTCTTCGTACAGAAACTTGGGTTTTGTGATAAGAAATACTATCGATTTTACAGATATTTCCGTATTTCTACTGTTTTTTAACACCATCGTGAGGTCAAAATTGGAATATGTATATTTAGTCTATGTAGACTTGCTTAAAAATATGTTAAGGCATTTTTTTAAATTTATATCGTATGGAACAGATGGAGGTACCCTGAGGTAGGACTCCCACAACAAACACTTCTTACAAGATTTGCTGTAGAATTTCTCGAAACGTGTAGAAATAAACAAGCATTGCTATTTTTATATTTATTAAAATTAATACATAATGTGTTAATTTAAACTGACTTTTTCTATCACGTATTCAGTCTGGACATGCCAACACTTTTCTTGCCATAGCTAGAAGAAATCTCTTACAATTTTCTCCCCTTCATTTTATTTCTAATACCTATAACTAAAGCTGGCCGAGGTGGCTGGAGTACAGCCACGGTCTTGCGCTGGCGTCACACGTGCCGATTTAGAAGTGATTTACGCTGCAGTCTTATTTGAAAAGTTAATGCGTGAGGTTGTAGCTATAAATTATACGTATTGTCAAACGCGCCAAAGGGTAAAAAACGACCGTACGCGGACACAGTGAATAAATTTATCGGTGAATTTCCGGATTTATTCTATGACGGATGCAAAATAATTTGTAAAGTGTGCAATCAAGACTTAATGTGCTGGAACAAAACAGATTGTCGTCGTCATATCAACACCGTGCAACATCAAAATAAAAAAAATGCCATGCCTTTGACAACTCAGTTTATGTTTGATTTATTGTTAATGTTAATAGCCTGTAATATTCCGCTACACATACTGGATAAACAACCATTTCGGGAGTTTTGGAATAAATACAATCCCCAGGTGAACTTACCAAGTCGTACATCATTACGTAGATATATTCCAGCTGTTCGTGAAGACATTGTAAATAGGATTAAATGTGGATTAAAAAATATACGGCTCTGGTTATGTATTGACGAGACGACAGATTGTAAAAAAAAATCTATTTTAAATTATATAGTACGTGTACTGGACCCTCTTAAACCAACATTTCCACTTCTACTAGCTAGTAAAAGAATAACTGCGTGTGTTGGCGAAATAATTACGCGTATGGTGTTGGAGACATTCGAAAAATTTGAACTTTCAACAAGTCAAGTATTGATGTTTGTGACTGATGGTGACGCGACAATGCGCGTGGTAGGCCGTTCTCTTCAAAGAGACAATTGTAGGTTTTTACATGTTACGTGTAAAGTGCATGCGTTACATCTTGTGGCAGAAACGATTCGAAAATGTTTTCCAGAGGTAGATGCATTAATAGCAAATACAAAAAAAGTATTTCTCAAATCTCCTAAACGGCTTCGAGCATTTCACAGACAGTGTCCTGGTATCCCTGAACCATCAGAGCCGATTCGTACACGTTGGGGAACGTGGTTGAAAGCGGCTTTTTATTATGCTGAATATTTTCAACAAATAAAAGCTGTGATACTACAGTTCAACCCTAACGAGGCTGCAGCTATTAGGAAAAGCCAGACAAGCTTTCAAGACGTTTCCCTTGAAACAGATTTAAAAACTATTAATAACAATTATAGAGGACTACACGACGCAATAAAAAAATTGCAAAATAGTTCGTTGTCGTTAGTGGAATCGCTGCAAATAGTGGACGACGTAAATACACAGCTACAGGCTATAAATGACGCAAAAAATAATCGCGTTAGGGAAAAATTCGAGAGTGTATTACAGAAAGATCCTGATTTTAGCAAGTTGTAGATGCACCATCACAAATTTGTCTTATTTGTGATGGTGCAACTTCGGTAAGTGAGTTCACAGATTGTTTTACTTATGCCTGTATTACATCCGTAGATGTCGAACGGTCATTTTCAAAATACAAACATGTTTTTTCACCAAAGCGAACATCGCTGACGGAGACAGCTGTAGAAACATACCTGAAGCTATTATACTATAGATCTTCCCCACTTTGTGATGACGACAACCAAACTACTTCATAAATCTGCTTAAAAGGGTGAGTTTTATACAAATTTTTATAAAATGTAACATTATTGTTAAAATTTATTTCCATTTATTGTACTTATTCAAGTATTATGATATGATGTAAACATATGTCATATGACGGCTCTGTCGGCCAGGTGACGTCGGCCAGCTTTACCTACCTGCAGGACAAATTTAATTTTATACAGCAGGACAAATTTAATTTTATACAAGGATAAAAACAATAAAAAATTTAAAATTGTAAATGTTTGTAACTAAACACTGTCATTTTTTGCACTTGATTTTATTTATACACAATTTTTTCTGTTAGGCACCACATTATACTTTCTAACTTTATTTTTATTGACTGTACTTTTTGTTTTACTCATTTTCACAATAGTACGTGAATTCCGCTGGTTTTTTCTTTGAAATTTCGTTTTCCCTTAAAAAAAAACCGAATGGGGTACGATATCTGGGCTCAGTTCGGGACTGGCAACCCCGTTTTTGCAGAAAGCCCTTGTTAAATGCAAAAAATAATTTGGCGCTGTTTATTATTATTTGTATTTACTATACCCATGGCTAAGTACGCTGGCTCGCTTGGACCAGCAGTTGTGACGTCACGCTACAGTATTGAGGTCTTGTTTTTTGGTGGTAATGGATATACCCCATACAACATTACATATTAATACACTTTGAGCCACACAGTATTATGAGAATATTGCCCCAGATTTATTACTTAAATTTTCGGTTACCAACATCACAGAATGTGTTATAGAACTGTTAGAGTCAGCTGTGCTGTAAACCTATAGAATTGCTATTCCGTTCTACTTATTATTCAGATTGATAAAACCAGTTGTGCTTACGTGAGACAATCATTAAATAAACGATTTTCAAGACTTGAAAAAAAAACGAAAGCCATTTGTCGACCTGTATACGTACACAATATAAACCGAAATTCACTTCAGATTCGTGCAAAACTTTACAATATAACATTTCAATAGATTGCGTACAATAAAGGCACCTAAGTCGGGGTGGAACGCCGGGGCCAAAGAGGTGCGGCAAATTAGGAAAACACGCCGCCGCGCCGTACACGCAAAGGAAGCACATAAAAAGTCTCGTTGAGCCTTCGAACGAGCGCTGTGTGAGAATTTAGGAGGCGGGGAAAAATTATTTTCAGCATTTTTCACACCTACATTTGTCAGAAACGTAGAAGAAAGGATTAATAAAGAGTTGCTACATCTTAAGGGGTTTTAGTGCACTGAAACACTGTTGTTGTTCTTTAGGATTATCGTTGCTCGGCTGAAATTTATTTGAAAAAGGGAGGTTATAAAATAGCAGTGTCATATTTTCCCTCTTTATTGGAGCACTTTATATGATCTTAATTTCCATTCTTTTGATTTAATGCCTAATTATTTTCAGAAAAATGAAATATACCATTAATTTAATGAGAAAAAATATAACAATATTTTTTCTTTTCTGTGTAAACATGCTTTTGCTAATATAACTTTTTTGCTCTAAAAGCATTCTTGCGTTAACTGGCATTTACCTGCTTAAAATAAAAAAAAGTGGAAATGGTGAAACACTAAAGAAAAATGAATTATTATTCATTTTATAACAGGGTTCTGAGATTGTGAAACATACTACGATAATGAACTTACAAATAAGCAGAGCCGCATTTAATCTAAATGAGGGTCTCCTCATTCCCGGGACGCGAGACAAACTAATAAAAGGGGCTCTATACCAGAAAACATAAATAAATGTGTATGTTTCAAAAAATAAAAAAGTAAATGCATAAAACAATTTTGTTTGTAATGTCGTCGGTTGTATACTTCGACGAGTCGTGACGTCATAACTAACGCAGTCAACCATTCCTCCTGATGAGCAAAGACAATTCTTTAACCGTCAAGATCAAGACATGTGGTTTTTCTATTGTTCTAGAAGAAAGAAAAGTTACAAGCCCAACAATTTTTTTTGATTTGGTGCTTTAAAAGTTAGACCTATTCTTGGATACTGTTAATGCCACAGTTGTTGCGGCACTGACATCCAAATGTAATAGGTCGGTGGTTCACTGATCAAAATACTTAAAGCTGGTAACGACTATGAACAGGTGATAAATTGTGATATTAAAGAAATACGCCGAAAGTAATAGCAAAACAAATTTAATGAATAACAAAAATGTGTAGTTTACACTTCGATAACACAGTAAACTTAAGATGAGTACGTTATTGAAGAAAGGGCACTGTTTCCATTAAGTACAAATGGAGTAAACACGGCCAGTAAAAATATTCTGTACGAATATGTGTAAAATCACTGCAAGGTGATAGATACGCGTGCATAAATTAGCAAGTCTACCATCTATCAACTCTAAAACGGTACTGTTTGGCGATTGTCCTTGACACTATAACAGGAGCAAGACCCCCACTTCGTCATGTATTTTTCAGTGCAAACAACTGCTAGAATATAAATATGCTAAAATAAACCAATCTATGTTAGGTAACATAAGAAAAGTAAAGTATTTAGAATAAAAATATTAAGAAATAATAACAACTGGGTTTGAAAACCAAACAGATACATTTGGGGCGCTAATTCCAAAAATGGCATCGGTTTGGTCCTGATTCTAGTTTTCCACCTCTACCATGTTAGTTTATATCAAAGTTTGCATTATACATGGTCTCCCGTAATAACGCGCAAAAAATTTAACTGGAGATTCCCTGTCGAAAATTAAGGTGGGTTCTTCATATATAACATTTTTTAAAATAACCCTTTCCTGTCCAGCTACACCCCCTTAAAGGGGTGTGCCAAAAAACCGTTTTGAATTTTCAGCTCAAAATAACTTAATAGAAAAAAAGACGAAATTTGGCACATCCCGATTACTAATCGAAAAGTATCTGACGAAATTATTTCATCCACCTAGCTTGTATACAAAGGGGTAAAATTAACTACCATTCTTGAATTTTCGTAAATATCTTTCTGACAAATATTTTTTTTTAATTAAAAAAAATAACTAAACATTATGATTCATTTAGAATTTTTTATCTCTCTATCAAAAGCGATGAGCATGAACATATTAGTGTGAAACACTGAGTAGGCTGGTGTCAAATTATAATTTGACAATATTACGTTGTTTTTTGCCTTCGAAATAATAAGATATTTATTCCTTACTACCTAATACTAGTAGTTAGTAGTTTTCTAATCAGATTTTAAAATGCATAATTTTAGAAATGAGGAAAATGCAGATATACATTTAATTTATGGTGAATGTAAAGGAAATGCTTCAGCGATAACAAAAGTTCCCTACTCATGCTGTGCCAAATGCTCGTAATTTTTCTAATATTCATTTGAGGTTAAGAGAAAGGGGATGTTTTAAAAAAAGAAGTCTCAATTGTGGTTGTTAGAAACAAAAAGGAGATGCAATGGAGGCACAAATATTACATTATTTTGGTGGACATCCTGAATGTAGTATTAGACAGGCTGCTCTTCAATTCCACTAAACAAGAATATCAGTATGGAGGATTTTGAAAAGGCAAGGACTTTATCCATATCATTTACAGAAAGTACAAGAGCTGTTTCCTCGTGACTTTCCAGTAAGACTTGATTTTTGTAGAATTATACTTACGAATCCGTTAGATTTTACAAGAAAACTACTATTCACAGAGGAATGCTGCTTTACTTGACATGGAGTTTTAAATTTTCGTAACCAGCATTTATGGAGCGACGATAATCCTTACGCTGTGGTAAATGGAAGATATCAATACAACTTTTCAAAAAATATTTGGGCCGGAATTATAGGCAATAAATTAATAGGGCCTTTCGAGTTACCAAAGAGATTAAATGGTCCAGCTTATTTAAACTTTTTACAAAATGACCTGTATCAACTTATAGACGATTTACCTTTTACATTACACCAAACGCTGGATGCAGGATGGTGCGCCACCTCATTATTCTTTATGTTCGAGAATGGCTACACGTAACATTTAGAAATCGATGGATTGGAAGGGGGGCGAGAAGCCACAATTGAATAGTCTCCCCGGTCCCCAGATATGAATCCATTAGACTTTTACTTTTGGGGCCACTCTTGATTTTCTGAATTTTCTCCTCAAAAATAAAACGAATTATATGTGTGGTTTGGGATTTGTCTACAATTCAAAAAATATTTTCCTTTTATCGACAAACTATAGATTTGCGGTTCATGTTCTCAAAATTATCTATTTTCAGGCGCTTCTGCTATTATCTTCATCATTAATCTTTGCTTGATCTTGATATTCTTAGAACACAAATGTGTGCAGTTCTTTAAAGAATTTAAATATTGCTCTTCATAGTATAAATTTTATTTTAAAACATGTATAAAAAACAGCTTTAAATACAGATTTAGTCTATAAGGTTAGGTTGCCAACCAAATTTTTATTGAAACCATAAAAGTGATTACTAAGTAATTTAATCATTAAGTAATTGAATTAAAACAAGCAAATTTTCAACACTAGATTGATTAAAAGAGTTTCCTAGGGAATTCCATTGTAAACGAGGTATCAAGATAATCTCGTAATTGTCTAAAATTGATTTATCTATAAAATTAATTGTTAATCGACTAAAACTGCTCTAAAATTTGATGATAAGACGTTATTCAACTTCCTTCAGACTGTTAAGATATCGTACATATATGAAGGAGCAATTCATGTGCAGTACACAATTTCTAAAGAGTTCCTTATCGCATTAAAATCGTACATCTGGAAATGACAAGTCTGGAATTGAGTTACTATTATATATTTAACGAAATAAGTCAGTATATCATAACTGAACCTAATTTTATGTTGAAATATGAACAGCAACTACATAACAAAATAATTATGTAGTATGTTTCGAAATGGAAAGAAAGACACATTTACGGACATTGGTGTTTCGGAATTGTTACTTGTCAGCGCAGTATAAGGTTTGTTCCAACAGCAGTCTCGGACTAGTTTGAAAGTCAGAAATATTCGCCCAGTTAAGTATTAATGTAAATACAGTGAGCTTAGCGTATAAGAGGCAACTGGACGAATATTTCTGACGGTTTCAAACTGGTCCGAAGCAGCAGTTGGAACAAACCGTCGTCTTTGACTAAAACAAAAAATTATAAACTTTCTCCTTTAGAAAACACAATGAATATGCAGGCTGATGAAGTTACAAAGTGGAGTAGAATCAGTTGAGAAATAGGACATAATTCGAAAGAGATGAGAAGACATATACCACCAAGACATGAAGATTACTATAAATAAAAGGAAAATGATTCAGAGCCGAAGAAAAGAGTCCAATCAATTTTCAAAGTAGAGTAAGAGAATCAGTTGGGAAATAGGATATATACTTCGAAAGAGATGAGATGACATATACTATCAAAACATGAGGATTACTATAAATAAAAAAAATGAATAAGTAATCTTCAGTGCCGATGAAAAGAGTCCAATCGTTTTCAAGGCAGAGCTCTCAACTATAAATTGAAAATTGTGGCGATGCACGGAATTTTGTGGTCACGTAGGAAGTTTTATATTAACTGATAATTAGACAACTACACTACTCAAAAAATGTAGAGTAGCTCTTCTTTGTAGACCTTGATAAAATTCAAGAAGTAAATTTTATGCAAATAAAATTAAGCGTTTCTGAAAGATACACCTTTTAATTACCTAAAATGACTAAAACAAAATTAACAGCATCAAACAGTTTTAAGGTAAGCGTGATGATGTAAAACAACAACCAAAACTAAAGAGAAATTAAGCATCTCAAATTAGCTGTAAACGGTTAGGAAGGCCTTGGTGAAATCAAAGAACAGTTGAAAATGTTTGCAACTGACAGTTTGTGTTAAGCTAAATGAAAATGAGGCACCTCAACAAGGTAGAAGTCATTTGTGCTGTATGTTTGATTGAAAATGGTCAAAGCATTAGTCAAGTTTCGAGAAACTTTAACGTCAGCTCCTCCGTTAATCAACGTTTGTGGAATCGCTATCATGAGACTGGTCAATACAAAGTGAAAAATTATAGGGCAAACAGGGCACGATTTTTCTAAAATAGGGTACTAATAGGGCATTAATTTTTAACATTTTTAAAGACTAACAGTGGAGGAATATAAAATTGGTTCTTTACAACTGTACAATAAAGCCTAATTTCAGATTGTCATATCAGTTAAGAAATTATACATTTTTTTGCCCACCAGTGCAAAAAATGATAGTTCATCTGTCAAGTTTTGCAACATTTTTATCACGTGTGTCAAACCCTTTCCGTGTGAGTTATACACGCCTTTCTAGAGCCATATTACAAAAAATAAATAAATAAAAATCTAAATATTCACATTCATATTACACAAATAACCATTTTGAGTAGAAAATTCGTTACGTTTTAGAAACAGTTTATTAATAAAATTTAATCATAAATGAATAAAATATATTTTAAATAGTTGATTGAATAAAATAAACATATTTTATTCTAGGAAACAAATATTTTACATAGTTATGCAACATACTAAGTAATCAAAACAAATATTTAATTCTTAACTTTTGGTATTAGTATTGCAGGGAATGAAAATTCATACACAAAATGTTTATATTAAAAAGGGTACAGTACAATAAAAATATTGTTTCTTTCAGTGCCTAGTTTTTGTCTTGAGACTTTTTTTAAATGACAACATTTTTTTTCTTTTTTCAATTTTATTTCTAAGTTTATTTACTTTTACTTTTTTCTGTGATTTTATGTTAAAAGATTAGTCAGAGAGCGTTTTTTGACAACTAATATGGGACACAAAAATAATAATATATTTCCCTAACGTTGTGGAAAACAAATCTGTTTCTTTTTTCAAAGTTAATATTTACATTTTTTTAGAATATGTCAAGCGTAAAACTTGACATATGGGGTTATCATAAAGTAAGGGGTCTATTTTAAATTCTTATATAGTTTTAAGAAATTATGCTAGTAGCAGAAAGTAAACAGAATCTAGTTGCCTCAATAATTGGATTTTAGTGTATCTATGGAAAACAAAAGAATTGTCCTGACAACTATTGATACAAGTGTCAAACGAAATAATCGTAATTTAGAGAATTGTTCCCAAAATAAAACTCGCGTAACGTAAATTGTAACAATTTCAATATGGACCTGCAAACAAGAATTGGTTTAGTGCAATGTTATTTAATGGTGGAATTAATACTCAAAACTGTCGAATATGGTCAACAGAAAATCCACATGAAATCGTTCAGCAAGGCCTTCATGACAAAAAAGTCACCGTTTGGTGCAGTTTCACAGCTAATTTCTTCATTGGTCCATACTTTTTCCAGGAAATACAGAATGGGGAGGCCGTATCTGTAACTGTTACTGGTGAACGATACTTGCAAATGTTAAGGGATTATGCAATTCCACAGTTGCAAAACGAGCACGAAGGAATTGAAAACATGATTTTTATGCAGGATGGAGCACCTCCGCACATTTACCGACCAGTTAAAGAATTGTTAACTGTGGTTTTTCAAGATCGTGTTATAAGCAGACATTTTGCAAATTCATGGCCACCAAGATCGCCTGATATTAACCCAGCGGATTACTGGCTGTGGGGTTATTTAAAAAATTTAGTGTTTAGGACACGGCCAACAACGCTGGAGGAATTAAAGGACAGTATTAGAGAGCAAATTCGTGCAATTCAACCAGAAATGTTGAATAGTGCTGTATACAATTTGGAGGAACGGTTGGTAATTTTACAACAAAATGGAGGTCATATCGAGCATTTGCGGTAACTAGTGTTTGACATCAGATATCCTATTATGTAAGCAACTAGATTCCATTTACTTTTTGTTATTAATTTGATTTGTTAAGAATATATAATAAGTTGAAATATATCCCTTACTTTATCCCCCGTTATATTAATTTTCAAAAAACACACTCTGACTAATCTTTTGTCGTAAAGTTTAGCGGTTTATTTTTTTCAGTAACATACAGGGTAACTAACTATATTTTTTTGATAACGAAGAATTATTCATGTGATAGTAAGTTCTAAGAAGGAAAAAGAAAAATTTAGAAAATGCTACAATTACGTTCAGACAATATTATTAAGGAAGTTGGCGATTACATTCGCATACTGTATTCCATCATAACGGAAACCTTCCAACAACTGCACTGTAGTTGTTATAATAGGCGAAAAATTAAGATTATATGGAAAATTAACAAGAGAATTAATCACCTAGGAATGTTTTGTGTAGGCTGCAAGCATATCGGTATGTATTACGAAACTACGATATTAGTTGACAGCTGGGTTGGGATCGTGTCGCGTAGTTACCAACTAGCGTTTACGGCAAGATAGGTCCACTTTAGGTCCTGTCCCATTATTTACCTATTTCTGTAGTAATAAAATAACAACGCCTCAAAAATTACTTTTTGCAAATATATTTAACAGTAGCAACAATTTTCCATGCCCTAAAAAAATAATGGGGAATGACATAAATTTGAATGGTTACTACAAGGCAAGGAAGAGTGAAACGAATATACATAGCTATAAACCTAGTACACACCTCATGGTATGTATGTACAATGATGTCGCACTCTCATGCACCAGGACCTAAAGTGGACCTAACTAGTCGTAGACGCTAGTTAGTTACCAATGTTACCATCGCAATTCTACCGGTGATATCTACGGTCATAATTTTCCTGTTTCAGCAATTCACATGACCAACAACAAATTGGCTGTCTTTCTATCTTCCTATGCATATTTTTGGTATTCAGCTATATCATTTGACAGTTTTTACTTAGTTTCAGCATAGATAATGTAAAGTCTATTCACATAAGTTTTGCAGCGTGAGCTAGGATAGGGAACAAAATGCGCGATGATGATTGGTGCACACAGCAGGCAGATATGCACAATTGCAAAGTTCCGATAGCGGTTAATTCAATTTTCATTGTTTATTTTATTTCATAGGCATCGGTAGTAGTTGGAAGTTTGTAGATTGTAGTTTAATAAAAATTGAATTGTGTTTAAGACGACTAATATAGATATGTAAGTATTAAACCTAATGGTTAATGACCAATATCTTCCCTTAACCTTACCTAAAAATATGTGTTATATTTTAAGATAGAAAATTTAGTGAATATTAAATTGGACATAATTTAACTTATGTGTTGTGTAATGTTTATATTAAATTATTTACCTTTATTGATATATTGCTTATTGGCTGATTTTATGATAATAATCGGTAAGGTATTTGATGTTTTAAATTCTTTTTTATCATACGAGGTGAAAATTTTAACGGTCGATAGATCTCGACGAAATGAGGATTTTTGTTGTAGATATAAACGTATTTCATCTTAACTTAGCACATAAAAAATTCTAGCACAGGAGCGCGGTATTATATAAATACATTTTGTGCATTTATAATACACCACGCGCCTATGCTAGAGAACTACACAAAACTGACGGTTGACAAAATATCGCTCTGCGAGCCCAGGTAACCAGTTTTTATGTGCTCATATCAATGAACGGAGTATATTATGGTGCATATTTTAATCACTTTTTTTACACAGGTCAGTAGTACTAAATGCTCAAAATGCAGCATATTACTGTATATTAAGATAGAGAGAAACATAACATTTTTTTAAAGCAGAAATATGAATTTTATGCAGCAAATAGCAGCTTTAAAGCACGTAGAATTTAAAATTGTTTTATTTTCTGACATTATTTCTTATGGGTACACAAAATAAAAAGTAATGGAAATTTTTAAGACGTTTGGCTTTCTTGTAGCTAAATCTAAAATTCTTATTAAATTAGGATGTTCTTATTTTGGCGTAACCAATCATTTTAGTTTCTTATTAAAAACTTTAAAGAAAATATGTCAATTTTATTATTGTTATTTTGTTTCTTTCCACTGCTAACAAATAAAAGGCATTTCTTGCTATTGTAAATAAATTGCGTATGTATACTCTGTTGACATATTTTTCCAGCGATTCAATAAACCTGAACGGCATTTATCTTAATTCTAATGCCTTGAAATATTTTTTACGCCTGGTAATAAATAAATAACCCCTAATGATATATTTATTACGCCTGGAAATAAGCAATTTACAATACACTCGCTACTTTGCCCATGGTAAATCGGGCTCACTAAGTCCAACCCACCACTGCAAAGTTTAAGTGAATAGACTTTAGTTTACTCTTTGGTTTCAGTGATAACCTCTCCGTATCCAATAAATCGAAAAGTTGCACACCAACTTTCTTTTCTTGTAATTTGACATTCTAATGACTCAATTTGTATTCCGCGAATTGTGAGTATTTACAATGTAATACTGCATTTGTTTTACAAGTACGATAGGAAACGTGCCAATGCAATTATTACTGCTCAGCGTTAACACAAGCATGACGTCAGCTTCTGTCAATAAAATTGTTATTTACACTAGAAAACTCTGCTAATATATTCTTTGGCAAAGACAAACAATCTTATAATAAATACGGTATTATACAGTGTGCAAAATAATCAAAGAAAATCAACTTGAAAAGGCACTTAGCCAAATAACATTCGTTCCTCCATTATGCAAATAATATACTTTCTTTTTACATAACAACTGTTGGAGTTCTCTAAAAAAATGCAAACCAACATGTTTATTTATGTTACTGTATTATTTATGATAATTTATGAAATTAAATTGCGAGGTTCTTTTTACGATTTAAAAAGACGTATATACCCCACGTAAAATACAAGAACCTAGTAATCGTATACGTATTTACATCGCAGAGTTTTTAAATCGCAGGGTTTCATTTCCCCCTGTATTTCTTCTCCATTTCCGAAATGACCTGTTGAAAACGTTCACCGTGTTCATCGCTCACCGCTTAGCAGTTGTCTGGGATAAAGTCTAGGTGAGAGTGGAAAAACTGTATCTTCAAAGAGATATTGAAACCCAATTTTTGATATGATATCATGTTTTTCACAAGGTCAACGTAGTTGTCAACTCCTGTTCTTTCCTAAAAAAGTTGGTAGCTACTAAGTTTCGTAGACTTGAAGAACATATTTTGCAGCATATGTGCAGCCCAACTTTTGTCCTGATCCCCCATTTTGCAGCCAAAATAGAGATGATATGCCTTCTGGACCACTGGAGTAATGGGCCGCTTCTGTGATGCAAACGTCACCTTCCACAAATATAACAGAAGTTATCTGGGTTGTTTACACACTTGCGAGGCATCCAGCACGAATGTTATCTAACAACTGACTAAAATTGAATTGAGTATTACACTGCAGTTGTATGCCGATTTCACCATCCAACGGGCGCAGAATATCAAAATAATCCGTCTGTATTCCGGGAGTCACCGCATCAATGTAGAATAAATAATGCGTTCACGTATCTTCAAAACTTGAACTAACAAACAATTTTAAATATGATATTCGTGTTCAGCACACCATCACTGGTAAAAATTTGTTCCTTTCATGTCAGAACCCGTTGTCCAGTGATTATACCTCTTTTCAAAAAGCCTCGTGGACATTTCATCTAGATAATATGATAAATACTGGATAATGTTGAAAGTATCTCTACAACTGTAAATTAATATATTGAGTAATTTTTTTATGTAATAGCACCACCAATTTCTTTGGTGGTAATGTGTTTAAATATACACCATTTTAGACACTATCTAATAAGGTTGAACAGGTACCATGAAGGATAATGATTTAGGTGAAACATTCCTGAAAGACAACATTTCAAAGCAGATAAATATTTCTGGATATTCCTTGGAAATATGTGATAAATGCTCAGTCCACTGATAAATAATTACGAAGAGGCCTGTGAAAATCTAGATCTATTACTTCCTGTACGTTTCATATACTACATAACCTGTTTTTGTGGTATATAAATATAGTCGGTTTGAATGAAACCAGTTCTGTATATTCGACTGCGAGTTACCGACTTCGTGAAATATTTCCTCTTTTTTTTTTTATACATTGTACTGATTCTGCGGTTGGCTCCTTGTGAAACACTGTTAAATATTTTAAATAAACAAAGAAAATTTGCTTTTAAATGTTTCAAAATTTCCTCTTTTACTATTTTCGTCATACGTATCACAACAACTAAATAAAATAACCTGACTATTACCTACTGAATCAAGAAAATCATTTACATACATCGAAAATAAAACAGCCTCAAAATAGATCCTTGAGAAACTCCATGTTTCACTGTAAGCTATTTGGATTTTGATTCTCCATAATGTATAGTTTTTCATAACGCAATTTTGATTTTAATAACAATATGCTATCTGTAATAAACCATAACAAAAATAATACATAAGGGTACTTACTGATAAATATTTTTCGAGAAGCCTTCGTGAGATCTAAATACCAAGAAATTCATTAAAAAAATGTTTTGGGGGGTAAAATTGTAATTGGTTGTGTTATAACAGTACTCAAGAGAGCACACACAAATGTACTAATAAACGTACATGCAGTAAAAGTAGGAGAGTTACATTGCAAAATACATTTATTCAATCAAAACAAATTTGGACTCTTTATCTCCCGGCGGGGAAGCTAGATATTAACTAGAACAATTTTTAAATGGTACTTAAAATTAAACAACTTCATAAATAGTTGGCAGTCGCCAATTTAACTATTAATTATTGTCCAATATCCTTAAGGAATTTTGTTAGGCGCCACCTCCTTTTAAATGTGATTTTAACAAAGTTCAGGCTAATCTTAGTTCATTGTTACCGTTAAAAAGGGAAAAAAACGTGTAACTACTTACACTCGTCGCTCATGATGTTAATCATTCATTTCGACAAAGTCAAATATATTTTACTTAAAGTTCCGAAACGTGGATGGACTTGCAAATCTTTAAAGTCAAATTATTTACTTCTCACTAGAGAGCACTTCCAGCTGACACAGGTGAGTGCATCTTCGTTGCTAGGTACTTAGTTTTTATAATTTATGAAAGATGACCTTAGCAGTTGGTGGGCACCGCTCAAATATACTTTATTTTCCCTCTCCCAAAACACTTGGGCGTCACCCTCGTATCCGATGTGCCAAGCAAAACTCATCCTCGGCTGAAATAATATCAAGTACATACTCGTACTGAAAAAAACGATCAAAATGCAAGGTAACGTATCTTCTCTTTGCCATGGCTCAGCATTGTCTCTCCTTCGCGCTCAAAAATACTACCAAACACATTGTATGATCCGCGAGTTACGCGTTTCGCGGTAACAACTCTGTTTTTAAAAACTATTTCCAAACTTTCCAATAAAAAATTAAAGTATAATAGTAAAACTGAGGGCTTTTTTTGTCCCACCCCAAGTAATAAGTGAATACAACCTTCCCAAAAAAAGGATTAAATTCCTATTGTTTTTCCCCCCCCGGGGGGAATAAACAATATTTTATTTCTTAAGAATAAGGGGAACCCCCCCCCCCCCCCCCCCCCGCCCCGAAGGCCCCCCACCCCC